>OX578137.1:34176685-34521685 GCA_951213105.1 Amaurobius ferox | reverse complement strand
AAAATCATATGCCGCATAACATATTGGATCCGTTGCTAAGCGACATGATATCAATTGCTTTAAATAAATTGATGGAAATCATATCATCTGAATAATGCAATCTCCATGGAAGGTTTGGCGACATTTTCGTCAATTTAGCTATAACTTAAAAAATCGCCAAATTTATCGCCAAGTGGGACTGTAGAACTCATAATCCCATTATGCGACAAATTGACGAAACATCATCACAATACTATCCCCTAACAAAACACAATTAATTTCATTTATTAAGCGCGGTTTTATCAATTTCATGATATTTTTATGGATTTAGAAATATTTTTACCAATTTGGTGATATTAAAAATATTCCTTAAATGTGTTACTAAGTAGGATGGATGGACTGACCGACAAATGCTACAGAACCATCATTTCAATACTTTATTCTAAAAAAACAAATTTAATTTCATTGATTTGGGTCATTTTTATCAATTTGGAGACATTTCCACTAATTTGGTAAAGTTTAAGAAAAGTTACCAAGTTATTTAGAGATATTCCTTTAAATTCGTAGCTCTGAATTTGCAGATCTGAAGAATAAAATATCCTGATCCCGTTTGAATATTCTAAATAAAAACAGTAAAATTGTATTAGAAGATACATACACCCGTTCTACTCTTTTACTGCTAAACAATCGGCTAAATGAATTTATTGGGTAAACACAATATATGAGTTTATTAGCTAAACACAATATATGAGCTTGAAACCTCATTCCTAAAATAAATGAAAGTTATGTACGCAGTCCGCAATATATATAATTGAAAAAACAATCGAACCGTTCATTTACAAAATATATTTTTACATCCATTTATTTATTATACAAATAAAAAAAATAATAATTGATATTAACAACACATTTAATTTCATTCCGTTGCCGAGCAACATGATATAAGATAGAATCTTCCTCATAAAATGCGAAATTAAATAGCCATTTTGATTTCTTTATACTTTACATCGTTGAGTAAAACTTGTGAGAGCTGAACCATGGAGGTAGATTTTTCCATTTAAATTCATGTTTCAAACAATTTATGTTCTCCTATAGTGACTAATTAATGCAAAAATCCTGCACCAAGCTCGGAAATAAAGTTTTATTTAATTTTGGCGTGATAATGAGACAAACGAAAATTTCGTTTTTTACTAATATCTCGAGAACCACTGGTCGTAGAAACTCAAAACACAGACTAAATTTTAAGTGGGGCCATTTCTAGGCTACTCACAAAATTTCATCAAATTCGGTTCAGCCGTTCTCCCGTGATGATGGGACAAACAGACAGACAGACAGACAGACAGACAGACAGACAGATTTTCAATTTTATTTATATAGATATATACATATATATATATATATATATATACATATATATACATATAAAAATAAGTATATCACGAAAGGAACTCCTATTTAAGTAAAGGAGAAAATAGAAACCTTACAGAGGATGTGGCGCTTAGCAGCTCTGCATCCAGAGTGGCATATAAGGATATAAACAAGAAGAAAAAATAAGCGAGAACAGGAGTGACCATATGATTTGCATAGAATGGCAGGGGTGGATTGCGACACCCCTTTCCCGCTTAAAGCAGCTGTATATATATATATATATATATATATATATATATATATATATATATATATATATATATATATATATATATATATATATATATACATATATATATAAATATATATATATATATATATATATACATATATATATAAATATATATATATATATATATATATATACATATATATATAAATATATATATATATATATATATATATACATATATATATACATATACATATATATATATACATACATATATTTGCATATATATATATATATATATAAATATACATATATATATACATATATATATATATATATATATACATACATATATATATATATATACATACATATATATATATATATAAATATATATACATATATATATATATATATATAGATAGATAGATATATATATACATATATATACATATATATATATATATATATATATATATATATATATATATATATATATATATATATATATATATATATATATATATATATATATATATATAATAAAAAGGGTCAATGTTGACACAAGGGTCAATCACAATTTACAGGGTGCAAGGCAGAAACACGTAAAAATGAAAAATATCAAAGAAGGCACAGACACATCGGAAACAATGGCGATAGGATTAAGTGAAAAGTTACAAATCTTTCAGAATGAATAAAAGAAAAATTGCTGTTTGCTTTGAGGCGTTATCAAGCCCAATATCAAAATAAATTGCCCCAGATAATTT
Organism: Amaurobius ferox; assembly: GCA_951213105.1. NCBI lineage: Eukaryota > Metazoa > Arthropoda > Arachnida > Araneae > Amaurobiidae > Amaurobius > Amaurobius ferox. The sequence goes on along the minus strand of OX578137.1, from coordinate 34,519,339 downwards.
CTGGATATGATCAATATTTATTAATATAAATAATATAAATTATTGATCCGCCATTGAGTGATTGTCTGTAAAAATCCAAATTCAAACTCACTGGACATGGAAAAGTGTGAACACTAGAACTCGTTGAACAATCGAACTACCTCCTAAACCCGTTTTGTCTTTTTTTGAAGTGATGTCCGTCAGTCTCTCTCTGTCTGTCTCTCTGTCTGTCTATCTGTCTGTGGTCAATTTCTATGTACACTATAGCGGCCACAAATATTAATGAAATTTCACAAAACTTTACATCCGACTTTGTTATTACAAAATCTAGAACACGATAGCAGTTTTTAAAATTCGAACGTAAACTTTATACAAAATTTTTGCAAAATTTTATATTTTTTTATCATGGCAGCATAAGACAAAATTTGACATTACTATTTATAAAAGGGATTATTAATGGATCAATGATCACGAAACATAACAGTTTCAAGCATTGTAGTGAGAAGTACTTACGATAGCATATATCGAAAGATTTTTCACTCCCCTTAAGATAAAGGGTTACATGCCACAATTGTGACCATTTGGATATACGGTACATATTTTATAAATATGTCTTGCATTTTTGCAAAAAATAAAGAGAAAACGAAAACAAATAATCACACGCTGTTTAAAAAATGATATGAGATTTTGGTATAAGAAAGTCGAGTTGAACCACACTTCAGCTAATTTTTTACTCAAATAATCGCTTAGAAACTGCAATTATAACACGATAAAAAAGCACTTCATAAATACAACGTACATACAAAAATAAATTTTATCAGTTTACTATATTTATGTGTGTATGCTGTATTTTCAAAAGTTTTTTTTATCATGAATATTTTATCAATTTCAGTGGTATAATGCATAAATTTTCCACATAAATTGAAACATTTAGACATTTTTGCATAAAATAAAAACTCAACAAATTTTTAAAATATTGATACATTTCAGTGATCAATTAGTAAAAACATATCCCAATTTATAGCAGATAGAATTGAGAAAATACTTGAGTTTTTAATTGATACTTAGTATTGGACTTGTTCTTTGAATCTTATACGAAACTATCAGGTTATGTCAACCTCGAACTTACGAAATCGAAGGATGTGCACACGCAATTATCTGTTCCAAGTTCACACATGCATCAGTACTAGTTTTATGCCTCTTTTTTCATACCTACATGCATTTCAAAAGTTTTGCGTAGTCGCTTTACTGAAACATTTGAATGCCTATCACGATAGTATTAAGCATCATTATAATAGAGTATGGTAGCATTAATTTAAATGGTAGCATTACTTTTATTATTACTTTAATTAATGGTAGCATTACTTTTATTATCACTTTAAATTTTAATATTCTTAAATAAATGAACTTAAGTATTTCGTAGTTTTAAATTATCTACTTCAGCATATATGCAATGCTCTTCGCGTTAGTTGCTTTCTTTTTATTCCTTAGTATCCTTGTAAATATTTCCATTTCAAATATTGACCAAATTTAAAACACAATTCGAATTTCTTTTTACGAAGGAAATTAACGCACTTTTAAGAATATATTGCTAGTAAAATGTAACAGAAGAATTCATGAAATACAAAAACATTTTATTTCATGAAAAATTACCATAGATTCCCGATGGCACACCTTCATTAAAAGCAATTATGCGGTTTCAATTCAGATTTGTTTTACTTACACAACCAAGGCTTCAGGGAGAAAATAAAAACAGTGTAAATGACGGTAAATACAGTTGCTGCATATTCATGACAAAGATGTATTCACAATTCGAGACAAAGATTAATTCCTTAAAATTCTGACCCGCGAGACAAAGACCCGCGAGACAAAGATCCGCTGCGACAAAGATAATTTAAAATACTTTGCAAAATTAAGGGATACTGATCATATGGTTCTGTGATAAAGGAAGTTATCAATAAAATCCTGGCTTTAACTCTTATTCAATGAAAAACTACGTTTAGGGTTTACAGGATTTATTGTACGTGGGAAATGTTGGTACATATGTTCTTACATTTCAAGAAAGTTGTTTAAATCCTTTCCTACCTTTCATCAGGTTTTAAAGTAACAGATAATTTTAGTATCATTTTGTATATATTTCCTTTTTCAACTACTGACTAAATTAAAAACATATTTTAAATTATAGTTTTTACGAAAATGACAACACGCTTTTAAGAATATGTAACTAGTAAACAATTAATAGAAGAGTTTACAAAATTACAAACGCATTTTATTTCTTGAAAAATTACCTCAGATTCCCAATGACACTTCTTGATTAAACGCAGTTATGCATTTTCAAATCGGCTTTGTTTTAATTACACAACCAAGGCTGCAGAGACAAGATAAAAACAATGTAAAGGATAGTAAATACAGTTACTTCATATTCATGGCAAAGATGGATTCATAACTCGATTTTTGCTTTCAGACCCAGAAGATTAATTCCCCAAAATTCTGACCCTCGAGGTTCTGTTACGACACAGATAATTTGAAAGACTTTACCGAATTAAAGTATACTGATAATATATCTGTGTGATAAATAAGGTTATCATTAAAATCCTGGTTATAACTCTTATTCAATGAGAAATTGCTTTAAGGGATTACAGGATTCATTGTATCTGGAAGATTCTGATATATATGCACATAAATTTTAAGACACATGCCGTTTAACCTTTCCTACCTTTCACCATGTTTTAGCATATAACTTGTTTCATTGTTATTTGCTGTCTTCCGTTGATTGTTGCATGTATGATTATTTTCTTTCAAGCGACATACATGTGTAAAGTTGAATATGGATTTGTATTTCGTCAGGACACTTGTTTCATATTAAACTGTACATTTTGGAAGCATGCCAAACCAAAAGTGTATTGGCTCAAATTCTTGCACAATATTTTACAAGCTTCCATACTATCAATTAATACATTCTTTCAATTCATTGTTTGAAGTGGTTCAACTTCTCTGTAAAGACAAATTATGGAAACATAGAGATAATTTTTAGAATAATTTAAAGATGTATCCGACATTGCCCGGGATTTAGTATGCAAAACTTTGACTAAAATTACATCGGAACTCACTGAGAAATCTTAAGAAAAGCACGTTTTAACAATATCTTTTGATATGACCTAAATAATATATTTTGACACGTCTTAAATAAGCACATAGGGCAACATGCGAATAAAAGACTCTAATTTACTTGCTTAAAATCTTAACTAATCTTGCTTAAAATCAAAACTAATTTCTTTAAATAAAAATACTTGCAATCCAAAATAAGATCCCAGGACACATTCAGCATATTTTTGTATTTTAATTTCCATTTTCTGTCGCATTAATTTCCGGGAATGCCAGTAATGTCATGTCACAGCAAAATTCACGCCCTAATTTTTATATTCATTTTCAATTCAATGACCTCGCTTATCTCCAAAATACCAATGTGACAAAAAATTAACGATACATGAGTACATTAAAACGTTTCTAACTAATGAACGGATGACCTCAGAAACACAATTTTTGGAGCAGTATGTCATTTTTATATCAGCTCCAGATAAATTATGAAGATCGTATTGGATTTTCCTATATCGGAGTTTTAAAACAAATTACATTTTCGAAACATGAAAAGTATATATAATTTTAAATTTCGCTATTACCTGTCTATTCATAGTACATATTCTATATAAATCTTTCCTGAAACAAAATATTTGATCTTTTCATTAGTGCTAAAATGGGCATTCTACTATTATATATTCGAGCACAAAGGAATCAATTTGTGCAGAAATCGCTCAAAATAGCGCTTCAATATTAAATAACTAAAAAATTAGTTTTCATTAAAAAAATCTCAACAAGACATTTCATCTTGAGAGTCCAAGTACCCTTCATGAATGTACGTTGCTTACAGTTTCCGCTACAGAGGACACAAGCAAACATGCATACATATTCTTTTATTATTATAGATACTTAGAAAAGCAGCATATAGATCCGTGATATTAGAAAAAATATATATAATTGTAAAATACGCAAAACATAATATAGATAATAGAATAATGCTTAATAAATCACATTATATAATTAAAATAATGTTATGTTTTCTCTTCGGAAGTAACGTGTGGGAAGTAACCTGTATTTCGTTCGTTATTATGTAGGGTGGCCATAATTAAAGTAGAGGTGTTTAGATAATAGGAAAACTGCTAGGCCAAATTCAACCAAATGTTCAGCAAAAACTATTTAGACCATGGAGTTTTGATTTTTAAAGGAAAAAAATAATTCGTATTTTTGCCACCGCGGGCCAAAGTGGCGTTGTAATGTCAATTTTTGGAGTATACAATAGGCATAGCAAGTACAAAAAGTTCCGTCAAAGCTGAAAGGTATCGAACAATCCTGCTGAACTTTGTTATTCCACAACTTCAACATTCCACAACTGGATGTCTTGAATCTACGATATTTATAGAGGATGGAACACCCCCTCATATTGGATTGCGCGTACAGGGAGTCCTACGACAGCATTTTATCAACAATCGAATAATTATTTGAGCGTTTCTTATGAAGTGACCAGCCCGTTCGCCTGATCTGACTGACCCCTTGTGACTTTTGGTTGCGGGGTCATGTAAAGCGCTTGGTATACCAAAGGAATGTGGATAGTTTAGCCACTTTGAAGCGGCGAATAACATTGCACGTCAAACAAATCAATAGAGATCTGCTGCATTCTGCAGTAAGAATGCTGTTCATAGAATACACTTTTTGGAACATATGCAAGGAAAACATATTGAATAACATATGTAAATGATGCCAATATAACAATAAATGGCATACGCATGTAAATGTAAGATGCAAATGTAAATATAAAATGTACTAAATACGTTTAAAATGTAAATGTGATGTCCTTTTCAAAATGCATGTAAAATATTAACTTTGTGTACTTCCTATGCCTATTTTACTCCAAAAATGGAGCTTACAGCGCCACTTTGGCCCGCGGTGGCTAAAATCAGAACTATGTTTTTTCCTTTTAAAAATAAAAACTCTATGGTCTAAATAGTATTTACTGCAAATTTGGTTGAGTTTGATCCAACAGTTCTTTAACTATCGGGCTCTAAACACATCTTCTTTAATTAAGGCCACTCTGTAGATAAACAGAGAAATTACACCGGGAAAAGTGATATTTGCCTTTTGTTCTGCTATACTAAAAATTAACTAGTAATTAGGTGACTTTTTCTTGTGAAAGAAGCTAATTTTCTGACCAAAATAATTGTCACAATTGATTTTGTTGTGGACAGCTTTATTAGATGATTAATACATGTAATTAAATATACACACTTTTATTAAGCGTTTCCCACACGTAGCCTTTTTTGTAGATGTTAGACTGTTAAATCGAATATGTTGTATTATTCATTTTTAAGAATTTACATGTAATTCTGTCTCTTACATGATAATATTTTAAAATGCATAAAATTGTTTCATTCTAAAAGTGTAACTCTTAATTTTGACAAATTTACATTATATGAGACAAATCTAACTAAATACGCGGTAGCTCACTGGTCAGCGCGCGGGAAATGCACTTGGTAGACCCGAGTTTGATTCCCTCCTTTGGAACAAGAAAAAACTGCCACCGTGTTCACGCGGAGTACGATCACGTTAAACATGTGGGTCCGTAAGTCCTCAGGGGTGTGGAACTAAACATGTAAACCGAAAGGTAGGCCAGGGCCGCACTGCTGTCTCCAAGTCGAACTAAATAACGCTTTTAAAGGGAGAAGGACAGTTGCATACATTCAAATTTACAGCATCAAATGTTGCTTTATATTTAATTTGATCTCTCAAGGTGGACTTTAAATCTAGAATTTGGGTATATATACATTTCTGTGTATTCTATTTTATTGCAAATCGACTTTTTGATCTTGAACTTTCTCGTCTGTTTAGCGCTGAAGAAGAGGATCAAATGTATTCTCGAAATAGTTGTATGCTTCATTGTTTATAAATTTATGCTGAAACACGTTGTTTAAGTTTTTACTTATTCTTCTCACAAAGTGTTTCTAATTATCAAATCTGTGTTCAATGGCTTAAAAAATTCAGATTAAAAACCCCATATATCATCATTACAATAAACCATTTTGTGTACATTATAAATATTTTGTTGCAAATACAAATAAACTACACATTGCTTAAGAATAAACATGCTTAAGAATACACAAATAAACTACACAATTTAAAACTTACCTACAAATTAATCGTTCCACAGAATGTTTGCAAATGTAGAAAACAAGCATTTTACTCCAAACAAAATCAACATAAATTCACAGAAACTATTTACACGTAAACAATTGAGGAATTTTAAATCACATTTCTTTTAATTACGGAGTTCAAGAAGCAGTAGCAAAAACGAGACCTGTGTAAATTACTGTAAACACAATTGCCGGCTTTTAATGGATTTTTTTTTGTTTTCAGCCGCGTATTTGAGAATAATATAAATTTCTGCAAACTCTGAACTTCGATCTTCTTTTGGGCATAGATAATTCTAAAGAGTGTTATAGTAAGACAGCCTGATTGTGCTGCATAGAAATATGGCAAAAATATAATCTATAATGTTTTAAATATAACACAACATCATTGTGATTGATTATAATTTTAATGGTGGTGTTAGACATTGTGTCAAACTGAATAATGCTTTTGAAGAGAGTTGGTTGTTGTATAAGTACTCAAGTAAAATATGAGATGAGAAATTTTGAATTTAAAAAAGTGCTCACGTGTCACTGCAAGACATGTATACGAGCAGATATACAGTCATATTTTGTACTTGCGTGACATCAAATTGCGTACAGCCAGCAATTGCTTACACTTTGCATTGCAACCATATCGCGAAGTTTCTATAACCATATTTCGAAGACATTTATATGACTAGATATATAGGAAGTAAGCGATCATTACAGTCAATATAATAACTCTCAGAAAAATCCTTCTTCATGTTTTTAATCGCAGATAGGGAAACATTTCCCCTCGAACTACTTCCAGGAAGAAACACGCCCACATCAAAATCAGCTAAACAGATAACATTTACCTCACATTTGTCGACATAATCGCGTTTGTCGCGTTTGTCGCATTGTCGACATAATCGCGTCCAATTTTTATCATTTGCTTTTGACAATGAAATAGGAAATGTGCCGATGCGGTGGTTGAGTGGTCAAGGGTATGCGTTTCCGTCTGATCGCTCGATTGCCGGGTTGTGGGTTTGAATCCCGCCAGCGGGCATGAATATTGTGATGTCGAAGTTTAGTCGGTCTTCTGCCTTTAGGGAGCCTCAATAAAGTGAAGCTGCAAATTACCCTTCGTCATGGGACCAGGAGCCTGTGGACGTGGTGTAAGGCTTTCCTTTACCACGGGGATTAGTAACAACAACAAATAAGAAATATGGTATATTTTAAATAATAACAGAAAAATTCACAAAATAGCAAGACGAAAATGAGCTCCGCTATACATTCATTCCATAGAACTTGGATATGGAATCACGCAAAAAAATCGTCTGCGTGTCATTCCACTCAGCCAGCAATCAACCACCTTTTTTAGCCCGACAATTCAATAAATTTTTGTAATTCCATTATTTACAATATCTTCCTCAAAATACAGACAATGGAATACTGCATTTTACAATTTTGGACGATAAATGAACTTCTAATCTGTTCTGTCGTATAATTTGTAAAATTATACATGGGAAGAGAAAAGATTGATAGCACGGTCAGTAGTTGGGAACAAAGCGGCGATTAAGGAAATTTCACCTCCATTAATTTTCGTCGTCTGAATGACTAAGGGAATTCTTATCTTTCCAATTTGCATTTAGAAGAACGATTACGTCTCACTGGTTTCCATATATGAAGATTGGGTTTTACTTATATAACGTACGTAAAGGTATTTGTATTATCTAACAGTATCTTTTATCAACTTTTACCTTTTATTTAAATACATAGTGATCTTAATTGATAGATCCATGTTCAGAGATAACATATGAAATAGCCAGGATGAAATAATATTCATGTTCAGAGTCTTATCATATGTAGTCACGCCTGATTGTCAATACTCAACCAAAGTTGCAAAATATACTTTTCAAAAGGTACAGAAGCAATTTACTGAACAACATAATTAATTTATAATTAATCCTATAACGAAGCACAATGAGTATGCATAACATAACACATAACACATAACACTAACAGTAACCCACCTAATATACAGTCCAGCTAATATAAAGTTCAACTGTGCAATGTGGAAGCAAGAAATTGCTGAGAGGCATTGCATTAAATACGGGAACCTTTTAACATAAAGAGAGATGTTTTTCAAAATAATTATTTATTTATTCCCAGACAAATAAGTTATTATTATTACTATAGAAATATTTAAACAAATTCATTAATATTGTTGAGTAGCAGTAAGCCAGCTCTTCGTACGGAGTATATGATATTAAGAAACTTAAAATTCACAATCACGTGTAAATTCTTATAACAAACTAAATGACATTATATTAAAATATTTAATTTAATGCTCCTAAAAAGAAGTTTAAGAATATCTGTTCTCGCTATACAAAATAATACTCAAGGGCAGATCTGAAGAAAAAAATATCCTGATCCAGTGTGTAAACAAATTTATAAAAAATATGAAATTGAATCAATAAATCCAAAATTAAAGTGCTTAAACTGTAAGGAACCAGTAAAACATATTCACAAATTTAAGAAGATATACCAGTGTATTAGCAGAAGATTACACGTACTACAACATATGAGATTCTATGAACTTTGCCCAAATAAAACAGATGACGTAATAACTTGTAAATATCAACATTCCCGTAATATTTAAACCTAAAGGCCGTAATTGATTCTAATATATGTCAAAATGAAAGCACTTGTATGGGAATATATACCCGTACTACTTAATTGTTGTGGATTAGAAGATATGCCCATGTGTTTGTAAAAGATTTCCAGCATTGCAATATGAGTTTCAAAAATATTTGCCAAAATAAAACAGATGACGTAATAAATTTAAAATATCAATAATACTCGTAATTTTTAAATCAGAACCCCTTAATTGATTACAATATATGTCAGTATATCAGTACTACTCATATTCCGTAGATTAGAAGATATACCCGCGTATTTGTAGAAGATTACCCGTACTACGTACTGTATATGAGTTTCAAGAATTTTTGCTAAAATAAAACAATAACGCAATAAATTGAAAATATCAGTAATCCCCGAAAATAGCAATAACAATAATAATATTTAAGCCTGAAAACCGTAATTGATATAATCCAGTCAAAAATGCAATATCGGTGAAATTTATTGTTTATACATACCTTAAAATGATACCTTAAAATTTATTTTATATACATACCTTTAAATCGGAAAAGATTTAATAAAATCGTCTACCGCATAAACATATTGGATATTTTCTTCAAATAAATAGGCGGAAAAAATATCGTCTGCATCATGTTATGTTTATGGAAGGTATAAATGCGATTTTTTAAATTAATATATAAATTACGGTCATTCATGTTTTTTTATGGCCATGTATTTTTGCGGCCATGGATGCAATTTTACGGACAATGGCTGGATCCCTATCGCCGGAATTTGGCCGTAATCTTACGGAGTTTTTTTTTTTAGTGTAGACAACCACTGGTTCGAGAAACTTAAGTGAGGCTATTCCAAGGCTACCCACAAAATTACATTAAATTTGGTTCAGTCGTTCTTACGTGATGATGAGACAAACATACAGACAGACATATTTTCAATTTTATTTCTATAGGAGAGTTTACGATGTAATGACTCGCGTTTTCTATGATAATAATCATATTAAAATATTTAGATTTGGAACTATTTTCCTCAATACGTAACACTAAATACGTAAATAGCAAAAATATGTGAATTAGGACATCGACTGAGAAAGTTTGATTGGTTTGTTGGTCGTAGCGGTCGCCTCGCAACGAAAAGCTGGAGAACAACATATCCTTGGTAATTTCGCACACCTAACATTTTCTAAAAGTGCTCACGTTTCTACTGCCTCCTCATTGCTCATAATTTTCAGGGCACAACAGTATTTCAGTTCTCCTTAAGAGTTCAAGCTCATCTATATTGGCTTATTTGTTGCGAGATATATCATATAAACTCCGCCCTCTCTCTTAGCTAAAAGATACACTTGACATTTTACAAATTCGTTATGCGTTCCTTGCTTGATTGGTTAGCCGAAGTTGTTGGGCCATATTTGCTTGTAGTAAAAATTCGTTATTCGATACTGCCTATGACAAGGCGATTTTTACTGGGCACTGCCCAATTTTTCCAGTATTGTAAATTTCCTATGATATATCTGTCTACTTTTTATATTTGGAAACATAAAATATGTCGAATGATCCAATGCGTGTTCAGATTTATTATACGGAACTCTCATAGTACATCGATATATGTCCTGGGTGGTCATCGGTAACTTACATCTGATCTTTCTGCGTTCACTAATACCTAGATCCTATTTTATATACTTCACTAAATCAACTATATGAGAGCTTTTTTTCATCTATATGTTTAATGAAGAGTAATGAAAGCAATTTGCTGTAGTGAAAAAATATTATTTAACCACGTCGGATTGATTCTTGGATTCACCCTTTTTAATTGCAAAATTCCATTAGTATAAGTTTATTATTCTTAAGTTAGCCGAACACTTGGTTACAATAAGTACGTACAATAAGTATAATAAACGTAGCAATACACGTAAATTAACATAATAAATATTTATTCAAATTACAACTTAAATAGCTGTTCAAATAAAATGAATGAAGCAGCTAAATGTTTTAGAAACACTTCAGTTCATAATAAGAAATATGCTGCAAACTAGTAGTAGTTGCTGCACCTAACAATAAAAACAAAAGTACAACGAGAAACTCCAGTTCCTCATTCTTGCTATTTAATCTTATTATTACACCCATTGAGCTATGAGGCACCACCATTGCTGTTAATTAACCTTTTAGGTAATATATAGAATAGATATCTCTCTTCAAATGTTCATCCCACTCTCGACGGTATTTCTGGATAAGTTCCTCCGAACACCAAGAACGCGGGAAAGATATCTTTCTCCGTCCTTCGAAGCGGAGGCGTCTAGCTAAGTTTTCTCACCGCTATTTTCACATTCGCCAGCTGACTTCTATCCGTAAGTATTTCCCTATCCCTAGTTTGTGAATCTATTTGATATGTAAATCCTGGTTTGTTCACACATACCAAGGGACTTACTACTTGATTTCATTCTCAAATTCCCCCTATGTTTATACCAAATAGTATCGGATAGTGTTTCTTAATTGTACGCCAATTTTATTCATTTTTACTTTCTCTTACTATGGAACATAATATAGAGTAAGTATTGTTTTCACGTAGATTTTAGATTTCGAGATTTATTTTGATGTCAATATATATTTTAAAGCCTCCTGAATACGCGTTGACTATTTTTCGTGTGACATCCGTCTGTCTGTCTATGGTCGAATTCCTGTGTACAAGATAGCTATCACAAAATAATAGATTTTCATGGAACTTTCTATTTGGCTTTGTTCACAAAACATAGAAAAATTGTTGACATGGTCATGCAAAAAAGGTTTATGTATAGCTCAATGATCACGAAATTTTAAAAGATTTAATCACTGCATTAAAAATATCCGCAAAACAAATTTTGTATTCGTAACGTCATTAATCCCCTTAGGGAGCTATTTATTCACTGGAGGCGGGGACTTTGCCAAACTTGGTATTAATCGAAATTTGTTTTCAAATCTAAAAAATAATGGGTAACACGCTATAACTGCGATCATTTGGACCAACAATAAAGATTTTTAAAATATCTTGTAAAATTGGCAAAAAAAAAATAAATAGCACAAGTTATTCCTAAATGGTTCCTATTATAAGAAAATTGGATCTAGCCATACTTCAACTAATTTTTGAGGAGCGATTTACGTAATATTTTTATTTATTACCATTTTGTCAAATTTTGCTCAGCATAAGTTGATCAGAATTTCAAACCTTGGTCCTAGTAAAAACTCACCATTTGAGGAGAAATCAGCAGAATGTCTTCAAAAAGCATTAAAAGACATTGGTCAATTTATGATCACAAAACATATGTTTTCATATTATGCATGTAATAAATAAGGATAATTTCATTTGTACATGTGTGAAATTAAAAGAATTACTTCCCACAAATATTAATTATATCTTAACATATTAAATCTAAATTATTGTCACAAAATATACTCATAAAATATGCATTAAACATATCAAGTATCATTGAGGATGTAGCATCGCCAGAAAATAATTGAGGAGGAAGGAGAGCAACCATATATTTTGTTTCCCATTTCCCCAGATATCATTTCTTCGAAGGTTAAGGGGTTCTTGGGGGGGGGGGGGGGGAGCGGTATATTACCCAACTCCTGTGGTACTTTGGTGACGCCACTGCACGAAAGTTCCGTAAAATAACAATTATCCGAATCTAATAGCCGGTTTAAATTAAAGTTCGAGAAATTTCAGTGTAATAATTTGCATTACTAATTGCGCTCAGTGGAACGCAACTAGAATTAATTCAATTTATTAAATTTTACTAGTTTATTTCGTCATTTTAAGATCCCATTTGAAGTGGTGAAATGTGTTCGGCCTGTCATCGTGGATTATATTAAAGTGGTATTTTATAAATTGTCGTTTATTCCATACCTCCTTTTATAATGTTAAATGCACAACCACGCACACATCTAAATTAATTAATAATTAAATTTATCCACCTTGTCACCATATCAATAATTGAGGACATTTGTTGTCCTCGAACAGCCTCGTTTTGAGTACGCTAGTAAAATTTAGAGGACTAAAATTTAGAGGAGAGCGTCTGGTCATCTTAGTCCTCCCTGTACTGTTATATCCACTCTATTATGCCTAAAAGCACATACTTAATAACAGATGATAGCTAAATATGAAGAATCAAAGAATAAATCGTTCATGATTGATAAATAAGTTTTATTCAATAATTCATTTTCATTGCTTTTCAGCAGACATTTCATTGAGATATGTAATACCATTTATGACAAAAAATAAAATTTTGCTCACAACCCAACGAAACGTAATAGCTTCGTTCAATTCAAAAGCGAAAGATAAGAATTCTCATAGCCATTCGAAGAGCGAAAATTGATGGAGATAGAATTCCCTTAATCCTCGCTTTGTTCCCAACGAAGGATTGATTCATCAATCTCTCCAATTTTCATCCACCGTTTTACATACTATCTTTAAATGGCGCGACATCGTAAATTAGAGAAGTTAATATGTCTTTCTGTGGGAATTGTAAATAATGTAATTTTGTTCAGAATCTTTTGAAAGAAGAGTGTATAAATACGTACTATGCATATATTTGAAAATAAGTTTTGTGTAAAAACATGTTCTTGTATATGTTTATTATTAATTTTTAAACTCAGAGCATGTACATATTGAAATACTAAAAAAATTAGAATCGATGATTGACTATTATTATTTCAGTTCCCCAGTAATTCAGCATGTTGTTTCCTTTACATATTTTATTACAAATAATTTACACGACGGCATGTAAGTGGGAATTGCGAGAGAACATGATTTCCAAGACACTTATATTTAGGAGATATCACTAGAGAGAAAATCTGATGTGGGCAGCACATGACTTTCCTTATATAATGCAATGAATTTACTACTTTTACAGTAAAAAAAATCGATTATTTTTATAGTAGTTTTTTATATTCTTTCCAAAATACTGAATTTTCGTCAATGAGTCGTCATTGATGTAGCGTCATTTTTATCCATTTGGCGATTTTTTCGTTAATTTAGCAACATTTCAAAAAGTCGCCAAGTTGGCGACCATCCACCAAATTCGTCGCCAAAATATTGCCAAGCGTTATGGACGAAGAAATAAGTTGTTCTTATAGCAGATAAATGATTTTGGCTTTCAAATACAAAAGTATTACTCAAAGTATCTTTTTTCATGAATGGAACAAGCTAGATCCACGAAAATGAAGTCATCTAATTTATCGCATGGTATTACATATGAAAAGTGAACAATGTTTCTCAATAGGAAATATATTTTTTATATTTTATATGACTTTTTGATAATTTTTTTGAAAAATGTGCAATATTTCGATAACGGTTCATATTAGCGTTCTAAAATTTATGTCAATCGTTTTCTAATGAAAAATTACCTAAGAAATGTCTATTTGGGTGACTTTATTAGCGGTTTTGATTTTTTAACGAATTTTTAAAAATTTCACTCGAAAATTTGGGGGGGGTTCTGAACATTCGATTGCGTATAAAAACAATAGGCTTCCAGTGTTTACGGATTGTGATTTTTGTACCATATTTCATTCGAATCGGTCCATTCGTTCGTCAGTTATCGTCTCCACAGACTCACTGACATACACACAGACATTACTTCAAAAATGTTTGATTCGTGATCAGGGATGCTTAAAACGTGCTCTCCCGTCGAAAACTCGAATTCGAATTTTCGTCCCGGTCACAATACTTTCCTTATACATTATGTATGTAAGGAAAGTAATAAAAATGGGGGTCACGCGCCAAGCAATGCAGCGGTGTAGACTAAGGATCTTCTATATACGAGCTGACTCATCAAGCATATTGAAGCCCACCATAGCTGGAAGCGCAATCCATTAGCATTACCTCTATTCGTATTTTCAATTTAGAAAGTATAATTGAAATAATTATGAGTGGTTGTTCTGCCCCGAACTGCTCTAATCATTCTACAAAGGGTTTTGGTCTATTTCGCTTTCCCAGAAACGGAGAAAGAAGAAAACAATGGCTAATAAATAATTGGATACTCAGTACTGGAGCATACTTGTGCGAGCTAAGTTCTACAATATTCTAATTGAAACTTCTTTTTTTATATAAAATACTTATATCAAAAATTCATATTAAACACTTACATTATTAATTTTTATATTAAACACTTATTTTATAATTTCTGTAACTGTAGTATGGAACCGTATGGGCTTCAATATGCTTGATAAGTCAGCCTGTAGTAGAGGAGCTCTAGTGTAGACTTTGACGTCATCGTGGGATGACGTCATGAGGAAGTGATAACGGCTTATCTTACGGTGACATCATGAGGAAGTGAAAACGGCTGATGTTATCGGCTGATCGATGACGTCATGAGTAAATGTTTGGATAGCTAATCTGATAATCTGGCCGAGGGAGATGAACTTTCGGACGTATGACGTCCCTGAGGCAACCTTGTTTCGGATTTGAAGGAATATTGAAAATCCGATGACGCCATCTACCTGCAGCTTGAAACATCTTGCGGGATTTGAAAGGACATAATATTTCCGTTTGGACCGAACAGGAATCGAACTCGGAGGTAGGGGGAGTTGTAGACCAGCGCTCTGACCGCTATGCTATCGCGAGATTTTAAGGATTAAATATCGGTTGATATCTTTTGTATTACGAAGAAGTGAGTGATGGATTGTTTTGGGAATTTGAATGGAGATATGAGCGAGGAAACGATTTATATTTTGTAAAAAGGAACCATATTTTGTAAAAATGATATTTTTTAAGAGGTGCGAGTGAGTTAAATTCTTGGAATGAATTCTTAATGAATTTTCGATGTGCACAAGGATGCATACGCTAATAGTTATTAATTTTAAGAGTTATTAATTTTAATAGTCAATTATTTTTTTATGTTAACGGGTTTTATAAATGAATATTCAGGAAATGCAAAAATTTTGTGTGTAAATGGGTTTAAGAGATTGTAATTATGATGTGTACTAATACAAGCATGTGTACATGATAAGCCCGTGTTAATGATGCTAATTAATTTTGTTACGCAAACCGTTTAAATGAATGTTTAAACTGAATCTACTAATAAAAATGACAGTTATTCTTTTGAACGATCATAGAACACAAAAACTGTGTGTGTGTTAAGTAGATTTACGAGATTTTAACACCCTATTTATTCATCTAAATGCGCTTCGACTGTTTTCAGAGTGATGTTGTATACCATGGGAATGTTTTGCATCACAGCTTAGCACTTCCAGAATACGATTCGACTATTTTCAGAATGATTGTGAGTGCCATGCGATTTTTTAATGTCACGTTTCAGAACCTGCTGAACCCGTTTCTGTTTTTGTTTTAGCAAAGGCAATATGTTAATAGTGATTTCTTGGCAAATATAGGGGATATGGGGAATACAAGACTTTGTTGTATTTAAGGTAGTAGTTAAAATTAATAGGTGCATTGAATCACCAAAGAACGAAATACTTG
This sequence comes from Amaurobius ferox, assembly GCA_951213105.1. Taxonomy (NCBI): domain Eukaryota; kingdom Metazoa; phylum Arthropoda; class Arachnida; order Araneae; family Amaurobiidae; genus Amaurobius; species Amaurobius ferox. The sequence continues at coordinate 34,503,056 of OX578137.1, read as the reverse complement.
GTAGATATTTTTAAAATGGGAACTGCTGAAACCTCTACAAGTTAACCACTGCTTTGGTCCACTTAATCTGCTCTTACCAAAAAATACAATACTTGGTGGATATTTTAAAATGGGAAAATGCTTGGTATCGAGACCTCTTCAAGCTAACCACTGCGTCGCCCCACTCAGTCTCTTCTTACCAAAAAACTCGATACTCGGTGAATATTTTAAAGAAAATGCTCATATTAGATATTGCATCTTATTCATTATTAAGAAGTGTTATGCATTAAAATTAGCAAAACCATGTTATATATTAAAAATTACATGGTTCTACGACATTTTTCTCTACAAAGGGATTTTCTTTCATAGACTTAGTGTAAATATTTATGTTTAGGGATTCACTTAGAATGCATTTTAAGAGAATTTTATGCAAGTTATATTGGTTTTCAGTGGATGTGTAGAGATTTTTTAATGAATGTTAGGATGTATTTTATCCGAATGTTAGGGGAATACATATCCTATTCCCCTAAAATTCGTGACATTCTTAAAAATGTACCGATTTAAGGGCCTGATATGTATCCACAGCATTAAAAATATGGCTCTTATTCGATAATCACCCACTAAGTATTGTTAAATTTTTGGTAAATTTCGCTCAAATATCATAATTTTAAATGATAAGGGAGTCTTAGGGCTTATGTAACATTAAAAAATACCTCTAGTTCCCCAAACATTCTCTAAGAACCAAACAATTCGCTAAAATAGTAAAATTTTAGGGTCTTAGACCTCTTGGAATACCGAAAACATATCTCTATTTTCTCAAACATGCGCAAAGTGTTTAGTAATTCTTGCTAGATTTCATTTAAATATCATTTAAATATCATAATTTAAAAAAAAAATGGGTCAGACACAGCATATAGCATTTAAAAACCTACGTTTAATACTTCAAACATGTACTAAGTGTCAAGTAATTTGGTAAATATATTTAAATATCATAATTAAAAAAATGGGGGTCTGAGACAACATATAGCATTTATAAACATACCTTTACTTCCTCAAACATTTAGAAAATATCACCCAATTTAGTAAAATAACGATATTTTTGAGTTTTAAATCCATTGGAATGTCTTATGGTAAGTTGCGCTTAATGGACTTATTTAGTTAAACAATTAAAAAAATTAACAGTTTCTAAATGAAAAAAGTTTAAAAAAATGCCGATAGATGACACAACTGAAAATGTCTCTGCTAATACCTCCATTCATTCAAGAAAAAATAGTTCTTGGAATATCCCTACGCCAATGTTGTGATAAGGTCCTTACCACTGAGTGCAAGCTATCATAATTACATACCCTATCCCATTAAAATAAACGAACAGTCCATAATCATAATAAATATATTAAATACGTCCTCGTAGAATTAAAACTCATTATGATATATTAAAAGCCCCTTTACATCTACTATAATTACTAGATTTTAATGAAATAATTCCCTCCCCACCCTCTAAAAATTAACTAAGTATATCTAAAAATACTTTTTCACACGTAAAGAAATTCCATTTTCCCCTAACATACGGAAAAAAAACGTGTTAACATTCATTAAAAAATCTGTACACATCCACTGAAAACCAATGTAACTTGATTCAAGATGGGAATTCCGAGGGCATCAGAAGTCGCAACGGATTCCCGCTCGACACGGCAGACCGAGAAAAGTCTGACTTTCTCCAATTTTTCATACCCAGGTTCGAAACACACCTCCCGTCAGTTGGAGAATTCCAACTGATGACCTGTGAAGGAAACCCAACAAATACAAAAGAAATTACCTTTACCTTCAAGAATTCACCAGAAGCTGAAAACACATAAATCAATACAATTTCTACTCAAATAAGAACACAATTTAAATTCAAATCCAATATTTATTAATTATTCAAGAAGTGGAGTTGCATATCAAATACAATTTCTGAATTAATAACTGAAAACCACTGGACCTCTTCTACCAGGAATCATCGGCTCTTTGCAGGAATTAAAATAATCAATTCTTAAATCCAATTTTATCAGAATTACATATTAATATCACCCTTTCAATAACTCAACAAAACATGGTATGGTCAGAGAGAAAACACACTCGAACGCTTAAGGCTTAATTTACTTTAATTCAAATTAAATTACGATTGCATACTATTCTTAAATTAAGGATGGTAGCTGAAGTTAACAATATATAATATGATTAAGGAAGGCAGCTGAAATCAAAGGCGAAGTGTTCTTCAGAGTCGACGCTCAAGTCCAGACGTCTGCCAACAGCACGTCTAAATATTCAAGTCTTACCTCAAGATATTCTTGGAAGGACTCATGGCAGAAGGAGCACAGGCATCCACTGGTAATTTCCCTCGGGGCAAACATTGCCCCGCTCCAGCAGGAACGCAAGAACCGCAGTTTCCGGCAAGGTGCCGGATCAGGCCAGCCAAGGGATCAGTATCATAATTGCTTCTTCAGGTCCCGGTACTCGACCAAGGAAAATGAGATATCATCTCCAACGTTCACACGGCGGTCGACGGTCGGCGAGGACAAGGCATCAACAGGTCCGGTCAAGCAGTGGCGACGGTACAGCAGTGGCATCTCTCCCGAACCCCACAGCGACAGTAACCCAGCCTGAGGGATGGGCCCTGAGCCATTCGTGGGTTCGAAGATGTTTCCAGGGAGAGAGCCCCGAAACAAGAATCACTCAGCTTTTAAACACTCCGGGTGGATCCAGGACCCGGCCAATTAAAATTAACAAGGGGCTCACATCTTCACCTTTCTACCAATCCAAAATTCCTTCCACTTCAAAAACATCCAGGGATCCGCCCCTACCAACGGCAAAGTTTAAAGCACGTGCAGCTGCCAGGTGAAGTCAAGAAGAACGAAGACACTTGTCTCCGCCAGCAAACGGGTGCGACCCAGACTAACGGACGCCGTTCCCCGAGTGTGCGAGAATTATTATGGAATAAATGGCCACAATTTAATACTGATTTCGATACGTTTAAATATGCTAAAATATATACATTGACAAGAGGGTTCCAGGACACAGATAAATTAATAAAAGTTTAAAAAAGTACTGAAGTTATGCAATTTACAAAGGAGTGACGAATTCCGTCACGACACTAAAAAATTCATAAAATTCTCGTAAAATGCATTCTAAGCGAATCCTAATCATACATGTTTACACTAAGTCTATGAAAGAAAATCCCTTTGTAGAGATAAATGTCGTAGAACCATGTAATTTTTAATATATAGCATGGGTTTGCTATTTTTAACGCATAACACTTCTTATTAATGCATAAGATGCAATTTCTAATGTGAGCATTTTCTCTAAAATATTTACCGAGTATCACGTTCTTTGATGAGAACAGACTGAGTTGGGCTACGCAGTGGTTAGCTTGAAGGGGTCTCGATACCAAGCGTTTTCCTATTTTAAAATATCCACCAAGTATTGCATTCTTTGGTAAGAGCAGATTACGTGGACCAAAGCAGTGGTTAACTTGTAAGGGATTCAACAGTTAAAATATCTACCAAATATTTCGTTCTTTGGTGATTCAGTGCACCTATTAATTGTAACTACTACCTTAAATACAACAAAGTCTTGTATTCTCCATTTCCCCTATATTTGGAAAGAAATCACTATTAACATATTTCCTTTGCTAAAACAAAAACAGAAACGGGTTCAGCAGGTTCTGAAACGTGACATTAAAAAATCGCATGGCACACACAATCATTCTGAAAATAGTCGAATCGTATTCTGGAAATGCTAAGCCATGGTGTAAAAAATTTATTTGGCATACAAAATCACTCTGAAAATAGTTCGAATCGTATTCGCTAGATGCATAAATAGGGTGTTAAAATCCAGTAAATCCACTTAACACACACATTTTTTGTGTTCTCTGATCGTTCATAAGAATAATTCTCATTTTCATTAGTAGAATCATTTTAAAAATTCATTAAAACGGTTAGCGTAACAAAATTAATTAAAATCATTAACACGTGCTTATCATGTACACATATTTTTATTAGTACACATCGAAATTAAAATCTCGTATGGCCATTCACACATAAAATTCTTCCGGCCGCCTTTACTTCTGCTCTATGTCCTAGGATGAGCCGGACGGTCTGGGCTTTCGACATACAAAACTCTTGTACTTCCTGAACCAATAAACCAGTTATTCATTAAACTCGTTAGTATAAAAAAATTAATTAACTATTAAAGTTAATAACTATTGGCGTATACATCCTTGTGCACATCGGAAATTCATTAAGAATCCAAGAATTTAATTCACTCGCACCTCTTAATAAATTATCATTTTTACAAAATATGGTTCCCTTTTACAAAATATAAATTGTTTCCTCGCCCGTATCTCCATTCAAATTCCCAAGACAATTAATTTCAGACTACATCCACTCTAGCTAAAATCTCGGTGTTATTCCTATTCATCTCATAACATCACTCATTCCTTCGTAATAAGACATATTTCATCCGATGTTCAGTCCTTAAAATCTCACGATAGCATAGCGGTCAGAGTTGACCCACAGTTCCGAGTTCGATTCCAGTTCGGTCCAAACAGAAGTACATCATCCTTTTAAATCCCGCCTGCCAGATGTTTCAAGCTGCCGGTAGATTGTGCCATCGGATTTTCAATATTCTTTCAAATGCTAACTCAAGGTCGCCTCATGACGTCATACGTCCAAAAGTTCATCTCTCTCGGCCAGATTATCATATAAACTATTCAAACGTCATGACGTCAACGATCAACAGATAAGATAAGCCGTTACCACTTCCTCGTGATGTCACCGATTACTTAAGCCGTTATCACTTCCTCATGGCGTCATCCCACGATGACATCAACGTCTGCACCGCCTGGGGCGGGATCCCCATTTTCCCTCTACTGATATCTTGTATAATTGCTCACATATACGGTGCTGTTAGGAAGTTAATACCCCTTCTAGATATACACGTCGAATGATGCTTAAATTCGTTAATCTTGAAAGAATCGCTCTTTCTAAACTGTATACCTCCAGCAGTAAGTTAATTTACTTGACGTGAAATTTCACTCAATTATTCTCATATATTATGCACTAAACTGATTGGGTGACTGATTAGGTCATTGGGTAACATCAAAATTTTTGAGCTTTTCAACTATAGCTAGAATTTTGGCTTTGGTGTCATTCGATCCGTCTCAGTTTCGAGGATAAAGGCAAAATCTAGAATTTTGAAAATTTGAATAAGGGAGACGGTGCAAAAATATATTCAAAACACTCAAAATCATTTTGCTTAATTTCAGACTACATCCTCTCTAGCTAAAATCTTTGTGTTATTCTTATTCATCTCATCTTCTTGGCTAATAGAAAAATTTAATATTTCGAAAAATTATAATTAAAAGCGACAATGCAAAAGAATAATCAAAAACTCAAAACGCCTTTACTTTATTATCTAGCATTTCCTCTTTCGCTGGAACCTTGATATTTGACTTGCCTTCATTGCAGATCAAGAGAAAGATCTAATGTTTTGAAACTTTGAATTAGGAGGCCGATGGGAAGGGATGCTGAAAAAGTATCAAAATCATTTAGTACTTCCACAGGAAATAGAATCTTGGTTTCATTCCACCTGCTTTCTCAGATCAAAGGAAAAATTCAAAATTAAGAAAACTCGAATTAAGGGTGATGATAGAAAGATATTTAATACCACTCTGCCTCTCAGTGCTAAAAGAAAATTTGTATAGCCATTTGTTGCTAAAAATTAAAATTGGTAAAATAAATAGCTTTAAATGTATACCGCTACATAATTTTTCTAATCGTTATTATTCGTTTCACGATAATTAAAAATATACATGGGAATGATATTAAAGTTTAAAACTTTTTAAACATTGGCGGCAAATTTTAACTAAATTTTGAATGTGTATTTTTTCCTCATATTACTTTCTTTATATACATAATGTATAAGGAAAGTATTGTGACGGGGTCGAAAATTTGAATACGAGTTTTCGACGGGAGAGCACGTTTCAAGCATCCCTGATCACGAATCAAACATTTTTGACGTGATGTCTGTGTGTGTGTGTGTGTGAAAGTATGTGTGTGTGTGTGTGAAAGTATGTGTGTGTGTGTGTCAGTGAGCCTGTGGAGACGATAACTGACGAACGATTGGACCGATTCGAACGAAATTTGGTACAAAAATCACAATCCGTAAACACTGGAAGCTGATTGTTTAGTACGCAATCGAATGTTCAGAACCCCCCTAAATTTTCGAGGGAAATTTTGAAAAAATCGTCAAAAAATCAAAAACACTAATAAAGTTACGCAAATAGATATTTCTTATGTGATTTTTTATTAGAAAACGATTGACATAAATTTTAAAACGCTAACATGAACCGTTCTCGAGATATTGCACATTTTTCAAAAAAATTATCAAAAAGTCATAAAATAAAAAAAAAATTCCTATTGAGAAACATTTCACTTTTCATATATAATACCATGCGATAAATTTCTTGACATCATTTTCGTGGAACTAGCTCGTTCCATTCATGAAAAAAAAAACTTTGAATAATACTTTTGTATTTGAGTGCCAATAGTCATTTAACTGCTGTAAGAATAACTTATTTCTCCGTCCATAACGCTTGGCGATATTTTGGCGACGAATTTGGCGAATGTCGCCAACTTGGCGACATTTTTAATTGTTGCCAAATTAACAAAATTCTTGCCAAATGGATAAGAATGATGCCAAATCAATGAAAATGACGAATAATTAAAGGGAATTCAATATCTTGGAAAGAATATAAGTACCTACTATAAGAATAACACTTCTTTAACTGTACAAGTAGTAAATTCATTGCATTATATAAGGAAAGTCATGTGTTGCCCACATCAGATTTTTTTTAATTATCTAGGTGTTACGTTTAATCTCCACTAGCCATTTCAAACGCGCAAAACGCGGGTATAAATTTCTAGCATTAAATAAGCAATCATTTTAAGCGTAAGTCAATATAAGACAAAAAAATCAATCATGCATAAATCATGAATTATGAAACACTTTCCAACTGCAATGCTATTTTATATAAACATCTCTAGAATGCGATATATTCAGCGGTAATATTTTTAAAATTATCACAATATTACATTCATTTATTATATTTGAGGACTTAAAAATTCATCGAAAATAATGAACTTTATTCAAATGAAGTCATTGAAATATAATTCGCCTGGTTTAAACATCTCTAAAATGGGATACATTCAGCGGTAATATTTTTTAAATTATCACAATAATACAGTAATTTATTGCATTTGAAAACTTAAAACTTCATCGAAAAAAATGAATTTTATTAAAGTGACGTCATTGAAATATAAATCGTTTGGTTCTGTATGCAGAAGCTGTAAATATTTTATTCATACAAGTTTATTCCATTCTTTCATTCATCACAATGCTACAATAATTTATTTTATTTAAAAACTTAAGCCATGGAAGTAAACGTAATTTAACTCTGTGCTTGAAACTTCATCGAAAAAGTCTACTATAAAATCGTATGTTCTCTATGTAAAATCAATTAATGTTTCATTCATATCAGCTATATTTCGGACTCAAAAATTTAAATAATTTTGTGTTAAAGAAATTCAGCAATTATTATACAACTCATCCTATATTTTTATGTTTTTACATTCTCCGTAAGTGAAAATTAGGCTTCGTTGTAGAAATAATCAAAGTTTGATGACCATTTAAACTCAAATATATTGTAACTGCGTTAAACAAAAATAAAACGATTTTAGGGCCGATACAACACTAAATATCAATTAAAAAGAACTTTAAAAATCACGATTTTGACACAAAATGGATGCCATATTTTATTTTGAAGTGGGTCACGTGAGCTGTTTATATAATATGGAATTATTGTTTTAATTTTTATCTAAAAAACTACCAAATATATTTTGCTGAATATCTTTTCATATTTTTTTATGGGACAATTTGAATATTTCCTGAAACTTTCTAAACAATTTGTGAATTTTGAATTCGCTTAAAAAATGTTTGGAAAATTAGGTACCATAGGGTTCATGTACTTCATTTTTGCAACCCGGGTTCAATCCAAAACTGATTGGGTGATATTATTCATTTATATTACCATAGGTCCCACAGACCGTCTGAACAACATACTAAAATATCATTTTGATAATGTCATTTATACGGCAGTTATCGTACTAACGGAGAGAGAGACAGACAGAATGAACAAAGTATTTCAACTATGTTGTAAAGTGTTAACAAGAAAGATCAATCATGCATAAAGCATTCATTATGAAATACTTTCCAACGTCAATGCAATTTTATATAAACATCTCTAACATACGATACATTCCTCGGTAATTTTGTTAAAATTATCACAATACTACATTAATTTATTATATTTGAGAACTTAAAATTTCATCGAAAAAAATGATCTTCATTCAAATGTCGGCATTGAAATATAAATTACCTGGTTTAAACATCTCTAAAATGCGATACATTTCTCGGTAATATTTTTTAAATTATCATAATATAACAATAATTTATTATATTTGAAAACTTCATCGAAAACAAATGAACTTTATTCGAATGACGTCATCGACATATAAATCGCCTCTATATTAAAGTAGCATTTCATTCATCAACTATTTTCCATTCATCACAATACTATAATAATTTATTTTATTTAAAAACTTAAAACCATTGAGGCAAGTAATTTAACCATATGCTTAAAACTTCATCGAAAAAATCGTCTGGTTCTCTGTGTAAAATCAATGAATGTTTCATTTATATCAGCTATATTGCAGATTCCTTGAGCTAAATAATTTTGCGTTAAAAAATGCAGCAATTTTTATACAACTCATTCTACATCTTTTTGTGTTTACATTATCCATAAGTGAAAATTAGGCTTCGCTGTAGAAATAATCAAAGTTTGATGATCATTTAAACTGAAATATATTGTAATTGCGTTGTTTCAGTATGTAGATGCACAGAATTTAAGCAAAGATAAAGCGGTTTTAGGACGGATACAACACTAAATATGAATTAAAAAGAAATTTAAAAATTACGATTTTGACACAAGGTGGATGCCATACTTTTTTTTGGAGTGGATCACGTGATCTCTTCGTATAATTGTCACCTGATCTCTTCATTCATAGGGTGTAATTATTGTTTTAATTTTTATTTAAAAAACTACTGAATATATTTTGCTGAAATTTCTTTTTTATATTTTATGGGATAATTTGAATATTTTCTAAAACTTTCGAAGCAATTTGTGGATTTTGCATTCGCTTAAAAAATGTTTGAAAAATTAGTCACCATAGGGTTCAATGTATTTCAATTTTTCAACCCGGATTCAATCCAAAACTAATTGTGTGATATTATTCATTTATATTCCCATAGGTCCCACAGACCGTCTGAACAACATACTAAAATTTCATTTTGATAAAGTCATTTTTACGGCAGATATCGTGCTAACGGGCAGACAGACAGAATGAACGAAGTCTTAAACACTTTTCAACTATGTTGTTGTAAAGTGTTGAAAACAAATGCCCCTTATTATAAAACACTAACATGAACCTTTCCCAAGACTTTGCTCGTTTTTCTGTTAAATGTTTGTGTGTGTGTGTGTGTGTGTGTGTAACACGTTGCATAAAATTAAGTAAGTTTTAAATATCGTTAAAAGGAACGGCTTTCCATATGCGATATTTTGCGACAAGTTTATTAATATCAAATCCATTACAATGATTTTGTTTCTATCATCACATAAGCAAACTCCTTGCGAAATAATATATTATATTTGAAGTGTTTAATGGACAATGACGTCAAATATCAATATTTTACAATCAAGGCGGGGGAATGTGAAACTAATCAATGGTACTTAACTTTTCAATGGAAATCCACAGGTTCCATTTTATGACCAGTTTTTAAACTTATTTAGTATTAGCCTAGCATAGGTGCTTAGCATGACTTGGAAATTTATTGTCTGAATTTAATTTATTTGAAGTTATTAAAGTAAGTTTTTTAAGAACAACATTTAACGTATATACGAGTAATAAATTGAAAGTGAAAAATACACTTATTATAATAGCGAAAGTTATTATAAATTTATTAAAATGATTGCTCAGTGCAGGATTCTAAACTACAATCATTTCATCTTACAATAAGTGCTTTACCTAATAAGTCATCTAGTGAATCTTGCAGAATTTCTTCTTGGTAGGCTTAAGTTTCACAATATTATTTATGTTCTTACAATTATTTCAAATAGTATAAAATGAGCCGTCACACTGGCCAAGAAGTGATGAAGCATAAATCAAAGAAGAATAGAAAGCGAAACCAGACGAGATAAAAGGAGAATATAAATCCATTCAGGTCTAGATGAAAAACCAAAATTAAAAAAATCGTGATGAAATTCAGACAAGAGGAGATGAGAGCAATATCAGAAGGCGTTCAACAGAAATTCGGCGACATGGGTGAAACTGTGGCTTTGTCTGAAAGGAGGTAAATGACTATGGAGGAAAATTCCAATCGTCAACACGCATTTTTAGATTCCATCAAGTAAAGTAAAATCTCCTTATAATGAACAAAACATTTGGGTGATATTTTGGGCGAAATTGAATCAAATGATTGGTACAAAAGCTTGTCAACTCCGTGATTCTCTTTGACGTCCTTCGGCAGAAGTCTGGACTCAGAAATCTTCCCGGCGGAAGTCCTCCCGGCGGTACTTTTTTTTGACCAATTAATTCGCCAAAGCTCGAAATTTCTATTAACATGATTTCAATTAAATTCCGATTGAATTATGGTATCGTTTATTTATTTATATACCATTTGGCGACTTTATGCACAATGGTTGTCATTGTAAAGCAATTCAGTTTTACAATTGAAATAAGGAAATTTAAATATATTATTGACATATTAAGTAAAATCTGAACTTGATTTTTAAATTTTAGTAATCCTTTGATTAGAAGTCAAGCATGTAATAAAAACTTTATCTTCATCCATCTGTCCTAAAGAATAAATGTGAGTATTGCTCTTGGAAAAAATAAATCTGGTTCAATGATAATACTCTTCCACCACTTCATGAAATATTTTAAAAACCAAAATTGATCGTTTAACTCAGATTACATTTTCTGAAAGTAAAACAGCATTAATATCTCACACATCCGGATGTTAGGATTGGTGTTTAAAGTGACTATTTTTGATTTATATTTTATCGTTGACTTGATAAAAACACCGACAGAAAAAAAAGGATTTCAGTACAATGGATATCTCTTTTACCACATAAGTGTAAATGCTTAACCAAAAATTTTTACTCATAATCTTACGAATACGTAAATAGTGTGACCTTTGAACGAAACGTACGCTGATAAAAATGCAGCAAATAATTTTCGTACATTAAAATAAGACAGATCGTATGCAATAAATTAAATCTCCATTTAACTTTAAACTTCATACTTTCTGTTTTAATCAAAGTGTTATCTTTAGTATAAGTTCCAAAATGCAAAGTTGTGATAGAAACTTTTAAAATGTTTCTTTTCTGTGCAGCATTCCTCAAATAATAAACTTCCACATATTACATTCGGAGTTCTCGTTTCCATTTTGTAGACAGTTGAATCTAGAACAAAGGAGATTATTTAAGCATAGATAAAGCGCAGCTGTGTAATATACCCAAACATTAAAATGTTCAAAGTTGTATTTGTATCTAATTTCAAAGAGAGCAAATTTCCTACGGAAGCATCTAAGATTAGAATTAGGGTTTTAAAGATTTGTTTCCAAAATGGAAGATTTGTTATATAGGATTAAGATTAAAATATTTGTAACATTTTTTTTTAATTTTGCTTTTTTACCGTTATAAATATTTTTCGCACTCGGCTATCTTTCCTAATGCTTAACTAGGAGCTTTTGACCCTGAATTTGTGTGTCTCTGTGTGAGGAATGTTTGGAGTTATTATATTATTAAACGACATATATGGCATTCGTAGTTTTAGTTTCCTTTCTTGATGAAACAAAGGAAATTATTCAAGCATAAATAGCATGTAGCTGTGCCATATATTTAGGAATGAAAATGTCAAAAATTTTATTTGTTTCTAATCTCAAACAGAATAAATACTCTCCGGAAGGAGCTCTATAATAAAAATTATACAAGAACGGAAATGTAAGAATTGTAATATATGATTAAGTTCGCAATATTTAGCAGTTTCTACTTTCCCTATATACGTAGTATAATGCATAGGAAATGATGTAGTCAAAATTTGAATTCGAGATTTCGATGGAAAACCACGTTTGAAGCATCCATGAATTCTTATCGAACGTTTCTGAGGTTATGTCTGCGCATATGTGTGTGTATATGTATATACATGCATGTGTATCTGAGTGTGTCAATGAGTCTGCGGATTTAATATCTTACGAACGAATGGGGTTAATAAAGACGAAAATTTTACACACATTAAAGACGAATATTTTACAAACATTAAAGACGAAAATTTTACACACATTATAGACGCCGGTCGGCCATTAAGCTGTTCTATGTCTTAGGATGAGTCGGTCGGCCTGAGTTTTCGACACATTATAGGCGATGAATAATTTGAACCTATTGATTACCCGCAATCTAATGTTTGGAAGAATCCTTAAATTCTCGAATGAAATTTTGAATAAATCATTAAAAAATCACGATATACAATAATGTTATATAAATGATAATTTCTTATGTAACTTTAAATAAAAAAACGAATGACATAATTTTCAGAGCTCTAGCCCAAAATGTTCTTGAGATATTGAACGTTTTTCAAATACATTTATCAGAATATTACATGCAATTTAAAAAAAAATATCTACTATTGTAAAATATGTTCAATTTCATATATATTATTGCTCGACAAAGTTCTCGAAATGAATCCCATGCATGTAATTCATTCCATTCTCGAGAGAAGATACATTGGATAATACGTTAGCTTTTTGACGCCATAATAGTCATTTTTATATACGGAGTGCTCTTCTCTCTGTTTATATGTAACACTTAACTAAAAATTTACTGAACTTGACATCTAATTTGGCAAAGTATTTTTAAACACGTCTATATTTCGCTCGAGATTGACGAATATATCGTCAAATTTGAAAAAAATAGGTTAAATTAATGAAAATAACGCTAAATCAATTAAAATATTTTAATTAATTTATAAATAAGCTAAATTAATTAAAATATGTAATACGTTCATAAATGCATCATTAAAATATTTTAATATATGGACTATATTGCTTATTGCGGATGATACAAATACAGATAATTGTCCATGTAGAGTAAGTTGTTCGAAATTATAAATTAATTGAAAACTTCAAAATAGTTTTACATTGTGTCATCTAAAAAGGATCCAAATACATACATTAAGGTTAAAAACATTGGTGTCGTAGATCTTATCATTTTTATACTGTGAACGAAGAAAATTTAGTGCATTATATAGGGAAAGTCATCTGCTGCTCACATCATATATATTTTTTTTCTTTCTTATCATTGTAAATATCTGTTGTACTCTGCTCTCTTTCACAATGTCTAACTAGAATATTGGTATAGTCATTTTATTTTGTGTGTGTGTGTTCATCATTGTCCAAATATTAAAAACATCCACATATATCATTCCGAGTTCTCATTTCTACCTTGAAGACAGTTAAAGCTGTAACAAGAAAAATATTCAAATTTGAATAGCGCGCAGCTGCCTACATAAATCCCAGTTTATGACATTAAACCTAGAAGCGTGTTGCGTTATCCCATTTCTTACTTGTTACGCCTCGTAAAATATGCATGTTTCCTTGTGTGCAATTGTAATATAAACATATTTTCTTCAATGTTCAGTGCAAATGATGATTGGTAGATTATGAATATTCATACAGCTAAGTATTAATATGAGCCAAAATAATAAGCATTCATAGTTTAATAAATTCGTAAACATTGTATAATTTTCAAATGAATTATTATCAGATTCACCTTATTGAAAAAAGTGTCCTATATGATACAGGTATTGACTTATTAAGCATAAAATTTTTAGATATTATCAATGTATAGGAGAAGAGATACAAAATAAAACGTAAAATATAGAAATTCACCCTGCTTATGGCACTTTAAAGATTTCCAAGACCCTACAAACTATATTCCATTTTATTTTAAAATGCAAAGTGACTTTTTAAAAGACTTCTACTAGGAAACTTTAAAATACTTCTTCAGTGTATGTTTATGCTAAATCGATAAAGTAATCCTATCAGTAAAAACAAATACCATTTTGAAACTTAAATTATGAATTAAATAGTATGATTTAAAATATTCTTTCGACATGGTATAATATTCGATTTAATGTTTTACCCGATAATCATAAACATACTGTCAGCTACAGAAGCTACAGAATAAGTACAGTACTCATTTTCATAGCAGAATTTATATATTTCGTATCAAGATCATAATGCAATTTTGATGTGCTTCAATTTTTTTTTATTTTCTCATTTATAGTTTTCAAGTAAAATAAAAAGAAATTGCATCAGATACATAAATCCCAGTTTATGACATTAAACCTAGAAGCGTGTTGCGTTATCCCATTTCTTACTTGTTACGCCTCGTAAAATATGCATGTTTCCTTGCGTGCAATTGTAATATAAACATATTTTCTTCAATGTTCAGTGCAAATGATGATTGGTAGATTATGAATATTCATAATGCAATATAAAAGAATGACAGAATTCGCCAGACTTTACTCCTTCTTCTATCTTTTTTTATTTCTATTTTATTCAGTATGAAATGTCCATACTCAATGGAAAAAATGAAATGTATTGTATCGTAAAAAATAAAGATGAAATAAAATGCGATAGGAGAGAAAATTTGATTTAGCAATATATATAAATGAAAAGCAACTTTCTTGAAAAACAATCTAGAGACAAAGTTAGATGCAGAATGGTCCTAAGCAAAGATATTGAGAGCACGATCACTACATAAGGAAAACTTGAAAAACATATTTAAGCATAAATAGAATAAACATACAGTTTACAGATGTTTCAAAGATACGCTTAATCCCCTTCTCCGGTGTTAGAAAAACACAAACCTGAAGTCAAAAAGACAGAATGGGGAAAGATTTCGACTAAGAAACAGATGAGTATATACACCTCCGTCTCTTAGGGTGAGGGTAGTTAGTTCCCGAGGGGGACATTGTCGATCTTGGTATCAATTTAAAGATTTTTTCAAGCCCTTTAAAATAAAAGGATGCATTTTATAATTGTGATTATTTGGGCCAATAACCTAGATTTTTCAAATCCTTTTCTTGCAAAATTTGCAAAAAAAAAAAAAAAAAATCACTAGGTACTTAAAACTGAATTATAGTATAAAAGTCAAAATAATCCCCACTCCAAATAATTTAATTACTTAGTGAATTTAAATATATATTTACCAATTGGAGTTCATGTGTGCTAAACTGTTAAAGTAATCGAAAATGGAAAGATATATACTATTTTGAAAATTAATTTTTAATTTTAATTTTAAGATGAATTCAAATATAATGCAGACGTGGTATAACATTTTATCAGATATATTTTTAACCGTAAAGATACCGTCATCTTAAAAGTCTTCAGAATGATTGCGGTATTTATTACTTTCCTTAAATAAATAGTATAATGTATAAGAAAATTATTGTGGCTGTGCACGTGTCAAGTATCCCTGATCATGAATAGAAAATGTTTGATGTGATGTCTGTCTGTGTGTGTGTATGTGTGTGTGTGTGTGTGTATGTGTGTGTGTGTGTGTGTGAGTGTGCGTGTCAGTGAGTCTGGGGAGACGATAACTTATGAAAGGAGTGCTTCAAATGAAATTTGGTACACAAATTACAATACACGAATACTGGAAGCGATTTTATTTTTAAATAAAATCGAATATTCAGAATCCTCTAAATTTTCAAATGAAATTTTGAAAAAATCATTAAAAAATCAAAACCTTTAATAAAGTTACGCAAATAGACATTTCTTATGTGATTTTTCCTTACAAAACGATTGACATAAACTTTAGAACGCTAGCACGAACCTTTCTTGAGATATTGTACATTTTTCAAATAAATCTATCAAAAATCCCATAAATTAAAAAAAAATTAACTGTTGAGAAATATGTTCACTTTACATAAAATTTGGTGACATCATTCTCATGGATCTAGCTCGTTCCATTCATGAGAAAATACCCTTTGAGTAATACTTTTGTACTTGAACACCAGTAGTCATTTATATGCTATAAGAATAACTTATTTTTCCATCCATAACGCTTGGCGAGATTTTGTCGACGAATTTGGCGAAATGTCGCCAACTTGACGACTTTTTTAAATGTTGCCAAGTTAATGAAAATATCTCCAAATGGATAAAAATGACGCTATATCAATGAAAATGATGACTAATTGACGAAAATTTAATATCTTGAAAATAATATAAGTATCTAGTATAAGACTAACCTATTTTTTTGTTACTGTAAATGTAGGAAATTCATTGCATTACATAAGGAAAGTCATGTGCTGTCCACATCAGATTGTTTTGTTATTATTTGATAGCAGTAATAATTATGTATTTCGTATTAAGATCAAATCGCATATTTTATATGATCCATCATTTTTTCTTTTCTTTCTTATTTATTCTTTTCAAGTAAAATAATTCTTTTCAAGTAAAATATGTATGTTTTGCCTCAGATATAAAATTTTCAGTGTATAACATTAAACCTGGAAGCGTGTTGGGTTAAAAATATTTTTATTTTACTTCTTTCGAATCGTAAATGAATGTCTTCTACAATATTCAACGGAAATGACGGTTGGTAGTTTATGAATATTCACAGCAAAATATATATATAAAAAAATGTCAGAATTCGCAAGACTTTACTGTTTTTCATTTCTATTTCATTCAGGAAAAAATTCCTCTTCTCAATAATAAAATGAAACCGAACAGTAAAAAATGATATAAAATGCGATAGGAAATTACATTTTTTCAGCTTGCAATGTATGTATTGGAAATACAAATTCCTTAAAAATATTCTTATAATTAAGTGAAGTGTGGCTCAACTCAACTTTCTCATACAAAAATTAAAATTTAAGTGACTGATTTTTTGTTCTTTTGCAGATTTGAAACAAATTGGACAATATGTTTGGTTGTTCCAAATACTGATATGTTACTCTTCATTTTAAAGGGCTAGAAAAATAATTTTCGATTTATACCAAGTTTGATTATATACGGCCCGGGGGTAATTTGCTCTCTCACGAGTGAGGCTAATAGCGCTATAAATACAGAAATTGTATCGCGGCTACTTTCACTACAATGATTAAAACTATTAAGTTCCGCAATCATTAACCCCTTTTATGCATGATTATGTCACATTCTGTTATATATTGTCATATTAAGGAAATATAAAATTTTCCCTGTTCAAGAAATAAAAAAAAATATAAAGATTTCTCTCGAATTTCAAAAAATGATATTTAGTTCTAGATTTTTCGTTATCAAAGCCGAATATAAAGTTTCTTAAAAATCCGTTAATATTTGTTTCTGCTATCTTATACACAATAAACTGACGACAGACAGATATGTAGACGGAACATCACTCTGAAAATATTCAAAAGTATTCAGGAGGTCCTTAAATCTGTATTGACATCAAAATTTCGAAATTGAAAACTTTCGTTAAAATAATACTTTCTCAATACTACGCATGTGAAAGCAAAAATGAGAGCATGATTTTACTATTAAAACTAAATAGTATTCGAGTTTATGATTTCACTTGTTTAACTCGCCATCTACGGTACATAGAACAATTTTTTCAAATATACTGAGCATACGATAGCTTCAGATTGTATAGTCATTTACTGTGAAGCAGCGAATATGACTCTGTCTCACCCGCTACGCGGTCGTAATATGCCATAAATTAGCATATAATCATGATTTATCTCCCTGTGTGGGCATACTATGGCCTTAATAAGTACATTTTTCCCACTTCTCGGGTGTAATTCGCATTAATAAGCGCGTGGGGTGCATACAAATAAAGTATGCCACACTTTTTTTTTTATTTTAGCACTAAGTTATCGATAATAAATTAAAATACATTCCATCGAAAAAAAAAACAGAAAATAACACAACTTTAGCGAGGGAAGAAAAATTAAAAACTAATCCACGTTTTTCCAATCGAAGATACTTTCGAGCGCAATACGTATAATAACAAAGTAATGGCAAACTTTAAAATTTAAAATGATGACTTTTAAAATTAGGAAGTTATAATTTTGTATTTTTGTGTTCCACGTTCGAGTGCCACTTTTATTGCGATAAAATTTCATTTCTAGGAGATGATTGTCGTCTTGAGAGTAAGGATAAATATGATTTGAAAAGAGCAAAATATGGGAATTTTGATGTAAAATTTCATAACTTCTAAACTAATTTGAATTTGGAAAAATCTTATCGAAGCATCTCTGAACATTAATCATACATGTTGACTGTATCATATGTTCCACTTTTTTCACAAATTTAAAGTTTCTACTTTAATAATCTTGGGGTTTAACTATCATTTGACAATTCGAACACTTGTGTCTATGACACCCCTTAAAATAATAAATATATGGCACCATCATTTCACGATGTTAATCTTATCATATGATCTACCTTTATACCATATTTTGAATCCCTAGCCCAATAAGAATATAGTTTCATGCTCATTCGCCAATTCGAACGTTTTTGTTCACGAATACCTCCTTAAATAATAATAAAATGTTAAATCCATCATATGATAATTCTTGTATCAAATTCAAAATCTCTAAATCAATAAATCTGGAGTTTGACGCTCTTCTGATAATTCGAACATTATTGGTTATAACTTACTCTCTTTAAAATAATAAATATTTGAAAACAGTTTGCATAATTATATCAAATTTTGTCCTATGCTGTCATATTAAAAAAATATAAAATTTCAAAAAAATTTCGAGGTTTTTGCTCGAATATCTAATATTCCAGCTAGTTCTAGAATTTTCCATAACAAAGTCTAGTATAAAGTTTCGTAAGAATCCATTACTATTTGTGACATCTATCATTTACACAAAAAACATCTATCCTGTACACCATTACTATTTGTGACATCTATGCTGTACACAGACGGACTTCGCTCTAATATAGTCCAAATGCGGTAAAGAGGTCGTAATATATATATTGGCATCAAATTTTCGAAATCTAAAATTTTCGCAAAATCAATACTTTCTCTGTACTATATTTTATAGTATGAGAAGGTAGGAGTATATTTATTTAGTAAAAATCACCGCACATTCTATAAGAAGGGCAATATAAAAGCAACTTCAAACAATTAGCTTTATTACCATAAGCTCATTTGTCTTGATTAACGCCTGATTCCGTATATACTATTTAAAAACTTCAGTAGTTTAACTTTCTATAAGAACACAATAGCATTTTTTTCATAAAAATTTATTTTAATCCAAATTGAAGCCTTTATGATCGATATTATAATTTGCATGTCTCAATAATTGATTATGTTTATTTACGAAAGAACGGAGTTTTTAGCACAGTAAAATTTCAGAGCTTTAAAGTTACCGTTTGGTTATCCATCATGCACTTTAAAATTGTAAGATAATTTTTGTTTGGTTTGAAAACAAAAAATCTAATGAGGCAGTATATTATTTTCACTACAAAATCTAATTATTTCTTTCACAACGATATAGTAGCGTACAAGTTTGATATCATAATTATCTTGGCGTTGAATTAAAATCACAGAATTTGGAACTTTCGAAAACTTATTTATACTCTCGTGCAATATCCTCATCAAAATGTAACTGATGATTAATTAATATGCCGTGAAATAAATTACTATATTGGCAAAATCTTAGGCTTCAAAATCTAAAACTGTTGCAAAATATCGGTGGTGGATGCAAAACGATGGAGCCTATTTTAAGTAAATATTTATGCGTACATCACCAATATAAAACGAATGCCATAAAGTTTAGAACTCTAGCTTTAACCATTCTCGAAATATATCACTTTTTCAGATACATATCTATAAAACGTTACATAAAATTTAAAAAATAGTAATTATCATTAGATAGGTTAATATTCAATTCGGAATATTGTTGGAGAATTGACGAATTTATGAATTTATTAACACTTTACAACAAAGTTCAAAAGTGTTTATGACTTTGTTCATTCTGTCTGACTGTCTGTCCGTTAGCACGATAACTGCCGTAAAGATGACTTAATCAAAATGAAATTTTAGTATGTTGTTCAGACGGTCTGTAGTGCCTATGGGAATATAAATGAATAATATCACCCAATTAGTTTTAGATTGAACCCAGGTTGAAAAAAATGAAATACATTGAGCCCTATTTGACCTAATTTTTCTAACATTTTTTAAGAGGATTTAAAATTCACAAATTGCTTCTAAAATTTTAGGTAATATTCAAATTGTTCCATAAAATATATAAAAAAAATTCAGCGAAATGTATTCAGTAGTTTTTTAAATAAAAATTTAAAATAATAATAACACCTCTTATATGAAGCGATCACGTGACCATAATATGAAAAGATCACGTGACCATGATATGAAAATATCACGTGATCCACTTCAAAATGATATATGGCATCCATCTTGTCTCAAAATCGTGATTTTTAAAGTTCTTTTTATTTCATATTGAGTGTTGTATCCGTCCTAAAACCACTTTATTTTTGCTTACATTCTGTGCATCTGCATACTGAAACAGCGCAATTATAATATATTTGAGTTTAAATGCTCATCCAAATTTGATTATTTCTACAACGAAGCCAATTTTCACCTATGTAAAATGTAAACATCGAAATATGTAGAATGAGTTGTATTAGAATTGCTGTATTTCTTTAACACAAAATCATTCAGTTCATGCAGTCTACATATCTGATATGAATGAAATATTCATTGATTTTACAAAGAGAAGGACGATTTTTTTCGATTTTAAATTTTTACGCATAGAGTTTAATTACTTGTAGCTCCATGGTCTTAATTTTTAAATAAAATAAATTATTATAGTATTGTGATGAATGACATGAATGGGAAATTATTTATGAATGAAATGCTGCTTTTATAGAGAGAGCCAGACTTGTTATTTTTTCTATGACGTCATTTGAATGAATTACAGTTGTTTTCGATGAAGTTTTCAAATATAATACATTATCGTAGTATTATGATAATTCTAAAATTATTACCGAAATGTATCACATTTTAGAGATGTTTAAACCAGGCAATTTATATTTCAATGCCGTCATTTGAATGAAGTTCATTTTTTTCGATGAAGGTTTAAGTTTTCAAATATAATAAATTAATGTAGTATTGTGATAAGTTTTAAAATATTACCAAGGAATGTATTGCATTTTAGGCATGTTTAAATAAAATTGCACTGAAGTTGGAAAGTGTTTCATTATCAATGCTTTAAGCATGATTGATCTTTCTTGTTTTTTTATTCGTATTCGGACAAAATTACTAACATAATTTTCCCGAATCTAATTTCGATTTACAAGAGGAGACAATTATATGTCGACAACGACATTTCGACACTTGTCATATTTTACGGGATATAAATTAATTGTCCATTGTATTGAGATGTAACATGTTAATTGCTTTTAAAGGACAAAAATATGACTGCGAAGAGCATTATTTATGCAAATTTTATGTTATATAGCTGTGTTTAAAGGTAAGCTAATCCTTGGAATATATGTAAACATTTACTTTGGAGATCCGTTTATGTTGCGTGGGAATTATTTTGACACGATACCGACCGTGTCCACAGCTTGATAGATTCTAATCTGCGACGCATCCAATAAGTTAGGGAGAAGAACGGGGGACCACCTTACGCTTTATTGAGTTGTAATACTTTATATATTCCCGTTTATAGTAAATTGTATGAAATTAAATGTATTGTGATTTTCTGCATACATTAGCAGGTGTATTGACTTATGTCTTTTAATTAATAAGCTTAAAACAATATGTGCCAAGAACGATAATAAATGTGTTATTGTAGTTTAATGTTTTGATTCAATACGCATTTGTGTGCTAGAAAACTTAAAGTTAATAGTCAAAGACATATTACGTAATTTCTAAGTAATCAGTTTAAATAGAAATTGAAAATACATTTTTGCATGATTCGAATAACATGTCAATGAGTTTCTTCAAAATTCTTGAGGGAAATTAATTTGTGGTCCTGACAGTATTAAATTTTGTGGTTTAAATATACCTCATTTATTACTGACATATTGAAAGTTAAAAATGTCCTTCATGTTGCTCTTAAAATTTACGGGCTCTGGACACCACAATCCTTTTGAAGAGATGTTTTTGTAAAGAATGTGATATATCATAGATAAGTTATAACTACAGAGTATGTGTAACTTAATTCTATTTCCTCAAATATGGCAACATACCCTGAATATTGTTTTCCGTTCATCTCCCATATTTATGGTAGGAATCTCACACATATTTATGAGTAGCACAAGTTTGGCATGAGAAAATGCATGGTGACATGCAAAATAAGTGTGGATACTTGAATTTTCGGAGGCAAAGAGTTACTAAATATAAGGATAACCACTTATAATATATAACAGATATTTTTCTTAGTCTAATGTTATCCTGGTTTGACTGTGCGAGCCGAGAAGTCGGAGTAAAGAGATATGTTTGGATTTTTTCAGGCCGACTGCATTAATTCTGAAAATTTCCAAGCGAAAAACTCAGCAATAAGAGAAAAATCAACAAATATCTCTTCTAGATCTATTCTTTGCACAATAAATAAATTAACTCAAGAGCTTGCATGAGAAATTGTTTTTCTACTAACAAAACCATAATTGGATTTTGCAGAATTCCTGGCCGCAATCCTCTTTCTTTTGATAAACCGGATTAAGTATTGGATAAAATTTTATATATAGTTGAGAAAAAGCATGGCTGTCCTTTTCAATCAAGTATTATTATTATGCACATAAAAATGAGATTTATTTTGAACAAAGACATTTATTACAGGTATAGATTTTTAAGTTAGTTAGATTTACATTAGCCAAAAATAAGACAAAGTTTTAATACCATCCAGAATGTTTAAAGATGAAAATTAATTTTGATAATTCAAAAAATGTATCAGGATCGAACAAGTATTTTTAAAAAATTATATTTTCTGTTTTTAAAAGAAGTAAGAAGTTTGCAATAAAACATTGGCTAAATAATTATTATTATTACACATAACAGAATAGTTAATACACATAACCCAAGGAAACTTTTAAATCTACTTTGAGTTCTCAAAATTATTTTAGGGATTTAGAAGAAACATAATATCTGTAAAGATTTTTATTTTCTTTGGGATTATTAAACAACTTCCCAAGCATAAAAGTATCCTCATGGGAGCCATTTTCGCATAGTAATAGCTGTTAAAAGTTATGGCATTTTTAAATTAAGAACACTTTGCTATAGATTTTATTGCGTGTTCAAAACACAAATGTACACATAATTATAATATACAGTAATAAACATAATTTAAATATCCCGTTATATTTATAAATGCCGTTTCATTATAGATAGACAGATAAATATGTTTCCGAAGCTAGCAAATACAGTGGATTATCATTAACGCGAAATACTAAGCGATATAAGTGAGTTTTAAAACTCACTTATGTTCTAACAAAAGTGAGCTTTAAAACTCATTTTTGTTGTAAGTTGTTCGTTAATTCAGAATAGGATTTCTTTGATTATAGGTTTTCTGTGACACTTTATTTTCTTCATAACTATAAACAGATCTATGCAGAGCCATCATCGCGTAATAGATAATCATGCATGTATCCGCAATATTTATTTTAGAATATTTTCTTGGCTTCCTCGAAGTGACTTTTAAAGCTAATGTACATCTAAAATACGTATTAATATTACGTATTATGTGCGGCCGTTAGACCCGTCTATTGACTTGAAAATATATGTAACTAAGGCATTCCTGAAACAATTAGTAAAAAAAAATCTATTATTAATTTTACACAGATAGAAGGGAAAGAAAGATATAATTTTTAAAATTTTAGCCGTATTTATTTGAGTAACAACTTAACGTTTTGCACTTGCATCAAAAGAACTAATTACAATTAGTTATCAAAAGCCAATAACGCTAAATTATTACAAATATAGCAACGGGAGTGTGCTAACTCACGTTCACTAATTACTATTCTTGGTTGAGCAAATAGACCACCCGAAGTTTGTATAATTGTTTTTCTCATAAATAGTATGTACACAAAAATGTTACAAAAGTATTTGGGTTCTTGATCATTTCATCAAATACCACATAGGTACTTATCATTGCAGGAATAGCACAAAAAACAGAGATATTTGCCTTGAATATATCTGCTTAAATGTATCGGTGCACATGGTAAATTCAACCACTGCTCATCTTTTTTTCGCTGAGTCGACCACCCTTACCACTCTGCCATTACCTTGCAGCTTAGACCACAATACCTTGCAGAACTGATCACCATTGTTTTGTGGAATTGCTAGTCATGGGCATTATCTGTCAATTGCATTTTTTTGAGTTCCATCATAAATTTTGGGGAATTGCAGTTTCCTCACGTGTACGCCTCTAATAAATCTGGTCACTAGCTAGCGACACATTTCCAGACGTATTGATGCTGTTACAGTTTAATATTTTTTCATGCACGCGTCTGTTGCACAATAATGTATACACATCTGTGGTTTATTTATCTTTAAAATGCATTTTTTGTTTTATTTTTGCGTATTTATGTGAATCACTCACAATCACGTCATCCCAATTAATTGACAATTAAACATTGACTTATTATACTTTGATTAAATCGAATAATTAAATTTTTCGTCAGGACTTACTCGTTTAAAATAGTAACACTGGGCAACTTATAAAATCGAACTAAATTATCAAAATAAAATTTATTGACAATTTTAATTTTCTAAATATTTTTTTAACGTACCGGTAGCAATTCGGTACTTTTTTATTACTTTCCTTATATACAACAATGTATAAGGAAAGTATTGTGACGGGGTCGAAAATTCAAATTCGAGTTTTCGACGGGAGAGCACGTTGCAAGCATCCCTGATCACGAATCAAACATTTTTGAAGTAATGTGTGTGTGTGTGAAGGTATGTGTGTGTGTGTCAGTGAGTCTGTGGAGACGATAACTGACGAACGAATGGACCGATTCGAATGAAATTTGGTACAAAAATCCCAATCTGTAAACACTGGAAGCCTATTGTTTTTATACGCAATCGAATGTTCAGAACCCCCCCTAAATTTTCGAGTGAAATTTTGAAAAAAATCGTCAGAAAAACAAAATCTCTAATAAAGTTACGCAGATGGACATTCCTTATGTAATTTTTCATTAGAAAGCAATTGACTTAAATTTTAGAACGCTACCAAGAACCGTTCTTGAGATATTGCACAATTTAAAAAAAATATCAAAAAGTCATATAAATTAAAAACATATTTTCAATTGAGAAACATGTTTACTTTTCTTATGTAATACCATGCGATAAATTTGGTGACATCATTGTCGTGGATCTAGCTCGTTCCATTCATGAAGAAAGATACTTTGAGTAATACTTTTGTATTTGAATACCAATAGTCATTTATCTGCTGTAAGAATAACTTATTTCTTCGTCCAAAACGCTTGGCGAGATTTTGGCGACAAATTTGGTGGAATGTCGCCAACTTGATGACTTTTTTAAATGTTGCTGCTTTAACGAAAAACTCGCCAAATGGATAAAAATGACTCTAAATCAATGATGACTCATTGATGATGACGATATGGAAAATGGCGACTCATTGACGAAAATTCAATATCTTGAAAAGAATATAAATAACTACTATAAAAATAATCTATTTTTTTCTGTAAAAGTAGTAAGTTTATTGCATTATATAAGGAAAGTCCTGTGCTTCCCACATCAGTTTTTTTTAAATACTTTTAGTGTAGCAAGATTAATAGACATCAGTACTAGTCCATATTATCCGAGGTGGAACTTGTAACCCTATACGCAAACAAATATCTTGTACAATATAACACTTTCAATAATTCCTTAAAGACAGCAGATATGTTATAATTACGTGACAACTATTGTTTAGAGGGGATTTTGATTCCTTTTCAGTAAGTCAAAACAGTGTTTTCACTTAACTAACGCTATACAAGAACTTCAAGGTGGTAGTTTAAGGAACAGTATAATATCTATATTTGTACATATACAAAATGTTATTCACCCCAAACCGTTTCGGGTCCATCGGACTGGGGTTGAAACGGTTTTGCGTGAGTAACATCATCAACCGCATGGAAGGACTTACAGATCCATATATTTAACGTACTCGTCTTCTGCGCGATAACGGGGGCAGTTTGGACAGAGCTGAGATGATAAATCCTTGTTCAGAATAAATATTTATGTTTTAATGTCCGATACATTTTCTTTTTCTTTTGCACTTACAGTATGCGATGCCAAACTCTACGTTAAGTTGCATGGTTTAAGAATGTTACTTTCATCAACATAAAGATTTGAAATGTTAACAAAATATATTAAATTTGAATTAATAAAAGTAAATAAATAATTTTTCTGTTTAAATATTCAAAAATAAACAAAAACTTTTAAAAATTTAAGCTATTGAGAAGTAAAGAGGAGTTTCAAAATTTAAATTATACAAAAGTAAACAGTTATTCAAAATTCAATTCATGGAAAGATAAACATATTTTAAAAAATTCAAATTAGTGAAAGTAAATAAAAATTTCTGAAACAGTAATAATCGAAAGAAAACAAAAAGTTTTTGAAATGTAAACTATTGCAAATAAATAATAATTTTTGAAATTTAAACTATTGTAAATAAATAATGATATTTAAAATGTAAATTATCGAAAAGAAAAAAAATATTTTTAAATTTAAATTATCAAAACATGGACAAACTGTTCATGAAATTCAAAATAAAATAGGTACATAAATAATTTTATAATTCGAATTAATATAATAAATAGACGTCCTTAAATCATTAAGAAAGTGTAAACAAAAGATGTTTGAAATTTTAATGTTTTTCTGTATTTTTGAATTGAGACAATTTTGTTATGGAATTAATGTATTTAAAATTGTATTTCCCTTTATTTTTTTTATTATTGCATGTATTTTATTTCGTCACGTTATTCTATCTACCATGTATTTTCAGATCGAGTAAAATAAATTCCACCAAAATGTTTTTTTTTTACGTTTGGCTACCGAGGTCTGTAAACCACACAATTACATTTTTTCTTTTCATTTAGAATTCCATCCAATCGAATTTTTAAAAATGTTTAAAAAATATGTCTAATAATTTAATTTAACTATTTTCATAATAATTATTGAAACTATCATAAAAATATAGTAAAAAACATAATAATTATTCTACATTACTTTTTGTTTTTTATAGGTATTTCGTCAAGCAATTATATACATTATTTCCAGACATTCAATAGCTTTGCCGTTCCTAGATATATAATTTTATTTTTGCGATGTTCAGGAATTTCAACAAACTACTAAATATATATTTATATGACTGTTTTCGATTTTGAAATTTACGCTTCACAGCAATAAAAAGTAAACTGTTATGTCATAGTAAATTAAGCGAACTGTAAATAAAACGACCTGGAACATAAAATGTCTATTTATTTAGCTTTCATTACACAACAGAAAACGGATATCAACGTTTTATATTTCAGAAGTATAGTAACACATATTAAATGTACATACATTTATTTCATTATAAAAATAAATAAAGTATATTTGTAATGCATAGTAATATTTTAAATACGAAATTTAGAAACGTTCATATTGCGGCAAATAGTGTGTATACTTTATTTCAGAGAAAATATTAAGCATTTTAATTCTCCGTTGCACTCTTATTTCATACAATCGAGGGAATTGTCGGAAAAACGGGAGGTGACATCTTCCGAACAGGAAGTGGAAATTATTAGTGAACCCCTAAACACATCTAAAATTCTATGCTGAATCCATATCATAAATTATCTAAACTCTATCAATAGTCTATAAGTAGCCAATCGTGAGAAAAATATTTTGCAAATAAGTAATACATATATATATTTTCCTATAAAATGTATTTAGAGAAAATTGTATGAAATTTATATCGTGTTGCTTAGCGACGGAATTAAATCAAATATTTTTATTTGACGGACAGATTTTGTTTTATTTATACGATAAAGACATTGATATAAATATAAATTTTATAATTGAACGTTGTTATATTTTCAGTCTGGTTCCATTAGTTACGGCTTTGTGTTATAAGGTAAGGATAATTATTAATATTTTCAATTTCTGAAGCCATCTGATTTAATTTAGCAAAGATTTGTCAAATACATATATTTTCTATTGCCTTTCACCTACTGTTGAAACAGGATAAATATGAAACAGGTATTCAACACAAACAGTTACCTTACACCATTCTGGTAGGTCGGACGGTCTGGGTCTCAATAACAACAACAACAGGTATTCAACAGGATAAAAATTGTATCTTCGACTATTTTAACTTCTTCATTTTGGCATATAATGATCAAACTTTAAGGTCTGCCTATGGATATAATTTTATAAAATGAGGACAAGTATTGTTATTATTCCTTTTAGTGCATTTAAATCAAATTTCCTACTAGATTTTTTCTTAAAAAATAGTATTGTTTAGAAAACTACTTGATTTTACTCATATTTTTAATCCCGAACAAAGACGGGTTAGTTATTTGCTTTGAGTTAGTCATGGTCTTGAATTGTATCTCATATTAACATGTTAATTGAGCTATATTGATCCTGTTAATATAGGCTATCCATCAATGCTCATCAATAATTGATTTTCATTAGTTACTACTTTGGATAGGGTACCAATATTTGCGATACAAAATAAGTTGTTCAGTAAAACAACAGTCATTTAAATTCATCTCAGTAAAATTAAAACGTCTTTCAATTTTGTATTTAATTGATTTGTTATAATCCTCACTGATATATTTTTAGATTTTTTAAAACAATTTTAGGTATTATGCAATGTTATCCAGTTCGGTATTAGATAACTGCTAAATTTATGTTAAAAATTGCCCCGAAAAATTCAGTATTTTCCAAAAAATTGTTTAGTGTATAATAGCAAACCAAATGATGAGCATAATTTTCAGTGCATTAACCCTCACATGACCATTTTAAGTGTCATCGCTCTCTAGCCATAATTATAGGACAGTAGACATTACTCCATATCATCTCAACAATTAAAAAATATAGTTTTTAATTATTAAAAACCTTTAATTATTAAATATTTAATAACATATCAATGTCACATAATTTTCTTTATTATTAAATATATAATACAATAAGAATGCCCCATATTTTTAAATAACCCTTGCCATACTAAGATCAAAATATTACATAAATACCTAAGATGGGGTCATTTTGACCCCATATGTTTTTATTACGTTTAGGCCAGAGAACTGATGAAGGAATATAATACTGGCTATAAACATTTAGTACAAAAAGAAAAATGTAATTTCCACAACATTATGAATAATTAAATAGCACTAAAACTGAAGTAAATACAAATTTAAAAAATACGTTTATTAGAATAATGATAGTAATGTATTATAACAACCTTTCAATCCTGCTGCTCTTTTTTGTGGCAATCAATACACAAAATAACACTTGAAGTATGGCTTTTGCAAATAAACTTCCTGCAGCTGTTACACTTCTGCAAATACTCGGTGTCATTTGTTGATCTAGAGCACATAGCACACCTACCCCGTTTCACTGAAAGTCTTTCTGCCTTAGAGTCGATTTGATACTTTACTTTTCTTACTTTCCTTCCACTAAGTTTTATAGACTGAATTGTGCACTCCTTGTAGCCAAGTGGTTCATTTTCAATATGAGAATCGCAGCGTTTTAACTGAGGTTCCACCAACTGTCCTTCAAGTTCTCCCAGAAACCAGTTGCGAGCATTTTTCATAGATTTCAAGTCGATATCTTTTTGTGTATTCATTCTCCAAATGACAAAAGCATTATAGGCGACAATAACTATGAAGTTGAGAAATAAACTCTGTGGCCACCTCCTGGGACTTCTACGGCAAGTATATTCTCCGACAAGCTTATCTAGAATGTCAACGCCACTCTTTGTACTGTTGTAATCCAGGATTATGTCTGGCTTGAATTGTTTACTTTCATCAGCAATGCTGTGGTCATGGTGCATGCTGGATAGGAGAACAACACTTTTTTTTTTCGGTACATATGAGAACAATGTCAGGTTCTTGGTGAAAAGACAATGAGATGAATAAGTTGCTCTCTGTTTTACGTTTACCAGACACTTAGGAAGATCTTTGCGATTTTTGCGCATGGTACCCACCAGAGTCACATTGCATGCTGACAATTTTGGTCTTCGGCCAAAGTTATGTCTGTGAAGAAGTTATCTGTAGTTACATTGAGACCAGAATTATTCCAGTAACTTACAAAGTCTTTCACAACACGAGGTCCTTGATTGTCCTCAGGTTGATCACTTGCTCGTCCTAAATAAACTTGCAGGTTACAGCAGTAGAATGTTGCAGCATCACAAAACATCCAGACTTTGATGCCGTATTTTCCCGGTTCATTAGGCATGTATACTTTGAAGGGGCATCTGCCTCGATATTTTACCAATTCCTCATCAATTGTAGCGAAAGGTGACGCTTCGTACATATTTTTACAGTGTTCAGCAAATATGTCTGTCACAACTCGAAGCGGAACAAGTTTATCTCGTTTTTTTCGTTCAGATCTAGAATTCATATCATCAAGTCGAATGACTTAAAGAAGAGTAAGATATCGATTGCGGCTCATTGTAGCTGTATATATAGGACGTGTGGTGCCTATATCTGATCTCCATAAATCATGAATTTGTTCACGTGAATCTCGATATCGTCCCATCATGATCAACAATCCAAGGAAAGCACGAATTTCTACTGAATCGGTATCTTTCCATATACGGCGTGCACCATCGGGATGTATTTCGTTCCATTTTTCTACTTTATTTAGACCTCTTTGGTTAGTGAATGTGACAATTATATTGATTATTTCATCATTGATAAAAAGGGAAAGTGCATCAATATTTATCTTGGCATTCTTAGCTAATGCAGTTGGGCCGTAATCATGCCTAATAACATTATGAGTACGAGTCTTTGAAACACAATGAATGTATTTCCACAACCTTCCAGCGACATATGGATTACGATCTTCATCCTCGCTTTCAGTGCTTCCATCGCTACATTCAGAATCAGATAAATGTTCTTCTATAATTTCAGGTTCTGCATCACAATATGAAACATCAGACTCACCTATATCTACTGATTCGTCTGAACTTTCAGAAAATAATATAGAATGCGTCTGTTCGACAGTCAAACCGCGACGATTCATTTCGTTGAACGGTGAAATTTACACACAACCAAACAGAATAGCAGGCAATGACCAAATGCGGGATTTGGTGCACCTACGCTTGTTTCGTGTGTTGTTGTTGTTGAGACCCAGACCGTCCGACCTACCAGAAAGGTGTAAGGTAACTGTTTGGATGGCCGGGAAGTGCCACCTAATTTAGACCGGAACCCAGTGGGGGAGGCATCCACAGGGACCGTACCCTCCTTCCCCAACCACCAACCTCTCGGAAGGACTTACGGACCCACATGTTTAACGTGATCGTACTCCGCGTGAACACGGCGGCAGTTTTGGCAGTGGCTGGAATCGAACCCGGGCCTACCGAGTGCAACTCCAGCGCGCTAACCAATGGGCTACCGCGCCCGCTTGTTTCGTGTGTGAAAGCCCCAGGCCGTCCGGCTCGTCCAGAGGACTTAGAGCATCAAAATGGACGACCAGGAAGGGCTTGTTTCGTGTGTGTAAATGCCCTACCCACAGCATAATCTATTAGCCATCTAGTGAACTACATTTGTCAGAAAGCCAATAATTTTCTTTCTGTCACATCTTTCTGATAATTGATACAGAAATTTAATTTTCTCTTATTGCCTAAGATGGGGTCAATGTGACCCCATTTGCAATTTCTACAAATAATAAAAAAAAATAGAAATGCCCGAAGTCTGCTAAGTTTACTAAATTATAAAATATACCTTTATAAGAGAATTCTTAGAAAATAATTTTAGTATACAATTTTTAAATGCAAAAAAAGCTGCAAAATATCCGGATGCGGTCAAATTGACCCAATCTTAGTATGGCGAGGGTTAAATATTTAATAAAATAAGAATGTTACATATTTCTCATACATTTAGAAATTTTCATGTATAGACATTCCTAAACAAATAATGTTTGTACATTATTGCATACCATCCTCTTCATATATATATTTTTAATTTTAAACACTTGAAATATCACTTTAAATGCATTTCTCTCCCTTTTCTCAATCAATATCATAGAAATATGATGGTGATGAAATGCTTATTTAATAACTGTCGTCTACTGAATTTACCATCGCATTAAACTGTAGTCTGTAGAATCAAAATATCTCTTAGTGGCAAGAATACAAGTAGTAATTTTACCGCCATTCTACTTTGTTCTAGTTTCGTATCCTAAATTCAATAAATATATTGATTAAACACCGTTGATCTTAGATGATCCTTTGTGATCCATCAAATCCGACTATCATTAAGCAGAGCTCAGAGAAAAATCTATGAATAATTGCTTAACTGGAAAGAAAACATGAGATTGCAAATGAACCGTTGATGGTATAGTTGCTTACATTTTCGCTGTATGGGTAAACTGTAATTTGGATCAGACTTAGGACTTAACTAATTATTGATTCTCTAAAGCTTTTAATACTTTGTGAAAGTGTAGTAATAACCTGTATGATTTTAAAAGTACATGAAAAATTTTGTAATCAACTATGTTCATTTATATATTTATGAAGTAAAATATAATTAAACGCGAACTCTTGGGCAACGCTGTTCTATAGAGTGTGCAGCATTATTTCTGCTGCATACAATAATCACATACAAAACGTTGAGATTTCAAATAGTGAGTCTTCGGGTCACTCATTCTGAAATACCCAACACTCTTACTCACACTACCGTAAAAGCATTTTTTTTCACAGTGACGTAAGATTTACGTCACACTGTGACTTTGGGACGTCATAGGACTTCGCAGTACGTCTCGGCAATGTCATATTCAGGGCACAGCGAAGTCATTTTGGTCATTTTCATGGTCGTTTGTGACGTCGCATATTAACTTGTTTGTGACGTAACATTGTAATTGCTATTGTAATGTCGTCACATTGTTACGTGTTAATGAAATTG
The DNA here is from genome assembly GCA_951213105.1 of Amaurobius ferox. Taxonomy (NCBI): domain Eukaryota; kingdom Metazoa; phylum Arthropoda; class Arachnida; order Araneae; family Amaurobiidae; genus Amaurobius; species Amaurobius ferox. Next base: position 34,469,777 of record OX578137.1, on the reverse strand, counting down.
TGGAAACGTCACATTATATAGTCACAATGAAATTACAAAGTTACTAATACATAACGTCGCATAGAAGTCACAAATGTGATGTCACATTGTGACCCAGGTGTCACGTGACTACAACGTCACTGTCACACATGTGACGATCTTTGCTGCGAGGGATATCCAATTTAATTTGTCTAAGAATTGACAGAAAAAAAGTTTTCATTTGAAAATTTACGATTTTGAAAGTTGAGAATCTACTTATATAAATTGATTTAAACTTGTACTGTTGTTACACATCCCAACGAGTGTAACTAGTGTTTAAAACGAGTGTTAGTCCATATTAGCCCTAGTTTTAGACATACGACATAACCGAACATGAAAACAGAGGCAAATCTGATCACTGGATAAGAACAGACTGACCTCTGAGAGAATACATGGTAGTTGGAGAACAAAATTAATTAACGAACCTTTTATTGACAGAAGCAGAATAATCCTACCATTATTGCATATCAATCGAGGCCTGAAAATTAAGCTGTGAAGGCTTTGATCAAGGAATGTTTGTGCTTTGACTGCTTATCAAGTAAATATCTTGGAATGAAGACGGAAAGAACTAAAAGCAGGTAATTTGAATTGTTGCAGAATAAGAAAACTTATAAAAAATTCACATTTCATAGATTCATTAGAAACAATTGAGTCTTGTATCTGTTTTTCGTTTGTTCTAGCTGACAAATAATTTCTTAACAAACGCAATGCATACAACTAACGTGAATTACTGAAGAGCATGTTCTCCAATCTTAATACACTTGTCTGTAATATTAACATCAAAGATTATTATCTACATAGCCCCTTAGATAACGTTTTATAACATCTTATTAATTTAAGCGAAGAACAAAAAAGACATATTTCGCCAAGACATAAAAGTTATGGAATAGAAATACAATAGAAGGTGGGTTACCTACATGATGGCAGATTACTACTGGAACCTTCAGCAGGACTTTCTTGATAAATCTGACTCTAGAAATTTCTGTAAAATAATATTTTTATAAATATGTTATATAACTGATCATTATACGTGTTCTTGGGTTGAAACTAATTGATTTAGCGATATGTATATGTTTTAGTACTATGTAATATTAATGACATCTATATACAGGGTGTCCCAAAAATGACTGACATATTTGAAAAAGACATATTTGAAAATGACATATTTGAAACAGAAGGCGATATAAATGTACTTGGGAAATCAGAGAATTTTATTCAACAAATTTCAGAATTTGTTACAATGGTCACTAACAGATGGCGCTGGATACAGGACATGGTATGGATTGGCCTCCCTATTCACCAGATTTGAAGGCATGTGACTTTTTCTGTGGAGGGTATATACCTGAAAGACCAGGTATATCGCCAAAATCCACAAACGATTGCGAAATGCAACAATACATCTCTGCTGCATGTGAGACCATTCCGACTGAAATGTTTGCACAGGTGCCTCGAATTTTGTTCTTAGACTGCGCCATGTTGCTGCAAATGGTTGTTATCTTGAAAGCATGATTTTGTAGATTTTGCAACATGGTTATACCGTTTATTAGTTTTCCCATTCATCAGCGCCATCTGTTGGTGACCTATGTAACAAATTTTGAAAATTGGTTAAATAAAGTTCCCTGGTTTCCCAAGAACAATGCAGCAAACGCTACATTTCTATCGCCTTCTGTATTTTTAATGAATTTTTTAAATGTGTCAGTCATTTTTGGAACATCCTGTATTTCAAAATTATATCAAAATTGCCAGTTGATTCCATTAAGGATTCCAAATTTTGGCGAGTGACAAGTTGAATCTTCATAAAATATGGCAATACCGTAGCCCAACAAAACTGATGCGATTTTTGGAATCCGCGCCCCAAGTATATCCAAAAATAGACCTAAATTTTATGGCATGAACATGAATGTTGTCAAGTGTAATCTACAGTACACACTATTAAAACCGGACAATCCATATTTGTATCCTCGCCAGTTGCAAATCTGATAATTGGCGCAGAATCTCGCGGTTTTGTTTTAAATATGAGCAGTTGATCCGATAAGTTGCCGGAAACTCTAAAATAAATTTGAAAAATAAATTTAGTAGGATTTTAAATATTTCTAAATATTAAAAAAACATTAATGCTTCGAAAAAGCGTACAAAATGATAAAATCACGACTTTTATAACCCAATCTCCTCCGTTAGTTTTCGCATAGTTTCATCAATTTAGACTTAACTAAACTGGCAAAGTATAAGTTTATTTGTCCAAAACTGGAGGACCCTGTACTGAAAGTTTGTCCTAGTACATTTTCAGTTTTATAGTTCAGAGTAGGTTTGTGTGTAGATACATAGGTATGGAAAAAATGAAAGAAAAACATAAAACATGTTTATTGAATCAAAGATAAGCTTGTGGTTTATTGTATTGTAAAATTTCATAGAAATTGGTCGTTTTATTACACACACACACACACACATATATATATATATATACATATACATATATACTTTGTATTTTTTTCCTGCTTATGCCATATTACATCAGCCTGGAGACAAATTTAAAATTATGATATCAATAAAACAATTTATTACTTGGTCGAACGAATAAATTGAATTCAGAATGCTAAGAATATAGAAATACGACCATCAACTATCTATGTATAGAAATTTAAATAATATTTACGCAGCAAAATATAAGTAAAGCATAACTGCCTACAAATGGTTGTGTTTTAAATTAGTTTTTCTAATGTAAATTACGCTGCTGTTCGCTCGAATTTAACGACGAATTTATTTCTCTAAACTGCATAAAATCTATGAAAATGATAAAAACTCAAGGTTAGTTCATAAAATAATCTACGATAATATTTTGATTTGTATATTCGATCGATTACACTTCAAGTAAGACTTATAGAACGCATCTTTTGCCAGAAATTTCTAAAACAACATGCATCAAGTAAGAAAGTAATGAAAGTACATAAAAAAGTAAGACATAAGTTTAAACATATAGGACATAAGTTTTCAAAACATGTCCCCTTAAATAACTAATAAATGAATTCTGAGAACTGAGAAAACACTTATAAGTAAGCAATTTTTTATTTTTCAAATGATTAAAAAATATTGCTTTAATGAATAGAGCATCATTCGCCATAAGGACTTTATTAAAAAGCTTGTAAATAATTAAATTTATCATTATGAGCTCATTTGTCTTCAATAATGATCTGCTCTGAAATACTTAAAATCGTATTTTTTTAGGAAGCTAACTTTAACTAAAATGTAAATTCTTAATGAATATGTTTTCAAATATTCATGACGAACATTCCAAATTAATGCTTCAGCAATTGATGATGTAAGAATAAAATTCCATACACATCAAACTAACACTTTACATAACTTCAATTTTAAAAGGTTAATTAGTCGCCATAAAGGTTTCTCAAAAGCATTAACATATTAGTAGGATCTTAAAAAAGATTGCCTTTTAATTATTAATTTATAAATATTAATGGAGATATATTAGTTTGTTATTGTTAGAGAAAAACAGAGGGGCTGAATTTTTTGAATACTTTTTGTTTGCATACTTTTATTAGTTTCTTATTTGATGCATATTGTTTTATATATTATTGGCAGAAGATGCGGTCTTAAACTTATCAAAAATGCAATTAATAGTACAATGTATACACAACTCAAACTATGATCATACATTTCTCTAAACTGGATTAATAATTGTACTTGCATAGGATTTTTTAATAAATTAACTTTCATAGTTTATATTCAAACTAAAGAAAAAATTCGTCGTCAAATTTGGGCGAACTGCGTAATTTACACTTACGGCAGAAATTAAAGTAAAAATATCTAATATATTCAAATTAAAATTTATTTCGTAGAAATTATACAGATGAACCGTTAAAATTGAAAATATATCTATAGTTCTACAAAGTTTAACTTGAACAAAGCGTTCCAGCACAAATAAGAAAATAATGCATCGTACAGCAAATAAAAACTTCTGCCATTACCCCCTATCCAAAAACTGCTGTTTTAAATACGTTTCTCCATCGTGCTTTGAACGTCAGTTCTACTGTGAATTTGCTCAATTCTAAGATCAATTTTAAAGTTGTTGCTGTCGATCGTGGTTTCTCATCTAGCATTATTCACAGTGCTATTTAAATTTTTTTAAACTTTCCTCCAATTGATTTTGAAAAAGATTTTAACAACACTATATTTTTACTATTTTTTCCCAAACAGGGGCATTTACAGTATTTCTTGTCAGCGTGGTACTTTGTATATCGATCAAACTAAACGTGCTTTAAAATATCCTATTAAGGAATATGAAAACTATGCCAAAACGCAGAAATTTAATAAATCTACAATCGCCTAACATTGCTATAATTTTGACCACCTTTTTGAGTTTCCTTCAAAGATCTTACAAAAATGTAGATTGATCTTGACTTCTTTGAAAGGCTTCCACATCCAAAAAAATTCTTGTAATTTTGTTCATGACTTGTTCCGTACTGCAATTTTGTCCTCTATCTGTCTTCTAATTTTTTCCAATTTTATATTCCACTTCTTTGGGGCTCTTCTGTGTCGCTTTGACTTAATTTTAGTCTTGTAGCGTCCCATTTATACGTCTTGTCGGTATATTTGTGTAATACTTTTCGTTTTGGGTTCGCTGGACTGTTCTTTATTCTGATTTCGGATTGGCTCTTCCAAGTGCATAAAATTATGTTTCTTTTGTTTGCGTCCATTTCATCCGTTTGACTTCGGGTTTGTTGGTTCTCCTGTACAGCATGAAGGAGATCCATCGTATCCTTGAAACAACTATATGCTGCTTATTATTACCTTATTTGCGCTTAAATAGGTTGCTCAATTTTCCTTTAATAATTTGCACTAAGTTCTTTTTCGTTCAAATTCTATAAAGTGTTTGCATGTTCAGTCGTTTTGAACCATCGTGTTTTCCTATTAACTTACACTGAGCTATAACTAAAATGTTTTATATCAGATTTACACTAGATGACTCCAATTTTTTTATAAACATAAAGAGTAGAGGAACCGAAATTTATCTTAATACCCATTTTTATTCTTTCTATTAAAGCAAACTACATAGTTAACAAAACGTTGCATCATTACAACATAAGCCTCTGCGGCCGTCCAAATGGTTACTCTAGTCCTCGGACGAGTCGGATGGTCAGGGTCTTCACCATAAGCCTCTGAGCTGCACTGAACAATATAGCAGAAAACACCTTAAATAGTAAGTCTATTCTCCTGTTGAAAATTTTTGAAAATCACTTTATGTGAAAAACATCAATCTTTCGTTTTCGTGCTGTGATTTATGTGGTAATTTTAACAGAGAAAGTCCTAAACTTCGTGTAAATTAAGGCTCCTAAATATACAGGCTGACGTAACAACGGCCATCTTGACTCCCAGTTGAAAAAATGGCTGTACGTGGTAAAAAGCGAGTTATGTGCCCGTCCGTTTCTCGCGATCTCGGAAAAAACAATACATTCTAGTCTATTTTCTTGAATGATTGATGCAATTTTTTGAAAGCAGAAGTACTTATTTTATGTGCTATTAAAAATTGTTATCAAATATCAACCATGTAATATGTGCACGCCTTTGAAATAGCACAGACAGACCGGTTGGAGGCAAAATGGTGGTTGCGTCAGACTGCATATTTAGAATCTTTGTCTAAATAGTAGTGATGCGAATATAGGGGGCTAATGAAATATATCAATGTGTATACATTATAACCTGAACACGAGATGTCACCAGAAAAATATTTTAATACTATACCATCAGCATATTACTTTAAAATGTAAGTTCTGTTCAAATCAAACTTCTTGCGTATAAAGTGTTAAACGCGAAATAACCAAACTCAGCGCTGTGTATCATAAGAAATATCAGTTTTAATACAAATGTTAATAGATATTTCTGAATACACATTTCTATAATTCCCTAATTATTTTTTATGTCCCTATGGAATTATGACACAATTTCACTAGCAAACAATTTTCTATGAATTATATTGATTTTAAAAAAAGGTAAAATGATAACTGTTTTTCTCTGCGACGAAATTTCGTGCAAACAAAGCAAGAAAAGGAGACCTTTAAACAGTCCTCGGTTTTCACAGCAACCCACGTATTTCCGGAAAATCTTTTTCAGCCAGTATCACGTTTGTTTTCACGTGGGAAATATCTACAGGAAGAATCACAGCGGAAAGTGTTGTGAAAGACGTGGAAATAAAAAACATCTAAACATCGGCATATTACAACAAATACGTATTTTTTTCTTTAAAAAAGTTGAATTTTGAAGGTTAATGGCAGGTAAAATCTCATCAAGGTACGATATTTATTTTGCGTGATGTTTGAAGTTTTGTTTACTTAGTTTTATCTGAATGAAATTGATTTTTTTCTTAAATTCTCTAAATCGAAATTGAAAAGATCATTATTCGAATCATTAATAGCAACGTATTGTGATTAAAACTCTGAGATAATTTGTTTTGATTGCTACAATCGCCTTGGCAGGAAAATTTTTCAAATTATTCAATTATTCAGCCTCATGTATAAATATATGATTTATGATTGCAGTGCTTGAATGCTATATGCACATGTCAATATCTGTGCATTGATATTTTTGAAATTAATCAATTTTTGAATTTAAAACTCGTTTAAATTCGTTGGATACTCTACATATACGTGACGTGAGTGGGTTTTATGTCCATAACTAATTTAAAAAACAGATTTATTCAAGGGATATCTAGTATAATAAAAGACAACACTCAATCACTGTTTGCATATCGATAATGTAAACTAAAGCATTCTAATATCCGACGCTCCGACGCTATAAATAAATTAAAACAGTGTGATTATGCAGTTTAATACGGTGTGTGGGAACCTCGGGTAGCCACACATACTGCAGAATGATTTCTCATACTTTCGATGGGGGTTTGGATGGGTGCTCAGAGTTCCGAGCCTCATAGAGAGCAGTTTTTAATCCTGGAACGGGGTTTGGTGACTAGCGAAGGGCTGTAAGATGTCTCCCGAGCACATCTCATACATGACCTATTGGATTCAGATCAGGAGAGTTGGCAGGCTGCTGCATGTGCTGGATATCTTCAGTTTGAAGGAAGTCGTCGACCAAGGCCGCACGGTCAGGAGACGCCTTATCATCCATGAATATGAAATCAGGACTAACACCACCTCGAAACAATCGAAAGGTAGGCTCAAGGACTTCGTGACTATAACTTTGGCTGGTAACCGACCCTGTTTCAAAGATGCGGAGATCTATGCGGCCGTCCATCATGATGCCTGCTTAAACCATGATACCCCCAAACGGGAAACGATGTCTTTCCGTGATGTTTCCCGGGTGAAAACGCGTTTCACGTTCTCGGCAGATCGTGGTACGACGAGAATCAGTTTGTAGGCTAAACCTGGATTCGTCAATGAACATGACATTGTCCCACATTTGTCCACTCAACTGCCGATGTTACAAACTCCACTGCAAACGCACGTGTTCCTGTGCCGACGTCAGGGGGATGCAAACTGCTGGTCGTTTAGCATGGAGACCAACGTGTCTGAGTCTCCTGTAAACAGTTTGCTCCAAATAGTGACTCCTGTGGCGGCTGTCGGGACTGAACCTAGTTGTCCGACAGAATGGTTCCTCTGACGTCGCTCAGTCATCACCAAATATCGGTCTTGCCCAGCGGTTGTTACACTTGGCCGACCTGGTAGTGGTCGTCGTATAACAACTCCAGTGGTGTGGAACCGCTGCTACAGCTTGGAGATCGCACACTGAGGCACATTCAGAATTCAAGACATTTCGATTTGGGGTCGACCAGATTCCAGCATCCCAATAATTCATCCCTTCAAAAACATGTCCAGTTGGTATCTTTGTGACATCTTTCGTCTTTTTTTATTATTAATAGCACTCCATACCACATCAATTGCGAAATTCTGCCTCAACGGCCATGCCGCTCGAGGCCGTTTTATACTCGTGCCGACGTGCGGCGGTAATTTGCGTAAGTCGATGTCGACGACTGAACTGTTTTGTAACAGAATGCACAATGATTTACCTTCGTCCCACGATTCCTCACAACTGATTGTGAATCACTGTATCCATATTAATTCCGAATTTTTGGCATTTTGCGAATTATGCTTAACGTATTATGCGAATTATTTAACGAACTATGCTTAACTATATATATAAGTATTATAGCAATCTAAAGTTTGTTATTTAATGCATTGTGAACGATTGTATTTTCATTTACAACAAGTTATTGCATCATTTGCTAAACATATACAGATAAATAGCGTTCATCCTGAAAACTTGATCTCTCCGTGATCTCACATATCTCTGTTTGGCAGAGCTCAAGTGTGACTTTATTCGGTATTTATTAGTTCTAGAAAAATTGAAACTGGTCCATTGATGGCGGTTACTGCAGTGGGGAAATTGTTCTGACATATTGTTAACGAATGCTTATGCTGGTGGTATATTGGTTATAAGATAGTTTTAACTAAGAAGTTAAATGGTGGAAATCACTAGTTTTTATACAAGCAAATGTATTTTCCTGAAACTGATAAAGGGATTTTGGAAAACTTCGCTGTTTAATTCGTTATTTATTTTACGACACATGTAAAAAATGCATGTGATCAGTGAAATGTAACATGAACTTCAAAGTTGATTCTATGTAATATGATTTTTTATTGCACAAATTGTTCATGATCACAATTGTTAAATCTGTATCAGACAAAATTAGTATACCACATATTTGTGGCATGATAGAAAACGGAAAAATAAAGTTAATTAAGAATGTAGCGGACTGGTCGTTTTACGTTTGTTGGTTGCCTGTTAAATTGATCAGTAAGTGAAAAAGTTCTTATCAGAAGACGCTTTTACATATGAGCAGGTATTTTTGTCACTGGGAATCCCAAGGTATGAGGTATTCTTTTATATGGTATTCTGACTTCGTAGAGATAAACAAGAATACTTTATATTAATTAAGGTCCCGCTGTCAAAACTTAACAAATTCATTAGAAAAATATTAACAAACTAAATGTACAATATTTAACTTCAAAAGATAAGCACTTTGGTTAAACATAGCAACAAATATGGTACCCGAAAATGGAAATGGTGTAAAGCCATCCAGCTGGATACATACCAGAACTTCATACGGAATTACAGAATAAGAGAAATGAAGAAAAAAAGCACAGTCCGTACTTAATTAATCTTTACGGGCCTGTCGTAACAGGGTTCCTATAATACAAGCTGGCCCATGTTCGCCATGTTATATCACTCAGAGAAAAACACATTAGTGACAAGGAGTGAGAACCAGCGCCAGTTTCCTATAAACACACCTGCTTTCGGCGTCATTATCGCCTGTTGCAGCAAAAAACGATATCCTTGAATTCACCTCATATTCGTTTCTCTTTGTCTATCTTGTTTATTCTGGACTCTAAACATTTGTATTCCTTTTTAGAAATTGAGTAATTTACGGCTGAACATCCTCGCATTTTACTATGAATTTATTCCACAATGCTCAATATCGAGTCATTCAGCAATAAAAACTAATGGGCAAGTATGGTATAAAAAGCTATTGAGACTGTTAAATTTAAGATTTAAATTGTATCCGTAAGTAAATTTTAACGTATAATGGCTCCGCAAGTGACGGATTTCAGTTTTGAGAGGGGACCATATTACACGTATTAGTGCGTCGATGTACACGGATTGCATGCAATTTTCACTGTTATACATATAACAACCCTTTATTTAATACAACACAACTAACGGACAACGTCAGTTACATATTCAAGTACAACATTATGGTCAATCTCGGAGAAGCACAAAGTGTTAACATTTATTGTCACGTGTTACTAAACATTATAATCTGGATGGACAACAATACTTATCATTTCAAATTATAAAAATGTATTATTTTTCATTAAAAATTCTTCAAATTCAATGATAGTACAAAATAGAGAAGTTTTCCGTTAATCCTTTTCACAACAAGTTATATTTCACAACAGTACTTATTATTTAAACTTTATCTTATTTTATTGTTTTTAGTCATAGGAATACGATTCATGGACTTGAGAAATGTAAACCAACAAAACGCGCTAGAGATATACTCCTGAGTATTTTTCGTTTTAAAAATTAATTCATCACACATCTTTAACTCTTTGAGGACCATAAGTTTTGTGACATAGCACGAAAACTTTTAGTACATAAAATTGTTAAAGGACCATGTGAGTAGTATATATATATCAAGTTTGGTGAAAATTGGTTGAATATATTTTGTAAAAATGGATGGAACATATATGTACCTGTGGTCTGTAAGGGATGTAAAGTTACAATGTTGTCCGAAATTAATTTGATTAATTTATTATTCAAACCAAAAGAAAGTACATAATCAATGATATTATGCATGTCCAATCTCGAAAATAAATGTAATCTTGAATAAGAATACAAATAATCTTAAGTAAAAGAGCAAATAAACTTGAATATAAATACAAATAATCTTGCATAAATATACAAATAATTTTGAATACAATTTATCAAATTCACTTTGAATGAAATGCAGAGAAACAATTTCGTCCAGTCGTGAAAGACAAGTGAACGTTGCATGTTTAGCATATATTATTCGTTTTATTTTCTTTTTTCTGTATAGCACATTGTGCGGATTTCATTCGTGTTTTAATTTTGGTCATGTTGTATCCAGGAAGTGGCGTCGATGTGCATTTCCGTTTCTGTGAAACAACGTCTTGTGGAATAGATCGTTGACAATTGGTATACTCTCCAATCAAACCCATAGCAATGATTCTTCGAAATTCCAGCATTTTATGGTTTTTCCTATCGAATCCAATTCCCCTGAAAGTTGTTTGTAAACAATGCGTGCGTTGTTCACAGAAAAGTCAAAAAGATAGAAAAATATTCTCAAATAATAATAATTTTTGATCTCCTATCGACTTCGCATGTGACCTTGATTTGATCCATTAGATGTACCACTCCCATGTAGTTGTTGTAATCTTTAACAATGGAAGGATAGTCTATCTGTTTTGTTTTCTCAGACCTCGACATCCTTCTCTCAACTGTGACTTTCTGCAAATGTGACAAATAGTTAGAGTGAGCAACAAAACTGCTCTGTTCCTCATCCACTTCACAGCCTGAAATTTTATTTGCAGAAAAAAAAAATCGATGTCCCCTCATATCCTTGTATGGAATGAAATCTTTTGGTATTCCTTGCCGATCTTCTCTAACTGTACCACAAGCATATATTTTTTTTCAGGAGCAAATCACGCGTAAGAGACGGCGAAATGAAAAAATTGTCGTAAAATAATTTCATTCCCAAGTTCTTACCTTACACCTTTCTGGTAGGTCGGACGGTCTGGGTCTCAGCAACAACATCTCCTAAGTTCTGCAGCGAATCACTTAGTTCCAGTACAACATTTTCCCCAATTCCTTTTTCTGGATACTTCTTCTTCCCGGTGTATAAATCAAATTGGTACAAATATCCAGTTTCGGAATCTCATCTGCACCATAATTTAAATCCCCACTTGACGGGTTTATTACTTTCCTTATATACATATAATGTATAAGGTAAGTATTGTGACGGGGTCGAAAATTCGAATTCGAGTTTTTGACGGGAGAGTACGTTTCCAGCATCCCTGAACATGAATCAGGCGTTTTTGAGGTGATGTCTGTGTATGTGTGAAAATATGTGTGTGTGTGTGTGTCAATGGGTCCGTGGAGGCGATAACGAAAGTCTGTGGACCAATTCGAACGAAATTTGGCACAAAAATTACAATCCGTGAATACTGGTTTGTATTTAAACCTATTGTTTTCATGCCTATTGTTTTTAAACGCAATCGAATTTTCAGAATCCACCTAAATTTTTGTGTGAAATTTTTAAAAAATCATCAAAAAATTAAAATCTTTAATAAAGTTACGTATATAGACATTTCTTATGTAATTTTTCCGTAGAAAATGATTAACGTAAACTTTAGAACGCTGGCATGAACCGTTCTCGAGATATTGCACATTAATCAAATAAATTTATCAAAATATCCCATAAATTAAAAAAAATATTAACTATTGAGAAACATGTTCACTTTTCATATGTAATATCATACGATACATTGAGTGACATCATTCTCGTGGACCTAGCCCGTTCCATTCATGAGAAAAGATACTTTGAGTAATATTTTGGTATTTGAAAGCCAATAGTCATTTATCTGCTATAAGAATAACTTATTTTTCCGTCCATAATGCTTGGTGATTTTAGCGACAAATTTGGCGGAATGTCGCCAACTTGGCGACTTTTTAAATATTGCCAAATTAATGAAAATCTCACCAAATGGATAAAAATGAGACTAAATCAATGAAAATAACGACTAATTGACAAAAATTCAATATCATGGAAATAATATAAGTATCTACTGTAAGAATGACCTATTTGTTTTACTGTAAAAGTAGTAAATTCATTGCATTATATAAAGAAAGTCATGAGCTGCCCAAATCAGATTTCTTTATGTATTTCTTCGTCGCATTGTGTCCCTTGAATTTTATTATATGTTCGTCAATAGATTGATAATGAGATGATTCCTTTGCATTTTGGAAAAACTCATTGAAGTGAACCTTGAATGCACCTTGAAGTGAACCTTGAAGTGAAACTTGAATTCAGTGGGCCAACCTTGAATGCTCGATCAAAAGTAGGATTAGTCCGAGATAGCTCTTTGGCATTCTCAGTGAAATGCAATGCTAACCTTATCGTTCCAAATCTGGTCCGTGGCGTAATATTTGCAATAAACGGTACTTGTAGATCCGTTTGGGTTGACCAATAATCACGAATGGCGGGGACTGTGTGATTACCCATCACTAAATTCATTCCCAAGAGTGTTTTTATTTCCTGGCAGTTAATTTGAAAAAGCTCGCCTTTTTGCTACATATACAATTTACTCTGATCTACGATAAGTTCTTCTAGTTTATCAAACCCACATGTTTTTCGGAAAATGTCCTTTGGATTGTACCTGTACACTCAATCTTCACTTTACTGAATAGATGGTCGGATTTGGCAATTTCTCCCGAGCTATCAGTTCGTTTCCACTCGAACATTTCCTTTTTTTCATGTGTTTTTCGACTGACAGCAGATTTAATTTTAACATTTTTGTTTTACTGCAGGAGTTGTCGATAACAGTACCTTGTTTGATATTTCCTGATGAAGAACCAGCACCACTGCATTGATCGACGTTTGTTTGGTTGAAAAAATATTCATACTGGCTGTCCTGTAGCGCCAAATTTGGAGTATAGACATCCCCTTCAATTATTACTTCACCTCTAATAATATCAACATTTTTTCTAAAAACATTCCATCCTCTTCGTGCAATATCAAGTCATCTTCATCATCACTATCAACTGCAAGCAAAAGTTCCCTAATTTCTTCGTCCGACATATCAAAAAGTCTATACATTTTCTTCTTTTTCGACATAATGCAGACACTTTACGACCAAAATAACAATATTAACCAAAAATAAAACAGTATTAACAATCTATAAACGTTTAAAATAAACTTTAAATAAAATAGACGAAATATCTCAAAACATACTCAACTGAAAACGATGGGGCGGTGGCTATTCGTAGTGAGCTGCTGAGTCAGAATGCCCTACGAAAGCATAAATTGCGCAGACACAGTATCAATGTTTTTACTCACAAATTTCCCCAGGCAGCCCAAATTGCTGCTCTACGTTCACGGATGAGCCTGACGGTCTGGGTTTTCGACTCACAAATTTTCAACTCATGGACTCCTTGGTTGATACATAGTTGTACCCAAGCGCCCTCTAACGAGCTATTCATTCTCATGCTAACATCATATTGCATGATGGGTTGATTTTTGGTTACACCGTTACAGACCATAGGGACAAATGTGTTCCTTTGTTTGATTTTCATATTATGAAGAAAATAAATTTAGTGCATCATTAATTATGTTATTAATAACTTAATAAGAGTTAGTACCTCCTTAAAAAGTAAATTTCAATTAGAACAAATTAGGATAAATATATATTTTTATTTTTTTTAAATCGCAAGAGCTCGGTGGTCATTTAAGATGTCATTTAAAAAAAATTGTAGTATATTTTAAAAGAAATTTTTTTTTGTCAGTTGTTAAGATTCTGATATCTCAAGAACAAAGAACAAACATTATTTAGTAATTATTCGCATTCAATAATTTATAAATGATTTTTGAAGTTATGGGACATATATGTCCCATGGTCCTCAAAGGGTTAAAAATAAAGATAAGGCTAAGCCTTTGTAAAGGAACTGAGATTTCATGACCATAATATAAATATTTACTTAGAAGCCAATACTACACAAATAGAGAGATTTATAATTATAAAGTTTTCGATGCAAGTGACTATATTTTCACACATCGCAATACTTAACTACAAACAGTTTAAAAACAATCTTATGATTCTAAATATATTTCGAATTGATTTGAATAAGTAAAGTTCAGAATCCAATTGTAAGTAAAATTGATTTCATTGACTTCAGTCCTTTTATGTTGAAATTGTTTAATTTCCCGATAATGGTGAAATTCATTTCAGATGAAGAAATCTTCATAGCTCTTTAATTCAGGCATAGATGATTTCTAATTCTTAAAATATTCCTAATTATAGAACCTTAAAGCATTGGAAATAACTTAATGAACCATCTGAATAGAAGTAATATTATGTAAATAAAGTATAAATAATTCCCTCATCATTGAATAAATGTGTATATTATTCAATTTGTAGCACATTTAAGCATAAAATTTATATCTGCTTGCGTTTCTTGCAGATATAAAGAACTCGGTCTCGGCATAAAATTTAATAGCTGTTCTCTATTTGAACAAACAATACTTTATCCACTTATCTAAGAAAATATTTTCTTTGACTTCAGTCCTTTTATGTTGAAATTGTTAAGTTTCCTGATAATAGTGAATTTGTGATTTCAAGAGTTTGAAACTTTTTTCACTCATCCTTGTGATATCGGATCGAAGTGAAACTTTAGCAAAGTAAAATTCCCATTCATTACCTTGGTTTCGCAGCGATACATCTTAAATGGAATGAAAAAATTGTAATTTTAGTATTAATCAGAGCTTAGTTATCCATTCCTTATAACCTGCAAAGTTAATGTGTTAAAGAAACTATATCGCCGCCAGAAATGGAAGTATATGTCTCCAGCTCAACTCTTAGTGCCCATAATGGTACTAGCCGAGTTGATTTCATATAAGTTGATACTATATAAAGATAAATTTATTGGTTTAGTTCTTCAGCTATACGTTTGATCTTCATATCTTTTGATGTTCGGCATTGGAAATATTTCTATTCATCAAGACTATATACATCACAAACCATAAATTTGATGCTGAGTACATTCATTTAAAACACGAATATATCAATGATGAGTATTACATATTAAACTGGTATTAAATTATTGTTAAAGCTTCTCTTTACCTAAATTTTATTGAGTTCAGAAAGGCTTTCGAGTCAATAAACAGGGAAATGTTATGGAAAATATTAAGATTATATGGTATTCCGCCCAAATTATCAGAGAACTTTTGATGAATAGTAAATATTGCGTAGAAGTAAATGGAAATTCAACCGAAGACCTTTTTTATTGAGACTGGAGTGAAGAAGGGATGTGTAATGTCGGGACTATTATTTTCAATAATCATTGAATGAATTATGAACAACACTATTAAGGAGGAAAAATGTGGGATTAAGTGAAACTTTATGTTAGTATTAGAAGCTATGGATTTTGCTGAAGATATTGTCCAGATGTCCTCAAGGCTTGATGACCGACAGAAAAAAAACATATTTTAACATGCAAAAACTGCTGATCCTAACATCAATAAAAGAAAGACTAAAGTCTTGAGTTTAGG
Source organism: Amaurobius ferox (assembly GCA_951213105.1). Taxonomy (NCBI): domain Eukaryota; kingdom Metazoa; phylum Arthropoda; class Arachnida; order Araneae; family Amaurobiidae; genus Amaurobius; species Amaurobius ferox. The sequence goes on along the minus strand of OX578137.1, from coordinate 34,453,888 downwards.
TGAAAAACAACAACAAAGGGAATTTCGTTAGAAGAAAATTCTATAGAAGTTATGGATACTTTTACTTACCTTGGTGTTATGATGGGTTAAACAGATTGAACGGATGAAGAACTAAAAATCAGATTAGTGAAAGTCTAAAGCTGTTTTTGAAAGCTCAATATTTTTTTAGAGTTTCTAGAATTAAGTTAAAAACTGCATCTTTTTAATGCATTGGCGAAAAGTGTGTTGCCATATGGAGAAGAAATGAAAAATCTAGATTGAAATCTGGATAGTGACTAAAACCAAACGTTCTAAACTGAATGTTTGGCATGATAAATGTCTCTGGAAAATAATGAAATGTTTTTGACCTAAACCTACTTCTAATGAAAACTGTTGTCGGGGAGGAACAAAAGGAGGTCCATGGAACCTGACATTAGATTAGAATGATATTAGACTTAGTTGGAAATGGGTCGACCACGTTTTGAGAATGTTATGGGGCAGTATTCCTGCCGTTACCAAACTTATATACATGGAAAGGAGTTTGCGTGGAATCCCAGACTACTTGCAGAACGGTGATGGAGCCAAAAAGAAACTAGGTCGGTCGAGCGATCTGGGTACAAGCAAGGGCTGCTGCCCTTGGCGTCATCGTTGGACTTCTAAATTGAAAGAGTGTGCCACATAGGCACGAATAGATAATTGTGATTAAATTTTCGCTCATTAGAATAAAAATTTAGGTTTGTATAGTTTTAAATCAACTTGCGAACTTGTATCAAAAACGTTAGTTTTATTTTTTGTTTTATTATTACTGATTATAGTTCGATAGCTTGACAAATATGTTCAAATTGCTAAACTAGAATATGACGTGTGGCATTCTAGTTTATTTGATGTAATTTGCTTTTAAATAAGCTGCAATATATATTCGTCGCAGACAAGAAGTCGACCTATTAGGTTCACAGCTTTTTAAAGCCTTCTCCACACGGAATGCATTGACTGTGAGACGGTTGGTAAGAAAATGAAATATGTTTGTATGAGAAGGGAGCTATGCAAAATTATCAATAACTCTGACTGACCTTGGTACTAATGTGAAAAGACAACTTGTCGTAAGAATATATGATGACATAGGAGTACATATAAAGTACACTATACACGTATATGAGATATGCAAATATTTTTGGGATACATAAACATTTATGACAGTGGTAGAAATAGAACTGACGTGCAAAATTATTATTTCTTTATGAAAATCTTTTCATAAAGAAAAATCGGCAGAGACTCCAATCCGATGAAGTGGATTTTGCGTTCTTTGTGAATGGTTTCTTTTTTTTTATACTTTTCTGAGCAGAAGAAAATATAAAAAATAAATTAAAACTACATTTTCAAATATTGAAATATCGAAATTAGAACCCATACTTCAAAATATTTCGAAATATTTGAAATATAACTACTATATTTCGAAAACAATGAATCTTATCCGAGATCCAAATATATATATTCTTATGTGGCATTCAAAAGGGCTACATTTGTAGCCTTCTTCTCATTTTCATAGCCATATTTTTTACGAAATGTAAGTTTTACAAACTTGCAGTCCGCTTCAAATTAACAAAATGATTCTATGAAAACTATAATAGCTGTGTGAAAGAATATTAAACTAGAAACTATATTTCATACTGAATATTTTGACACTTACTATTTATATGCATATATTTGAGTTTCGAATATATTTCTAGTAGAAATAATCAGAGTGAAACGAAAACTTATTGAAACAAAAATTTTCAGTTTTATCAGAAAAAAAAGTCAGAATATTAAAATATTGTAATTATTTTTATTTATTCATAAAAAATTTCTATTTACGATAAAAGAAGTAAAATTTGTCGACATTATTGCGAAAATTATTATCATTATTGCAAAAATTGTTTGCATTATTGCAAAAAATATTAGCACTATCTATTAGGTTCAGGCATAAAATCGTTGAAAATGTTTACATTTTTCGTAAAGCTCCGATTTCAGTCAGGGATACCCCAGTCATATATTTTACTTAAATCAAAAATAATAATTTACGAATATTTATACAGCAACTCTCGCATCCCTATGTCATACACTTTACTAGTTATAAACCAGTAGCATTTCATTAAATAACTAGAACTGCAACAACACAAGGAATAAAAAGAAAAAAAAAACACATGGATCTTTGGTGGAAATAACACAAATAATTTAATTACCATTCTTTTTATTCTGGTCTCGTACACACGATTCAGCGGAGCTGTTGATTAATCTCTAATGATTCCAGCTGATCCTGTGTGATCCATCAAATTCGACTTTCATTAGCTAATAGTTAAGAAAACAGTAGAGTTAAACGTATCTAGACCATATATAATTTACCAATGAAACATGAATGACATATATAAATCCTAATAATAATAGTTTATTATTTTAGCCTGCTATTGATAAGGAAATTAATCTTCTTAAAGACTAAGTTACAGCATTTCTTAATGATTTTTAGTATTTTGTTTCATACTATACGATGAATAGCATCGAAAATAATGATCTTAAATGGGCTCAGTTATACTCTTCCCTATGGCTGATACTATAAGTGTTCAAATTTTCCACTTTCAAGGTCATCGAAGAGCATCTAGAGGTTTCATTTTTCAAGAAATTCCATCATGCTCCCTTTAATTTGTCACCCTCTGGGTGGAGGAATAAAAAGTACGGTTCTATAACCTCTATATCAGGTTAATACTATAAGTGTGAAAATATGCAGCCTTTTAAGTCACCCGGTGCTTCAGTAGGGCCTGGAAAGACATCTCGAACCATCCTTTAAATCTTCTGCACATGGGTTGAAATTCCAGTTCCGTTAGGTTCTGCACTATGGATGGTGTGTGCAAATTAGTCTGCCTTTATATTCTCTAAGGGGATTCTGGAGAGTATGACAATATTTTTTACAAATCCACAATTCTCTCCACCTCCAGGGAGAAAGAAATCTTACGAAAATTCTGATTCCGTAAGATTCAGTCTCGTGGTTTGTATTAAATCTTCTAGTTAACCAGGGATTTCTGAAGAGTTTAGAATGACAAAATTATGTTCGACAATCATTCTATAGATTTTATGTGAAGACAGTTATCAAGCATAATTAAGCTATGTATCGCTCGTTATGGCGTCTGAAAAGGAATGTAAAATTTGGTACAGCTGGAGATATTTTTATTTAGAAAAATTTAATTTTAAATAAGAATGTACTGCTGTAGAACATATTCCACTCACAATGTAACAAATGCTTCATCCAACTACTATGTAGAAAGTTGAAAATTAGTTCGTCAAAGGAATAATTTAACAAGTGAATTACAAAGACAAGGTTTTATAAATACCCTCTTTTATTGATTGTACTAGTAGTGATTACCCAGCGTTGCTTGGGATTTACGACGCAAAACTCTGATAAAAATTACACCGGAACATATAGAGCCGTAAATCTTATACATTGTTTTTTCGCTGCAAAAGAAGTAAATTTATTGCATTATGTAAGAAAAAAATCATTGCATTATATAAATCATAGCTGCTTCCTGCGTGAAAATTCGTTGAGTAAGCCTATGAAAAATAAAATATGCTGATAGAGTTTCCATTTAAATTCATATTTCAAACCTGCGATTTTCAAAAGTGACTAATACGTTTCATAAACTCCCACAAAACCAAGAGATTTTATTGATTTTCAAGTTTTAAACCAACGATTTCCAACCTTTTCCATTTGGAAAATGGAGTTAGAGAGTAGTACGCCTAGGAAAAATTTCCGTTTCCCATAAATATCTCGACAACCCCTGGTCTTAGAAACTCGAATCGTGGACTAAATTTATGGGGACTATTTCAAAGCTGCCCACAAAATTTCATTAAATTCGGTTCATCTGTTCTCTTATGATGATCAGACAAATGAAAGTTTCGTTCTTCATGAATATCGCGAGAACCCCTGATATTAGAAACTCGAAATATGTACTACATGTTAAGTGGGGCTATTTCAAGATTACCCACCAAATTTCATCAAATTCGATTCAGCCGTTCTCCCGTTATATTGGATCATACATACATGCATACTATTCTTCTTTATATATATAGATGTAATTGAAATATATAAAAGACGATGCATACTCAATTTGGACTTTCCATCTGCTCTGATTCTCAATTCATTCCCACCAAAACGAGTCCATTACTATGACCTGTCGATGACGAACTGGACTGGTTAGTTTCAAAATGCAATAAATTAAAATATACGGCGAAAGCCATCGATAAACCAAAGTTGCGCTATTTAGCTAATCCGGAACTCGAGTTGTTGCTTTTCATTTTATAGTGGCCTAAACATATACCATTTTGAAGAGAAAAAATATTGCCACGGGCAACACAAGGTGCGAAACACATTACATCTTTTTACGACTTTTTCGAACAATACAACAATCATGCTCGTAGGTGGATTACAATCTCATGATCCTTCAATCGAGAGAGCACGGGGGAATGCTTTACTTTGACCTCACAGCTTGGTAGGCGGCATCGTGTTATTCTGAAAAACGAGTACATTCCAATGTCGGCCCCAGGACGGGCAACATAATTCGGTTCCGAAGAATTGATATATAGAGTGAAATATAGATGAATATAGAAAATCCAAAGAATTCAAATATACAATAAAAGTGAACGGTATGGTAAATTTGGACTTAGATGCTCCAATTCTCGAAAAACACGTCCATTCCTCTGACGGGCCTAGGACGGGCTAGCTCAATTCAAATTCCAAAGAACTGATGAAAAAATATCAATGACATAGCAATTTCAGACTACCTAGCTACTTCGGTTTTCGAATTATTTCCCATAAATAAGCGCAATTCTATAACTGTCCAAAGACGAGCTCACTCGGTAAAGCTATTATGTTATATTAATGGATTACCTTCTAATGAGCTTCTAATTCCATTTATTATCCTCAGCGAAACACAAAAATACTCATGATGTTTTACCCGCAAGAACATAGATAATTGAATTGCCATTCCTCTTGATTCTAATCTCGTATACTCAATCCAAGAAGCTGTTGATTAATTCTTAATGATTCTAAATGGTTCCAGTTGATATATATATATATATAGCATTCTACTATTTTTACAACATATTAGTTACTACCATCGGGAAAAAGGAATATATATATATATATTGGAAAGATATAATAATAATAACCATAATAACCAATTCCAAATAATTATGAAATACTAAAATCACCAAAGCAGTCAAACAACGGTTACAACGCCGATAACAGAAGTGAACAAACAGCATTGGCTTAATTTTGGAGGTTAACCAAACTTAGATTCACCGTCAGGTTTTAATTAACCCAAACACATGTTTGTTTCAGATTTGGCAATAGTAAGTTGCTATACATGCCAAAGCGCAAACTACAAGCATTACAAGAGGAAAAATTGAAAAAAAATATATATTCGAGAATTACCATGATCCATGAGGCAGGAACTCAATTTGTACCCTGTAGGAATACAGCGTTTTATTTCCCGCTATAATTGGGAAAGTTGTCTTGGACATTATCGAGTGGCAGTTGATACATTGAGCTGATAATTTCAATTACGAAATTGGGAAGACATGCATCATTAATTGCAGTATTTAATAATTCTATAAAATGAGCTAATTCATAATTGCATTGACAAATTTCATTGATTTTAAGAACACTTGTTTGATATAATATTTCTAAACACTGATATATGCAAGCAAGCGTCCAAGTGTTGAATTTTAAAAGTATTAAAATTAAAATATTGTCTTTATAAGTTTATAGCCAGATTACAATTTTGAAAATCTAAATTTAAATCTAAAAAGTTTGCAACATTAGAGTCATTATTACTTGCATTTCATTGTAAATTATTAGGATAAAAGTTCAATACTATAGGATTATTATTATGGGATACACATAATATATCATCTAAATATCTATACATGAGCATATTATGCAACCCTGATTTAAAATTCATAGAAGTACATACAGATTAACCAATAATGATAAGGCACACCCTCTGTGTGAGATACCGAATGGTTGTTTAAAAAAAGAGCCACCATGTTGAATATAATTCTCATAAAGAGTGAAATTAAGTAATTTTTTAAAAGAGAAAATTGAATATTTTAGGGTAATATCATATTTTTGTTAAATTTCTAAAATAATTTTATAAAGATCATCTATACCAATGTTATTGAACAAATCTTGAAAATCAAAAGTATAAATGCTATGAATATTAGTAAGGGATTTTAATTTCTTAACTAATTCAAAACGGTTTTCTCACAATATGACTATTATTTGAGATATTATCTGTCAAAGAAATTTCATTTAAAATGCTTAGTAATGATTCACCAGCATTAGTAATGCAAAAATTATGCCCACTAGTAATAGTTCGAAAAGCTACAGGGGATTTATGAAACTTGGGTACTAAAACAAGATATGAAGTGTTATTACAACTATTTTTTAGATGGATTTACTTATATATGGCTAATATTCTATTAGATAAGATTTTAAAGTTAGTATTATATGAATTACACATAGAATTATTAAGAATGTGTGACTGGGGGTTCTTATATAGTAATATTTACAAATGATAGAGTAATTACTACTAGCCTTATCGATATAAGTAATAACAAAATCATTTTGAATTTCTTTAATGTCCTTTTTAAATGAACTAATTTTATATGATTTATTCATTTTCTGAATATGTATATATATATAGTGATTTAAGTGTTGTTCAATTAAGACGCTCCAGGGTTTGAAGTCTTCGACATAAATTTGATATTTATAGCTGATTTTCTCGATAAACTTATTTAAGTCAAGAATTAAAGCATTACAAATTAATTCATAATTAAATTTAGTAGGTAAACGGTACTTAGTACACAGTAGCATAAGTGATCTCAGTGTATCCCAATTAACAATATTTAGATTCTTCGTTATAACATGCCCATGGTGTAAATCTACGTAATATTTGTATTTATCGGATAGACAGTGGCAGTAAGACTCTATCCCATTCATAATTTTTTTAATATCTATTGATTTGTCTATTTAATTTAAGAAAATCTAGCTTGCCAAGAATCGTTAATCGAGAACTCTAGACAAATTTTCTCTTAGAAATTTATGTTATAACGACGTTTGTAATTCTTTATCTCACATAAATAATTAATACTAAATTAAGTCACGCTAATTTCATAATGAAAAATAATCACAATGCGAAATCATAAATAATGACATTTAATAAAGAAAAAGTAAATTCAAATTACAATTTTTCATATCTCTATATATCTCAATAAATAAATAACCCCAAATAATCATTTATTCCATAAACTTACCCATTTATTCCATAAACTTACCCATTTATTACATATACCCCATATACACAAGTTTAAATTGCTATATCTTATACATAAAAATATCTCTATAAATTGATGACAAGAAATAACACTAAATCATATTTTCCATCTGTCCTTGAAATGCAATACCAAATTAAATGCGCTTATATGCTTATATATCACAAATAGATTACAAAAATAACACTCAAATATATCTGTTCTGGGAACACAAGTTCAAATTACAATCTCATATATGTTTAAATATATCAGTAAATACTCGTAGATGGCAAGAAATAATACGCAAACATATATTCCACTTGACTTAGGTACGCATGTTTAAAATGCAATATCTGGTGCAATTAAACACCTCAACAAATAGATGACAAGAAATCAAGAAATAAAACACAGACATATATTCCATCTGCCTAAAGTACGCAAGTTCAAATTACACTTTCTTATATACATTTAGATATATCAATAAATATATAACAAAAAATAGCAACCAAAAATATATTTTCCGTTTGTTCGGGAACGCAAGTTCAAATTATATTCTCTTATCCTAAATATCTCAATATATGACAAGGAATAACACTAGAATATATTTTCTCATAAAGCCTTTTAACTTTAGGGTTTCTAACAAATAGCTATCATGCTCATCAGCTCATGATTTACAAAATTAACCACCTCTTTTAAACTGCAATTGCTTGTGGAATCAACAACATCGGGCATCCTTTGGTAGAAAAAATAAATTATTCTCCAATCCTCTTGATTCTGTTGCTGTATCCATGATTCAACGAAGTTGTTGATTAGGTTCTATTGATCTCAGATGATTCTGGTTGATCTATTAACTTCCGTTTTGATTCACCATAGCGAACGGAAAAAGGATAAATCGAAAAAAAAATAAACTCGATTTTTCCAACGATTTTCTATGACTATCCCTCATTGTGTTTACCTTAAAATCTCAGCTTCAAATCGACGATTAAACACATCTAATACGCGTGATATACAGTATCCCCAATTAATAAAAAATCTGATGTGGGTAACACATGACTGTCCTTATATAATGCAATGAATTTACTACTTTTACAGTTTAAAATAATTTTATTCTTATAGTAGATACTTATATTCTTTCCTAGATATTGAATTATATTCAATTAGTCGTCACTTTCATTGATTTAGCGTCATTTGTATCCATTTGGCGAGATTTTCATTAATTTGGCAACATTTAAAACTGTCGCCAAGTTGGCGACGCTTCGCTAAATTCGTCTCCGAAACCTCGCCAAGCGTTATGGACGGAGAAATAAGTTATTCTTATAGCAGATAAATTTCTATTGGCGTTCAAATACAAAAGTATTACTCAAAGTAACTTTTCTCGTGAATGGAACGAGTTAGATCCATGAAAATGATGTCACCAAATTTATCGCATGACATTACATATGAAAAATAAACATGTTTCCCAACAGTTAATATTTTTTTTTTATTTATGGGATTTTTTTGATAAATTTATTTGAAAACTGTGCAATATCTCGAGAAATGGTCATGCTAGCGTTCTAAAGTTTATGTCAATCGACGATTAAACACATCTAATTTTCTAAGGAAACATTACATAAGAAATGTCTATTTGTGTAACTTTATTAAAGGTTTTGAATTTTTGATGATTTTTTCAAAATTTCATTCGCATATTTAGAGGGGTTTTGAACATTCGATTGTATTTTAAAACAATAGGCTTCCAGTATTCATGGACTGTGATTTTTATACCAAATTTCATTCGAATCGGTCCATTCGTTTGTCAGTTATCATCTCCACATCACTGACACTTACACACACACTCACATACTTTCACACACACACACACACACATACTTTTACACGCACACACACACACACACACACACTCATACTTTTACACGCACACACACACACACACACACACACACACGCACACATACTTTTACACGCACACACACACACACATACTTTCACTCACACACACACACACACACACGCACACACACAGATATCCCCTCAAAATGTTCGATTCGTGATCATGGTTGCTTGAAACGTGCTTTCCCGTCGAAAACTGGAATTCGAATTTTAGACCCCGTCACAATACTTTCCTTATACATTATGTATATAAGAAAAGTAAACAGATGCGTCCATAAGATAACTTTTGAACAAACGAAATTTTCATAAGCTAAAATAGAGCTATCTTATCTCGATCTCATTGATAACGAATAAACATATCGATATGATTAAATGAAATACACCAAATTTCATGGAAATCGCTTGATATAAGATATATCACTCTCTCTCTGGGGAAAGTAAAAGCCTGTAAAATCATTTTGTAAGGTGTGGTAAAGCAAATTAATTTCTGATGGGGAGTCTTATTAGAATTAACAGTATTTATTGGTTGAGATGCGTAACTGGCATGGGCACCATGATTTTAAGATAACAAATGCTGCAGGCTGACAGATGGGAAGTAATATTTGTAAAATTATGGGCTTAATTTCTACTGAAATTAATATTTAGACAAAGCGATACAATACGTAAGGGGTATTTGTTTTAAATTATCTCTAAAGAGAATCTAGTCTTTCAGTTATATTTCCTTGTATAGGAGATGTATTCCACATATTAAAACTCAGACTTTCTGATATTTTACTATAAATCTAACCTTTACATGCCGTGAATATCGTTAATATATACTCCCGATATACTGCAGGATTTAAATTTAGATTTCAATGACGCTGTGCCGCTTGGACAACAGTTCATTTCGCTGTACAAACAACATGGACTCTACCATTTAATGTAATGCCTGTTCTGTATTGAATTTAAAATAAATCACTCAAATTACTGTTATAATAACTGTAATATCAAAATCCTCTGCATAAAAATGTAACAATATCAACCGGCTCTTTGCCGGTACAAAGATACAGAAGAACCACATGCGCAGAAGCAAACTACCACACAAACAACGCCATTTTAACCTCCCAAATAAATGAAAATCGTAGCTGGATATTTCACGTGTAATTGTCATGGGTGCCCATAGAACTTCTAACAAGTGGAGTCAAACTCAAGTATAAGACGTACAACATTGGCTAGCTTGATGGCTTTTGTGAACTTGAATTTCCAGAAGGAAGTGTCTACCTGTTTACATCCCATATGGATATCCACTGCAGTTGCACTGCGATTTTTGTACAGAAGAGGACTAGTGACTCAAAAACCTGTTGATACTGTTGCTTATGTTTTATATGCTGTGTTGTTAATGGTGGTTTCAATTTACAGTAGTTATTCGATGTTTAAAAAATTTGATCTAGGTAGCACATGACTTTTCCAATATAATGACAGGAATTTACTTTCTAAAGTGAGAAAAATGATGTTTAAGATTTAGGGCACAATGTTTTTAGCGTTGAATTGTACATTTGGCACTTTTTCGGATAATAACACTTAAACTTATTTCGAAGTGCCCAATTAATTTATATATCACGCACCACTAAATTGGCAATTAGCAATATTGATAGCAATCACATCAGATAATATAGTCCATATATCAATATATTTGCGTAATTAATTTAATAATGTGGAGACTTTTTCGCTGACTGGTCATCATTTTTGCAATCTTGACGATATTTTTGTCAATCTGAAACGAAATATATATAAGTTGGCGATATTTCGCTAAATGAGAAGCCAATCTCCCCAAAATTATTATCAAGCTTTACAGTCTGTTAGAAACGTTTAATTCGTACCTGAGATATCGCTTACTGAAATATCGATGACTCACGTATACGCACACAGACGTCACCTAAAAATATTCGATTCAAGTTCAGAATTGATTGAAACGTGTTTTTCCGTTGTAAACTCGAATTTATATTTTCGATGCCACTTTCTCTATATATATTACTATGTATATTGGGATAGTAAAAACACAGTCAATAGCGTCATTCTTCTTAATCCTGATTACTTTCTGCCTGTCCCACAAAGCTGTTGATTGATTAAAATCGATCGCAAATGAACTTGGGTGATACATCAAATTTAACTTTTATTAGCTAGTGTCTAAGACACAGAGGCAAGTGTTGAGCGTACAACATCAAGGAAACTTAAAAGTCTGCGATGTAGTACCATGGTTAAGTTAAATTTTGCACTTTTTCTACCAGCATATTTGCTTTACATAATACCAGTACAGATATGAATTTACTTTACTTTTTAATGATACGTATTTAAAGATGATGGCTTCTTAATGCGTATTCCTGTCAAGTCAAATTCTTTGTTTTAATTTTTTGTAATTTGAATGCATTTCTTCATAACAATTCATAGCAATGGTACTTTTTATTTAATTTTATATATTTACAATTGAAACAAATCTAAGATTTAAAATGGTTTAATTGAGTTTATTGTACTTATAAAAATATTTTACTAAACAAATAAATAAACTTATGAGCCTCCTTATGTTCTAATATTTCCAGACTCAGGAAGATCCCAAAATTTATTGACATATCATCAGATTTATAACATTACATTCTACAGAATGTAATGTTATAATTCTGGTTATTACAATAAAACTATTACAGTCTATTATTGCAATTCGTTCGAGATATTTTATATCAACAGACATGATTGAATAAAACGGTTCAATCATATTCCCGAATGCTTGAATACAGCTCAAAAGAAGTATAATGCCATTCAAATGTGATCGTCGTATACTTGAATTTATCAATATACATACTTTCCTGTTATATATACTACATTTTAGACAAAGTGATAGGCAACTATTATATATTGCACACCTTTTATTCTTTCTCTCTAACAAACATGCCTAACATGCTTGATTTGCTCAAAATGTACATAGTAGAATTCTAAAACAATTCTTACATTCTTCCTGTATAATTAGTACTTTTTGTGTAAATAACTTAAGTATTAATCTACTTAATATATTTATTGCGTGACTGAATAAGCCACGTACTAAGTAAAGTAAATTTACAGAGTGCAAAAATGTATCAAAAAGTAAAGCCAAATGCAAAAGAAAATCATTTTTTCTGATTGTTTTTATACGAGTTAAGAAGATTAACTCTTTTGATAAAATCTTTCATCTTTCATTTTCGCTCTGTTGAACAAAAATGTCCAAGAGAATAAAAGTTCGGCAAAAACTATTGGAAGTTGTCATATTAGCGTCCACCTTTATTTTTGAAATTTTGAAAAACAAAGTAAGAACTAAAGTCACAATTAAATTACTTTATACAACTTGCTGCAATAATTTTAGAAACATTTATTATATAGACATTTATTAATTGTATGGTATAATGAACTTCAAGTAGCAACAAACTAGCCGAATATCTGTTGAAAATTAACGGCCCACTATAAGCAACCCCCGAATAATGTAAATTTTTTAATAATTCGTGTTTTGTACTTATTCGTAAAATCGAAAGTTTTGGCGCCGGAACCCCCTAAAGAAGAAAATATTAGAAAACTAAAATTGCACACTTTCTTCCTTTCAAACTATCTACCCGTACACTAAATGTGACGTCTATATCTCATACTGAAGCATGCAATTTTATCATTTCACCTTTCCAACGTTTTTATGTGGAGCACCCTCTTAAATGAACATTTATGGAAAACTGTATTCGTATTTGTTTTTTTATCAAATGATTAGCCCATACACCAAATTTTAAACCACTAGCAAATTTTATAGTAGACATTTCTCAATTATTCGACAAATCAGACATATTGGTTTACGGTACCCCTTAAAGTCGCAAATATTGCAAATCTGAAAATACACAATTTCTTCAACAATTTACCCATACATCACATTTGAAGTCTCTATCTCATAGTAATGCATGCTTTTCCATCACTTCACTTGTCGAACATTTTGGTATAGAGCACTCCCACTTTAGAACATTTTCGGAAAATTCCATTTTTCCAGGGAGTTTATCGAACGATCGACCACTTTACCAAATTGCGAGTCTCTATATATTCGGGAAGTGTCTAAAAAGCATGACAGATGGACAGACAGACAGACGGACACTTGGCAATTAGTGCATACTAGCCGAATACCCGTTGAAATTCAACTGTATCACAATAAGCAACCTTCGAATAACGTTAATTTTTAAATAATTCGATATTTCCAGTGGTTCTTTTCAAACTGTCCCCCTTTGCACCAAATTTCAAATATATGTCTCACTTCAGACTGGACATTTCTCATTTCTTCAGCCATATTAAACATTTAAGTGTGCTGCATCCCTAAATTAGCAAATATTATGAAACGGAAATTATACACTTTATTTCTATCCAACGATCTATCCTTGCACCAATTTTAAAGTCTCTATTGCAAAGTCCGTTTTACTATCATTTCACATTTCTAACGTTTTGGTGTAGCACACCCATTAAATGAACATTTTCTTAGGTTTTGTCGATTGATTGGCTCGTGTATCAAATTTCAAGTCTCTATCTCTCAATTCACTTTTCGAACGTTTTGGTGTGGAATACACACAATCTGAAAATGAAATGTCTGAAATGTTCTGTAGAGCATCCTCCTCTGCAGAACATTTTTGAAAAACTATTTTTCCAGAGGGTTCTATTGAACGATTGACTTGGGTACCAAATTGCAAAACTACATCTTACATAAAATGGCGTTCTTCATTTATTCAGCAAATCAAACATTTTTAGCATGGCAGCATACATAAGGTGTCACATTTTGGAATATTGAAATAGTACAATTTCTTCTTTTCCAACTATCTACCATTACATTAAATGTAAAGTATGCACCTTATCGCCAAGCGTGTTTTTCCATCATTTCACTTTTCGAACGTTTCTGTGTTGTGCACCCACCCCCTTAAATGAAATGTTTAAAAAATTCTTTTATTCTTGCCTTTTTTTTAAATGATTAGCCCATATACCAAATTTCAAGCCAAATTTTACAATGTAAAAGAGAATTTTTTCATTTTTTCGTCAAATCGAGTATTTTAGTCTGCGGCACACCCTACAATATCAAATGTTGGAAAACTGAAAGCGCACATTTTCTTCCTTTCCAACTATCTACCTATACACCAAATATGAAGTATCTATCTCATCGCCAAGCATGTTTTTTCTATCATTTCACATTTCGAATATTTTTGTATGGAGTATCCATCTCCTTTAATGAACATTTTTGAAAAACTCCATTCTTCTTGGGTCATTTATTCCGAAAATCGAAAATTTTGGTGTGCGGCACCCTTTAAAATAGAAAATATTAGAAAACTGATATTGTACACTTTCTTCCTTCCAAACTATCTACCCGTACACCAAATTTGAAATCTCATCCCGAAGCATGTTTTTTTATCATTTCATCTTTAAAGCTTTATTCCCTGGAGCACCCCTAAAACAAACATTTTCGAAAAACAAAATTTTCCATATATCAAATTTTAAAGGAGCTGCTTCTCATTTTATAGGCAAATCGAACATTTTGGTGTGAAGTACCCCTTAAGTAGAAGATATTGGAAATCTGAAATTGCGCACTTTCTTCCTTTCAAACGATTTACCTATACAATCTTGAAGTCTCTAACAAGCATGCGCAAAGCATGCTTTTCTATCATTCCACTTTTTAAACGTCTTGGTGTGGAGCACCCTCTATTCAGAACATTTTTGGAAAATAATAATTTTTCCAGGAGGTTTTACCAAACGATCGACCCGTGTACCAGATTGCGAGTCTCTATCTATTCGGAAAGTGCCTAAAAAAGCGAGACAGACGGACGGACAGAGGCACACTTGGCCAATTAGTAAATGATTAGCCCATACACAAAATTTGAAGCCTCTATCAAATTTTAAAGAAGGCTTTTCTCATTTATTCTACAAATCGAAAATTTTGGTATGCAGCACCCTCCAAAGTAGCAAATATTGTAAATCTGAATTTGCACACTTTCTTCCCTTTGAACGATTTACCCATACACCACATTTGAAGTCTATATCTCATAGCAAAGCATGCTTTTCATTTCACTTTTCGAACGTTTTGGTGTGGAACACTACCTCTAGAGAACATTTTCGGAAAATCCGATTTTTCCAGGGGTTTTTATCTAACGACCGACCTATGTACCAGAGTGGAAAACTCTATCTATTCTGGAAGTGCCCAAGAAAAGCGTCACAGACGGACAGACGCAGATTTGGCAATTAGTATATATAGTTAGGGAGATAGATAGATTGATTTTGCAAGTGAATATTCATCAAGTACACATATATCCATCAAATACACATATATCCATCAAGTACACATATATCCATCAAGTGCACATATATTCTCCCGCCATCCAAACAGCTGCTCATGTTCTAGGACGAGTCGGATGGTCTGGATTTTAGACATATATCCATTGTTCCAATTATGAACTATAGCTTCTAAGAAAAATATATTTGATAATATATATGTATATTATTATTAGTTTCCAAAAATGCACTAAGTTTAATTAGAAGCCCTTGTGGGTTTTTATTAGCTCTTTCTCATAGATTGTAAACTTTTGCAGGTAAAATTTGTTGGCGAGTAACGAAATAAATAGTTGAACTAGAAATATATGAGGTAAATTAAAATATATATAAATTCTATATAATTTCTTATTATCCTTTTTCTATTACATTGTTTAAAATTGCGAAAGTTTTAATATCGATAATAGGTTAATATTGCTTTACAGATTACTCAAATGCAAGATATTAAAGATAACATTTATACTAAGAGGTAAGTATACATACATTTAATACATTTATCGCACAATTTACCTTACAATTTTTATATGTGCTTTTTATCCATATATATCTAATATATTTAACCAAAATTGTAGCCATCTAATACATTGAACTGCAGTTATCTTAAATAACAAACCTAGAGAAAATGTCTTGACATTCTTCGAACTCTGAATACATGTCTGATATTTACCAATAAACTATTGAGTTATCAGAAAACCATAACTTATTCATATTTCAACCCATGATACATATATATATATATATATCTATATCTATATCTTTTCAACCATTTTTGTTTCCTTGATATTTTATACGGTATAAGTTATTCATTTTTGGATATGATTCATAAATTGTATTGTATAGTTTGGAAATACTACATACAGTGAATTTGAATCAGAGGTCTATTGGATAAAAAATAGTTTATTCTTATAATGTATTATGGATATTTTACATACTTTAAGTAAATATATCTATATACATGATATTCTATTATTTTTGTTTCTAAAATGCAAGAACATGAAATAAATTTTTAAATATTTTATGCATGATACGTGTATTTCAAATTTTTAATAATTATATAATACAATATATATAATATCTACTTTGTACTATGTGTTGTCTAATTGAATCTGTCTTTTTACAGTGGTTGCAATTTTCATTCTTTAACGAACACTTATTTAGAACACTAATATCCTCCAAATTTAAATTTAAATGTAACTAAATAACATGTTTTTAGCCGAATAAATTAGAATTTTTTCTTTCATTTACTAAATAAGATATATCGCTTCATATGAAAAAGTACATTTGCCAATATCTCAAGAACGGAATTTTATATCTAAAAACAATGCTGTATATATCGGTATAAAATACTTTCACATTTGATAAAAATGAATATATATTATTGCGAACGTGTAATTTCCCTTCACTGGCGTCTCCTATTTCGTCTCGCTCAAAGACCAGACGAAGAAAACATAGTTTATGACGTCAGCATAACGTGACAATGATATGGGCATAGGGTTGCCTGGATTTCCCAGTTCGAATAGGGATACCAGATTTGACGATTTATCGCCCATTTGGCAACATTTCCCGTATCTTCAAGAAACTCCATGAAATAACAATTAGTCTAGGAGATGGAGAGATTTCCAGAAGTTTCTACAGATACTATAATAGGACTCATCACTCCGATGGCCTTCAATTGAGGAGTTGACAAAATACGAACAACAGTGAATTGAGACTTTTGTCAATGTTTTGAGAATAGTAGCGGCTGTTTTGTAAAATAATTTTCGTCAGTATTTTGAGAAGAATATCAGTTATTTTGTGAAAATGCTCTTTATCTGTATATTATTCCTGTTTACGTTGTGCTTGTGAATAAACGTTAGTTATCCAAAAACTTGGATTCAGCCTTGTATCGTGCGTGTACATCCACGATTATAGAAGATACTTTCATAACAATATATTCGCTATTCTAGATCAAAAGCAACCAATACCTCAAGAATGGCGCAAATTTTTGCTCTGTAATTAAAGTTATTTGCTTTTCATAAAAGTGCACGCTCAATGACTGTATTTTAAATTCATTTTAAAATAGTAATTTATTATTTTTTTCTATTTTTTAAAGTAAAACTCGAAATGTTGAAGTCATGTCCAAGTTCAATCTTTACATTGAAGAGCCCTGTGAGGTTAATAGATTTGAATAAACATACCCAATATTATTATTTTCTTCCTATTTGCTTAAAAGATACCGTTTCCTTTGATTTATAGGCATAAACATAAATATCAATGAAAAATGGTAGATTTGTTTTAAAGAAGTTCAAAATTATGACCCATAAAAATCCTAGAGTCGGATTTTTGACCTTATCACAATACTTTGCCATTGCATACACAATATACTGTAGTAAACGTAAAAAAATAGGTTTCCATGCCTCTTTATATCTTCTTCTTCCAAAGATAACTTCACCACTAAAATGCAAATATGTATATATCTTCTAACGGCTATATATTAAACTATTTTTAACCGAAATTCAATTTATCGAAAAAAGTTAAACAACTATAACTAAAAGATAAACTTTCTCGTATTTAGAGCTAAGGATATGTACAATTTATTTGCCACCAATAACAGAATAGTTAGAAAACTACTTTCGTAAATATAAATTCGTAGCTATTAAAATAAAACGAAAATATCCTCAACATGTTTACATAATTTCACGAGATTTGTGAACAAAAAAACGAAGTGTCAGATATACGCCTCAGCATTTGCATATTGCAATAGAAAGTCATTAAAATATAACCATTTCAACTTATTTAAAGTTTTTTAAATTTTGTACAACAAAATTATTTTATATTTCTGAAGAAGATTTATGGGTGAATTTATATAATTTAACTTACTGCAGTAAATTTATGCATTACTTTATTTGACCGAAAAGTAATATATTTTATTACCCTCATAAATGTTTGTAGATGTGTAGAATTAATAATTTAATGTAAAATTTATAATGTTTGTAATGTTATTAATACTCTTGAATTTTATTGTTTATAATAAGAAGTACTAAAAATTATATTATTTTTATGTTCTATTATTTGAAGGATCAGTATTCCATAATATAAATTTAAAATAAAAAGTATATGATTTTGTGAAACAAATATTGTAATGAATCGTTTTTTCCTCACTTTAAAGCATTTACAATTTTGATACTATTTATTAATCCTCAAATATTCGTATGTCCGGCTATTTGTCTGTCTGTCTCCCATTTTCAGGCACTTCCAGCAAAGATAATCAACACATTTTTGTACATTGGTGAATCATTCGATGAAAATCCCTGAAAAATCAAACATGTTCATTTGAGGGGGTGATATTGTTTAAAAAGCTTGCAGTTATCAATAACGAATGAAGGATTTGCGAAAATTTATACTTTTGAGGCAACAAAATACACGAGTACACGAGTAGACAGTTCTCATTGGATAATTGAAATGAGTTATATTGAATGCAAATGTTTATCATTTTAATTTTAAAAACAATACGAAGATTTCTAAACATGATATGTTCTCTCACGTTTCAGATAAGCCAGTTAGTAATTAGCAGTTGTGCCAGGAATAAGATGCTTATTTTCAATGGAATGTTACTACAAGCACATATAGTCGACTGAGTCCCAATCGTTGCACTTCACTTTCATGGTGCTACGACAAGATATAGAGGGTATACAAACTTTACTAAGAACACTGCATTATAGGAAGACTGGTGATACTTAAAAAATTTTCGCTGAAGGAATAACCTTTGTATATCTGACATATCCATATCATATATTCAACGATCTTCAATCATAGTTTATGTACCGAAAAAATTCAACTTATTGCGAGATAAAAACAAGGAAATAAAGAACTTTAGCGAATCTTAAGATATATGGAAATAATTTACAGGCAAATCACTGATTCGTCCGATAACCAATTATACATTTTAATCTACTCGTATAAAAGTTAAAGTATACAACATTTCAAGTACTTTTATTTTCTTAATGCCTTACTGAGTGGAAGTTATTTACAATCTATGATGAAGATTATGAGTGTGTAATCTTGTATCATTTAATCGCACTGCAATCAGTGTAGTGATAAGGTTCATATCATCATTATACAGAATATCCTTCATAGACCGGCAACGTTCTTATTATGCGCTGGCAAGCATGGAACAGCCTAAACCTGCGATTGAATAAAAGTTGTAAATACCACAATTTTGATAACCTTTATGAACTCTGAAAAATTAATCTTACCTCAAATAGGCTTCAAATTTCTGCAAAATTGATTTCAGGCTACACAAATCTTCAACGACCAAGTTCAAATTAGTAAAAGTCACCCATAGTGATTATTACCAAAGTTAAGACTGATACACCAGTAACTGCAGGGTATCATGGAAAGTCATGGATCACGGAAATAACTCGAGAAGTATTAAAGTTATCGTATATTTTTATGCAGATGTATAATAATCCTCAACCACACTAAAAATTAACTGGAATGTGACTCAACTCGGCTTTCTTATACCAGAATTCATTTGGTTTTTCAAATTTTACTTGACAAATTTTGAAAAAGTTAGTATCGTGAGTCCAAATGTGTACAACTATAGCGTGTTACCTTTCACTTTTCAGGGCTTGAAAAAATATTTCGATTGACATCATATTTAATAATGTACCTTCCCCCAGAGGATAACTTGTCTTCCAAGGAGAATGGCTAATGACATCATGGAGAAAAAAAAACTATATCGCGGCTATTTTTCACAATTATTGAAACTATTAAGTCTCTTGATCATTGAGCGACGAATAAATGGTTTTATGCTTGATTATGTGAAATTTTGTCCTATGCTGCCATGTTAAAAAAAATGTAAAATTCAGAATAAAATTTAAATTTTTCACTTGAATTTAAAATAATTCTATTTAGTTCTAGATATTTTAACAACAAAGCCGCTTATAAAGTTTCGTGATAATCCATAAATTTTTGTGGTTTCTATTGCATACACAGGAAATCGACCACATGCATCAGATGTACAGACAGACCGACAGACAGACATCGCTTCAAAATATGTCAAAACGTGTTCGCAGGTCTTGAAATATATATTGGCATTAAAAGCTGAAAATAAAAAATTTTCGGGATGTGAAAGTAAAAATACAGGTAAACACATACAAAAACTGGGCTTATTATCACTAGAATGACATATTTGTACAAGTAAATTTCCAGTTACATATATAAAAAGATAACTATATCTATTTAAATGTGTTGTTTCATTCATTTATATGAGAATTGCATAGAATAATAGGTATATTTTAATTTACGATGAAATTACTATTTTAAATAATTTGTTTTACGTTGCTGTTTACCTGCTATCTATTTTACTAATATTTATGCAAAAGTGTAAACGAAGAAACACTGGAAAACAAGCGCAAACTTATGAATCGTTGTTAAAAGGAACGTTTAGTATTTTGCTGACAAGACATTCAGTTTTATTCTGCTGTACTGCATTTAATCAATGCAATAGAATAAAATTGACTGGTCGACTTTTGATGGGAAAGAGCAAGATTATATGCATTTCTTGTAAGAGTTCTTTTCAATTTTTCCGGATAGAAAAAGATACTATGTACTAATTGTGAAACGCTTAATAACTTCATTATTGCCTATTTTCCCTAATCTCAAACAGGAGGCGAGACAGCCCCATACTCTGCTAAAGAAGGGGATGCCCCCACCAAAATGTGTGTTACCGTGTAGTGCCATTGGGAGCTTTCTATACATCTGCATAATATAAATGTATACGATAAATCTAACAATTCTCCAAGTTATTTGCACGAACCATGACTATTCTTGACACCCTGTATAGGTTAGTTTCGTGTTTATTCCACGAGCGTATGAATAAAATAACCAATACTGATAAATGAACTTTAAAAAATAGTTGAAAATAATAATAATCATCACGTCATGCTCTAATATCATCAATATACAGAATGCCCACTGCATTCCGTGCCCAATGGCTATTTTCTCAACCGTTAGTCAAAGAGATAGACTTCCAATTGCAAAAATTTTTTAATTTTAAAATCTGTTACCTTAGAAACAATTTAAATCAATAAATGAATTTCTGAAAGAAATACGAAATATAGATTTTTATACAGTCCTCTTGTCCTACCAATTATATTCAGGAAAATCATCCTCATACAATTTTATGCAAAATAAAAAAAAACATCCTTTTACGACCGAAATTGACCGACTTATAGTTGCTTAAATATGGAGCACTTTTTGTGCTGAGAAATGATCAATGCGGTCCCTGATTGGTCGGTTGCCTGGAGAAATGGTCAATGCGGTCTCTGATTGATTGGTTGCCTGAAACGGGACATTTTTATACGTGGAAAAGCGACTTAAGTCATAAAGTTTAATGCTTCATAACTCGGTGAATTTTAGTCGTAAAAGGAAGATTATTTTTTTCATTTGCATGAAATTGTATGAGGTTGATTTTCCTAAATATAATTGGTAGGTCCGGAGGGCCTTATAAAAATTTATATTTCGTATTTCTTTCAGAAATGTATTTATTGATTTAAACTGTTTCTAAGATAATAGATTTTAAAATTTAAAACATTTTTGCAATTTGAAGTATATCTTTGTGACTATCGGTGAAGTAATTACCCATTGGGCACTGATAGCACAGGACACCCTGTATAAAAACGAGGTTATCAAGTTTTTTCAATTGGACATGGTCACGTTATAAATAAACATGACGTATACACACCTTTCATTTTTTTTTTGGCTCCTCATCTCCCAGGACGAGTCGGACGGTCTGGGCTTTCAACACCTTTCATTTTGAAGTTATTTGGATGCTGTTATATGTTCTTAGGAACGCCATATAAAATATTATTAAAATTATAGCATTTGCTAAGTCATCATTTCCAGACGATAAATCCAACTGACAATATTTCATTCCCCGAATTAAGTGAACTTGTCATAAGGGAATAGACATGCCCATAAAAACGTAGCCCGTATATTCAAAATAGAATAAATTTATGAGATTTACTGGCAAAAAGTTGAAGAGTCAGATAACCGGAAACTTTGCATATTTCAACCTATATACGTAAAAAGTACCACCATTTGCAGACAGTTTTGTTTTATTTATATTTTTCTGCATGAATATTATTTAAATTTCTATATACATAGATGATTGATGGTCGTATTTGTACATTCTTAGCATACTGAAATCAATTTTGAAAACATTTCATTTGTTGGGAAGAAAATGATGCATGATATCTTAAAAATATTCTAAAATTCCTATAAATTGTAAAGTACCTAAAAATTTGAAAAATAACATTTTCCTAAAAGCACTCCAGAGAGGTGCCATAAGACCAGTTTCTCCTAAAGTTACAAATCTGCAACTACCTAAAATAAGAACACAAATAAAGAAAAGAGAGACAGAGTTGAAGTTTTCCAAATCGAACATTTATTTAAAATGTAACTTCAAATTTAAAGAATTTTTAAACATATTACAACTTTTCAACATCTCATTAAACAAGCAAATTAAATCTCATAAATAAACAAATTAGCTGATCGTATAATGGTATAAAAAGTTAGAATACTGAAAGTTAAAGAAAACAGCATTTAATATTTAAATTATGTTATATTTATAGAATTATTTGTCAAACGAGAATTTAGAATAAAAAGGAACATCAGTTAGCCAAAAGAATTTTAGAACTTTTGTAACATCCCAACTAAAAGTCAAAAACCCAAAGAAAAATCCAAGTTCTGGAGACTTACTATTTATAAATCAAGAGGTCTTACTCCTACCAAAACAATTAAACTTTAAAATAATGTAAAACTGGTAGACAATTAGAATTATATTTTAAAGATGTCACCCGGATGTAGAAAGATGTCACGGAACACACATGATGCAACAGATCCCAGCAGGTGAACCCAAGATGGAAAGGCGGAAACTATCCATTCCAGACCATCAAACTACACTGCTAACACATTAGCACACTTCACAACATTTCAACAGCACAGATATCAATCCATGATTTTTTCATCGGAAACAGTGGACACTTCTTCGCTCTTCTGAACTGAATGTCGAGCATATAGTCCATTAATTACATATAGAAATGCCGACTCAATACGTCATTCAAAGAACGCACACTGATCGCGAGAAACAATCGCTTAATTGGGGCCTTCGCTCTTCTCAAATCAGTAGATTTTATTTATACGAGAGGAGAGTCAGAAATTCAAGCCCAAATAGACGTAATCGAGCTGTTGAAAACCTCCTTCTTACCCGCACGGGGAAGGAGAGCAATTCGCAGACTAAACAGCGCCTTCCTTCGCAGATTGCCAGTTAGAACCAACCATTTGAAGACAAAACTGTGGTAACCGAAAAGAAGAAGTAAAGCTTAAAGTTAAAGTTTTAATATATTAAATTCATTTAGTAATTTATTATTTTAATATTAATATTATTACTTAGACATGGCCGTTATTCTCATATAGTGGAATTATATTTAATGTACATTGCTATGTTGTGCCGCTATAACCCTCCAATTATTTTTACCTTTCGTGTGAGTCCTGAAAAGGAATATCATTAATTATTAAAACGATTAGACCAATTTAAACTTAACAATAACATTTAGTAAAGACACAAAATACCTATTCAATTCCAATACACTACTTTTTCTATTAATTATTTATTAAGATAGAATGTGAGAGGAGAGCATGCGAGACCCTGAACCATATACCCAACGTATCTATTAACCTGTGGATGATTGATGAGCACATACCTTCAATTTGGGCCTTGTTAGCAGCATTTGGTCAATCTCGTCTGTAGTTACACGCATCAACTCGAAGTGTAATGCCCACTCGTAAGTTCATTGAATACTGCTAACTCAAACACTCCACTTATTTCATGCTACTAGGCGGTTCTATCCACAAGTCATCATGACATATCTGCACCAGTCAACTCTGAACAACTGTTCACCAGCATCTTTCTTATGTCATTTTAGTATATCTCATTTTTAATTCAAAAATCATGATTGTCTTATTTCTGGTATGGTCTCCTAAATCAAAATCCAACTGTATTCTCCACTATCTTATCTCGTTCTCTGGTCACAGGCTGTGGTTTTCCTCGGTGGTGGTGGTGGGGGGGAGTAACTCCGCCTTTACTTCTTTTTGGCGTTTACTTGCTACTCCTTACCCAATGGCACCATTGCACATTTAGTACGGCCCAGCTCAACCACTCTGGTATGGCACCCCTAAATGCATAGTCTTCTGAACTTTAGGTTCAAGTCCTAATAAACCTTGGTGCCAACCAGACTACACGCTTTGTTCGCCGTTCTGACCACCATAAATACTCACACAAAAGTGTCTCATCACATGTGAGAACAATTTCTGGTCTTACAAAAACATTGTCCAGTTACGCTATTTATCAAATTAAATGATGAAGACTTCTCGTGATGTGAATAAACAAGATTATTCAGAACATGGTTGAAAGAAGAGTAGCTCAGATATTCACACGTTTATTAAAAGAGCTGAGGCAATAGAACATTTATTTCCTTCCAATGCGGTGGAACGCAAAAGAGAGCTAAAGCGCGAAAACAAAAACTTAATACAATTACATCTTGAGTTCTAATCAATGAAGAAACGCGCGAATCGTAATTATATACTGTCAAAAATCGCTGCCACATATCGTAAACAAAACTATCGATGAACGATAAAATAATTAATTACAGAGGATTTTAATATTACGGCCAACCAATCAAAAACTCAAAATTTTAAAGACGAGAATAGCGATTTTAAAGCAGACAAAATTTAAAAAGAAATGGAGTAAAACAATTTGGAATACACGAATTCGGCAATAATTTAAAAATGGACGATTCTGCAAAATTTAAAAAGGTGAAAATAGAACAAAAATGAAAAATCCCGATAAACCAACGAATTCTTAACAGAGACGAACATATTTAGAATCAAATCAAAGGGAATGAAAAGGGGAATAAATGGAATCACACATTAGCCAATTCAAAAAAATTAAAATTTCAAAAACATAAAAAAAACTAACTTTTGTCATTTGGAACACAAAACCTGTGGAATGGAATGCATTTGGAACTGAATATCAAAAACCTAAATAAATGAAACATAAATAACTAAATTTAAAAAAAGATAATAATGAAACGTAAATAATTCCTCTGAAACTGTTTAGATTAAAAGTAAAATTCCTAAAATACACTAAATAGCAAAAGCAACCCAACACATTACATGTCATTTCATATTTCAATATTCTTATTCCAAAACTTACTTTCAATTTGCTTTTCAATAATAAAGGAAATATTAAGTGATAAGGTGACAACATTTTGAATATCGAAAGGCGAATCAAATTTGCCATCTATGCTTTTAACACAAAATGATTTTAAGCATCTGTTTTACAGTGTGTGATATAGATAGTGCTTAGTGATGACAAATATAGATTCAGCATCAAATTTTGAAGTACGTAGAAGGATTCATTAAAAAATTCCTCTTAAGTTCTGTTCTTAATTTTCGGTTACAAATTTTTCAATTTTCTTGCCAAATCTATTATTTTGAGATTGGCTGTAAATATATATTTTATATGATAACTGATAACGAGTCAACATCAACTTCCAGAGGACTTCCTGGGGATTTCGACGTCCGGATTTTTCAATTTCCAGTTCAAGTATTTTGATTGATATAGATATAGCTTAGATACAGCTTAAGTGTGATGACTGATATGCATTCAAAATCAAATTCCAGAAAGGGTTGTCGTACTCACTAAGGATTTACACTTTCAATGCTTTTTCCAATACAAATTTCTTTTCTTTTCGTGAAACATCTATTTCTTAGATTCGGCAATGGATAGAACTTAGATGATGCCTTATATAGATTCAGCATTAAGTTCCTAGGTGGTACAGGAAATTACTAAAGATTACAACTTCCATTTCAAGTTCATTTCCGTTTCCGGTTTAAATATTCCTTGAAATATACGGCTAATAGGGCTTATAGATGAAAAGTAGGGCTTATAGATCGTTACTGATATGGTTTCGGCAATATTTTATTCTTTCAGCAGGGGTCTCATAATAAATGTATGCTTTAAGTTCCAAATATGTCACTTCCGTTTTGAAAAATATATTTTTCTTGCGAGATCTATTACACAGTGTTGGCCGTAGATAAAGCTTAGATGATGACATATGGATTCAGTGTTGAATTCTAGAAGTGGTAAGGAGTTTATTGTGGATTTCTTTTTCCGATTCTGTTAATGTCACTTCTAGGTTTTTTGGGGTTTTTTAACTGCACGACATAAGTGTGCAAAATAGTATAAAAAACTCATTCACCACATCATTCACCACACCACTCATCTCATTCACCACACCACTCATATCATTCAAGAGCATAATAAACTTATTCACTGTCATTTTTTGTGAAGACTTCACTCATCAACTACAATCGAAAGGAGGTCTAGTACTCGGCTATAAAGATTTAAAAACTTATGATGGGTTTCGCTTCAGATTTAATTAAAGTTTAGAAAGTAACTGCCTGAATGTAGGTAACTGAAAGTAACCTACATATCCACGCGGAGGATTAATCGTATGAATATTCAATTCGTTGATGCACGAAGGAAAAATACATTTTAGGATGGTCTAAAGTAATGCGTATTTCAATATATTTTCTGAAACCGTTTATGTATGAAGGAATTTCTTACAAATGCAATTTAAAACTCTTTAACAACCGATTTTTGCTATGGTATAAATATGGAAACTCTATAGTAATGTTTTATATCTTTAACGAACCAGTTGATGTGAAAGTTGCTCAAAATTTAGCTTCAAAATAAAATCATGATAAATATAAATTGAATTCTAAACAATCAAGGTATCTCAGAATTTGGCATGAACTATCACTGCACCGAATTTAGTAGCTGTTGGACGCATTTGCTACGCCACCAACGCAAGTAGAAACCGACAATTTATTTGATTATTACCTATATGATATGAAGTGAACTAACTGAATTTGACTGATTTATTGACTGACGTACTGAATGACTCAGTAAATAACTCAAAGCCATCTTGCTTGTTTATCAAGTACTAGGTCAATATCTTAGTTTTGAACTCATTCAATCATATTTAAATGAAAGAAAAAGTACAAAATAATAAACATTTGAATTTGAAGTGAAAATACAAAGGGATTTTGAAAAATTTATACCTATCTGCATTTCCAAAAGATTAAATACAAAATTTGATACCATTTTACTGCTAACATATAAAACTGGTTATCAATGAATTGAATTTAGTTTGTAGGTACTACATCTCATGATCCATTGAGAATGCGCGAAGCGCGGGTAAAATGGCTAGCAAATTAATATTACTTAAGAAATAGTATTAGAACTGAATAACGCACGTTAACTTTCGCGTTATTCTAGTAAATACTCGCCTTAGACGCAAGCCTTCAAAACATGATTAATGCGGTTTCATTTACTGTTAAATACCCATATAACCATTGAATCTCCAGGACAGCCCCAGTAGCTCCAAACAGTTTCCGCTATTTAACCCTCCGGAAACATTCAAAATAGCCTTAAGCATCATGTTTGGAGTCGAATGTTACACACGTTTGAAGCGGAAGTTTCCTTTTCATGTTACAGTGTTCTTCCGTCTGCTTCCGACTGATATTTCCGTTAATTAGCTGGATAAATTTTAAAAGGAAACATAGGCTCTCCAATTTCTCAAAAGAGGAGTTAAGTTCGGGAATATTTCATTTTTCCCAAATTTTTAACTAACTTGAAACTTTTGCCATTTATAACTTGTACATACATGGACTTTTCAGAGATATTTTTACCTTTCAAATACTTTTGGTAAGGTGCTCTTTTTTTTCTTTCTTTCTTTTAAACTGAATTTCTTTTATTAACATGCAGAATAAGTAGAAGAAATCGATGCAGAATTTTTGTTGAATTCATAAAAGAAACAATTAAAAACGGAAACTACTGTTTCAAAGGAGAATGTGCCAACCATTTTGCCTCTAATTGAAATAATTGGTGGGTTTTTTCATGTTTTCTTTACAAAGAGGACTGGTTTTATATTTCAGAATTAGTCAACGTGTTTATTCTACTTCGAAAATTCAGATGTTGTTTGTTGCTATTTTTATGATACTTTCAAATCCAAGGATGTTTCAGTTAACTATTCCCGATTTTAATATTATTGTGGGAGGTGAAACTGTAATATTTTATTACATGATAAAAGCAATGCTCACATTTCTACATTTTCATTTGTGTCTCATACTTCTCATTTTTTCTACATTTTCAGATTTTTCATCTTCTACATTTGCAATTTTTGACATTGCTACATGTGCATTATGTGACATGTCTACATGTGTATTATTTGGCATGCAACATGTGCATTATTTGACATTATCTACGTTTTCTATAGTTTCATTTTTTACATTTCATTATTTTTCGTTTACTGCATTTCCATATTTTACATTTACAATATTTCTTATGTTTTAATTTTTGTTAGTATTAAAGTTTTTGTATAAAAATTTTATACTTTCCTATATTTCATATTCTAGTAGAAATTGTATTCGCAATAAATGAATCATAACTATTTTCGAGGTTTTATGCGTAAGGACATAACCATTGGATATTATTCAACAACTGAACGCTATACATCTACTGGGCATTATCAACACCCATAATTTACTCAACTGTCGGAAATTATTCAACCACTGGACGTTATTGTTGAGAAAATGTTTTCAAACTAGACGCTATTTAAGCCACCACGTTCCAAGTATATTAAAACCAAGTATATTAAAACTATGCTGAAAATCAAGAAATTAATTAATCTTCAATGGCTAATCGTTGCTAGATGACAGTTCGCCGATTTAGTTTTTATTTTCCTTCAAAAGTACTCTTAAATTTCCACTGGGATTTCTTTGAAGCTTTTCAGATTAATATAAGAAAATCCAATAATATGTTTAGTGATTGGTGACACACTATTCCTTCATGTTATGGAACAACCATGTCTAGTTTTTGGTTCCCTGTTTCGCTCCTATTTTTGCTCCAGACGTCAAGTTCTTATACGCTGCATTTCACTTTATTTTTCTTTAAAAGGATCTAGTTAACCTTGTTAAACTAATTGATCTTCTTGATCTAGTTAATCTTCTTGATCAAGTTAATATTGTGATCTAGTTCATTATTGTGGAGTATTAGACTGAGTTTGATCCAAAATATACAACCTTTGTTCTTGTTTACTTATCTTATTTGCTTACCTTGTTAGGTTATGTCTCCTTCATTTTTTTCTTTCCTTTACTATCCTTTCGACACTAGGCAGTGCTACTATATTTGAATCTGTCGTTTAACTTATATTTTGTTTCGACAGTGATGTCTAGCTTATCATTTTGACATTCAGGTCCAGGAAGGTCAGGTCACTGAAGAAATAGATCAAATGTTTCCAAAACGCACGCCTGCTTACTTCAATTTATTTGTGGTACATTTAACGTTGTAATCTAGTTCATTATTGTGAAGTCTTAGACTGAGTTTGATACCAAAATACAACCTGTCTAAAGGTTTTGAAATATGTTCAAAAGCAGGTTCTCATTAAAACAGGTTGAAACATCAAAATACCGAATTTGAAATGTGTTCAGAAACTGGTTTTCTTTAAAATGGTCTTATCTAATCTTGAGTTTTAAATGTGTTCGAAAACGGGATTTCCTTAACACGGGTTTATCCGTCAAAATGAAGTTGAAAATTTCGGAACAATCATCCATTTCCGCTACATGAGTGTGGGAAAGAAAAAAGTTTGATGTGATAAGCACATTACTTTCCCTTTAGACTCAAACCCATTTTACCTTTTCTTCATTACTCAATGGGTTTAACTGCACAGAATTATATGGAAACTGACTATTTAAAATTCCACCAAATTTATAGTATCAATTCCAGCTTCCAGTTTCTATTTCGCGACTGGGTGCGTTTTCAAGTGGCGATGTGTTAAAAAGTGTCAGAAAACTGAAATATATCAAGAACGATTCTCCTTGAAGTAGTGCAGTTAGTGCCATTCTTCTCAGCATCAAATATTACATGTAAAACAAGACCTCAATTAATGCTGGTCAGCATAGTCTTATTTTTGTTATTTTGAAAATTCTTTCGCGATCGTTTCGCGAAATTATTGAAATATACCAAAATATAAAATTTATTGAAACATACCAAAATCCAATATGATTTATTGAAACATACCAAAATCCAATACCATTTATTGAGCCATACCAAAATCCAAAACGATTTATTGAAACATACCAAAATCCAATACGATTTATGGAAACATACCAACATCCAATTAGCACCAGAGCGACCAATAAGTGACATCCCCATCAAATTTTAAGGCAATTTATCAAAGAGTTTTTGAGCTAGATTGTTTTGAAACATAAAACAGACATACAGGCACATACCCCAAGCTAAAAATGAAGTAGTCATATTCTACAGTGCTTGAAACGTGCAGCTTCGCCGAAAACTCGAGTTCTTATTTTGGACGCGATTCCAACACTTTTCTTTTACTTTGCCATGCTATGTAGGAAAGTTCAACGGGTAAGCATATTGGTAAATTATGATTCCAGACCATTTTGACTATCCCTACAATACATGGTGATGTATAGGGAAATTATTGAAAATGTGTCAAAATCAAAATTATAGATTTCTGTAGACTAATACGTTTTGCGCAGTCTAGAAGATAGATCCAACATTTTTAGCGTAACCTCTGCGTGTGTATGTATGCGTGTGTATATGCGTATGCATGTGCGTTTGTGTGTGAGTGCGTGTGTGTTTGTGTGTCTGTATGTCCAACACTGATAGGCACTCTATCTCAAAAACTGTTAAACGAAATTTTACAAAAATTATTAGTCATATCAGGTATGCATTACCTTCGGCGATGATTAGATTTTAGTTCGATTCGGAAAAACAGAACTGACACTTTCTGCAATCAGAAATGACAGACAAATTATATGGAAATGTTACTTAATTAATTAAATAATTGTTTCATATGTTGACTACAAAATTAATAAGACCAACCCCTCTACTCCAGGACAAATACTTCTCAAGATAAGCATTTTGGAATTTTGAGAAATTGGCCAAGTTTTGAAATGCGTAAATTTGCGAAATGAAAATAAAAATAAATATGCATTAAAACAGCAAATGGAATATATCAAATAAGTATCCTCATTATTTAAGATAATTAATTAATTTAAAATAAATTTCAGTCTGTAGTGAAAACCATATGCGGTCCGCATCAAGTTCTTTTTTATTTTTATACATTCACATTATTTGAATTCCGTAAACAAATTATTTATTTCAGCAAAACTCATTCCCTCAATCTTTTCTGCAATAAAAAAAAACTGGAAATTTTAAATTCCTACAAATTGCTATTTATTTATCCTACGCTATTCAGGAAATATCTATTTAATATGTTTTAAAATACAATTTTGATGATCGAGTAACGCCCCACTAGATTCAATAATGATCTTCAAATGGTATTTCAGATGTTTCGGTTATGCTTGCGTGATACTTCAATCATAATCGCAGGCTGTTATATCTTGAGATTCAATAATCGAGATGGGATTCTGTCGTTAATGGCTGTTAAATGTTTGCGATGCCTAGCAAACGTGTCAGTCACTATATCAAACATGCTTTTACAAAAAATATTTTTGTAATGAAATAATTTCACCTCTGTGTGTTTTGATCAGTGTAAACACTTTACAGCACGAACCTATTTGATGGAAATTATTTGATTTTAATGGTGGATTATTTTAAATGTAATGGATTTCGGAATAGCAAATTTTTGGAAAATAAATATTTTTTATTAAGTTAAATACAGTTTAAATAGTGTGGAATTGAATGCTATAAATAAATTATGTAAATCTTTTAATTAAATCTTTAAAAAGTTTTAAGAACTAGGTTTTCTGTTAAATTACTGTGTAAAACAGAGCTTTTATAACATTATTTTTTCTTATATTAAATGTTTGAACTGATATAAATCAAGAAAATTTTGAGCTAGAATTTAGGAATTTTAGATTGTTTAATTTTTTTTAGTACAATTATTTATTTTAGGATTTGTACATACAATGATAAATTTTTAATTTTAGGTATTTGATAGAAACTGTACTGATATGAAACGAGGCTGTTTTCAGTAACACTTTGTGTTCTCCTTATTAAGATATACTATAAGGACAATATAAAAAGCATTTTTATTTCTTCTATGAAAAACATATTATTTTTAGAGCGTTTAAATTTACAATTATGCAAAATTTAACTATTTCAAATTTTTCATTAAACTTTTGTAAATATTTTATATTTTTTTAGTTTGCACGCACTACATTTTCACTCAATAAGAAAACATTTGTGCAAAGATTTTTAAAAAACTGCCACTGATCACACAATTTTTAATTTTAAACAGGAAATAGCAGTCATACATAAAGCATTGTTTATAAAATACTTTCAAAATGAAATGCAATTTCTGAAATGCAATTTTAGTTAAACATCTAAAATGCGATACATTCAACCGCGATATTTCTTAATTATCACAGAACTACAATAATTTATTTTACTTGAAAACTTAAAACTTCATCGAAAAAAATGAACATTATTTAACTGGCGTCATCGAAATATAAATCCTCTGGCTCTTTACGTAAAATCAGTGAATATTTCATTCATACACTTTTATCCCTGATTTCATAGTTAAATAATTTTGGTTGAAAAAATTCAGCAATTATTATTCAGCTCATCTTCCAATCGTTTGTTTACATTCTGCATTCAATAAAATTCGGCTTCTTTGTAGAAATAATCAAATTTTGATAATCATTTAAACTCTCAAAAATATTGCAATTGCGTAAAAGCGGAATATAGATGCAGAGAAAGAATACAAAAATAAAGCGGAATTAGAGCGGATGCAACACTAAATATAAATTTAGAAAAACTTTTCTCATCACCTTTTCACCATTAATATAAAAGAACTTTACCGCTAAATTTAAAAGAACTTTAAAAATCACGATTTTGACTCTGGGAAAAAAGATGGATGCAATATTTTTTAAGTGAGTCACTTGATTTCTTTGTATTATATAAGTGTCATTAATATTTTCATTTTTATTTAAAAAACTACCAAACATATTTGGCTGAAACTTTATATATATATTTTATGAAATAATTTAAATATTTTGTAACATTTTCGAAGCAATTTGTGAATTTTAACTTCGCTTAAAAAAATGTTTGAAAAATTAGGTCGCATAGGGTTCAATGTATTGCATTTTTTCAACCCGGGTACAATCCAAAATTGTGTGATATTATTTATTTATATCCCCATATATCCCACATACTGTCTCAACAGCATACTAAAATTTCATTTTGATAAAATCATTCGTAAAAAAGGGTATTGTGTGAACGGAGAGACAGACAGACAGACAAACAGACAGACAGACAGACAGAATGAATGAACAAACTCATAAACATTTTTCAAGTAAATTGTTGTAAAATGTTGAAAAACAAAACAGTAAAACAAAACGAAAATTCACCAATAATATTTAAACATATTGAGACACAGAAAAATAAGTTTTTGGGTTTCAAAAATAATATCAAATATCCATGAAATCGTCTCCCATTCATTTGCTCAAGAAGCAGCACTGTATATTCTCATATTGCAAATTCTAAAACTAATCTAGTATTTTACATTCATTCTTTGGTACGTTAGTTTGCTGCGGCAGATGTCTTAAGATTAGGCTGTTCTGAAGTTGTATTCTTATCTAGTTTTAGAATTAATTATGAGATTAAGAGACAAATTTCGGGGGAACGAACCCAAAAGTCTTGAAGCGACGTTCTTGCATGTTACTAACAACACTACTTCAATCACGTAAAGGATTTCCTTTAATTTACTCATAATTTTCTTACTCAAAACAATAACCTGTCCATCACCATTCACACCATATTTTGGGTTATTGTAATGCACTTAACGCTCAAAATATAAACCATAGAAAACAGATCAAACCAGTACATCTTTGATTGCCTAAACACAATGTCATCCACAGCATGCTAGCCATATTACAGGATGGGATGTATAAAATATGTAGATGTGAGATGTATAAGAATGGATGGATTTTGTGAGATGTATAAAAATAATATTCATATTTTCAACGAAAAATTAATATTTTGTGCTTGCTGTTTCGTGAACTCATAGAAAACTAAAGAATTTAATGTTGAATTTTAGGATGTTTCCACAGATAATTTCATTTTGTATTATTCCCCGTTTTGTCATGATATATTGTCTAATCATCTGGAAATATAGTAGTTAATGAAAGACACAACATATGTTTGCAATCGATTGTAACATATACTTTTAGATGATATTTATTAAGATGTAAGTTATGTCTTGAGTATGCTCAGTTATAAAGGAATCTGATGTGGGCAGCACATAACTTTCCCTGCAGACTCATATTTAAGTTCTCTTTATTTCTTCCATAACTCATTAAATTGAGTTTAATTGCACAAAATAAGAGTCACAATTATTTTAAATTATTCTGAATTTGTACTTTTAATTCTATTAATTTTAATGCATTTGGTAACTGGGTTTATTTTCAAAGGTGAAGCAGCGAAAATGCGAAAAGAAAAAATATCTCAATAATGGCTGGTCCTAGAGTAATGGAGTGTATCTTATTATTTTTAGCGTCAAAAAGTACGTATAAAATAATGATTCAATTGATAAATTTGAGCATACGTAGTCTTTTATTTTTAAAGTTAACGATTTTTATGGGACATCTCGCAAAAAGAGCACGGTATTTTTTTCTAAATCGTATCAAAATCTGATCAGAACCAGGTTAACCTGCTAGTAATTTCGGTTCCAGACAAAATCCCGACAGCCGAAATCCCGACAAGCCAGAATCCCGAGAGCCGAAATCCCGACATACACAGAATTCAAGCTAAAAATAGTTTTTTCGTTTTTTAGGACTCCCAAAACGTGTAGATCCGTCGAAAACTCGAATTGTTATTTTCGGCATGATTCCAATACTTTCCCTATACATTACCATGTATTGACGGGAAAGTAAAAATGCAAACGGGAACATAGTGTGCAGTTCCAGCCACTTTCCAGGTGTTGGACAGAAAGTGAAATTCTGATATGGGCAGCACATAACTTTCCCTGCAGACTAAAATTCATTTTTTTCTTATTTCATTACTATTTAATTACATTGAGTTTAATTGCCCTAAATAACACGTATAATTATTTGAAATTATAATTAATTTACACTTTTAACCTTCTGCTTATGGGTGGGACAGCGTCCATCCCAAACGAAGAACCTCTGAAAAAGACAGGTATTTGACATATCCTATCCCAAACAGTTCAACCCCCTTTAAGGACATTGGCGTCCCCCTTGGCGTCTGCAAAGGGGGATCGAACTATTTGGAATAGGTTATGTCAAATACCTGTCTTTTTAAGAGGTTCTTCGTTTGGGATGGACGCTGTCCCATCCGTATGCAAATGGTTAATTCAAATTTCGTTTCCATTTAGTAGCTGGACGTATTTTTATAACCGGGGTACCAAAATTGCGAAAAAAAATAAATTTCTTGAGAACAGCTAGTCCAAGAGTAATGAGGCTTCTCTAGGAACTCTAATTAATTTTATTCGAACGAGAACGGTTACTTTACAGATAGACCTAACCATGTACCCTCATGGACCTTTCTTTACAAAGTTTTTGGAATGCTTAATCACTTTCCTGAAAGCTTTGTTTGCAATTGTTTATTATCTTTGACGTCAGAAATATATACCAACTTTCGAATGATATATTGATTTAAATATTTTAACTATTATTTATCCTAATACATTCAGAATTTTCTAAGACGGATATATGCCATCTTACATGCTATTTGAAAAATATATTGACTCAGCCGAAAGATTCAGTTAAACATTCTGGATACATTTGAAAAGGACGTAATGAAAAGAGTTCGAATGTAAAGCATGTTTGCGAAGGACCATTATTTCCTATCTCACATTAATCTCCTGTTTGGAATAAATATTTTCACTAATTATCCAGATAGGTTTAAAGAGGAAACTGATTCTTCAAAAAAGTTCTGATTCTTTTCGATAATTCAAAAATGAATTACTTTAACCTCCTCTAATATTCTTATAAACAAAAATATCTGATTTTTACTTTACTTATCAACAAAATAATTATTTTCTTTTTACTGTCCATGCCAACATATATATATATATATATATATATATATATATATATAAATTTTACTTCCGTTACCAACAAACATGATTTTTTTTTACTTTATTACCAACAAAAAGTGTTTATACTTTTTTAACAAAAAATATGTTTACTTATTACATTCCTTATCAACGAATATATTTGTATTTTACTTCCAACAAATGTATTTGAATTTTACTTTCCCTACCATCAAAATCATTTGCTTTTTACTTTTCTTGACAACAAATATATTTGATTTTAATTCTATGACCAACAAATACGATTGCATTTTACTTTCCGTACTAACTAAATTAATTTCTCTTTACTTTCCTGAACAAGAATTATATTTGCTTTCTACTTTCCTTACCCCACATGTCTTTATATAGGAAAAATATCAAATTAGTTCGAAAATTGGAATTTGAATTTTCGATAGGTTACCACATTTTGGCTAAATTCTAATTCACAATAGTTTTTATATTTTAAAAAATTATATTGTCTAGTGGAAAATAATTTTAACAATTTTATATAGTAAAATAAAAACTACATTTAACTGGAAGCAAACAATCACGCCATAATTATTTTGAAAGTTCATACACTATGAAATACATTTTTCACTTCAATTTGTTTGAATTTAGATGTCAACATATACAAAATTAACAACATACAAAAAACGATAGAACTGGGATAACTAATTACTTTTCTTACAAACTTTCTTGATTTCTTTTGACTTTTTGCACATATTTTTCTTTGTTTTCGTAAATAATTCTTTAATTTATTCATAAAACGTTCCTCAACGGAAGAGATTAATTAAAACTGTGTATTGCATGCCAGAATTAGAATCAAAAGAAATTGATTGTGTCTTTGAATTATAACGCCTCAGAAGTTTTTAAACCTAAATCATAAATAAAGTTTGAGATGCTGGATCAAAGCACATCACATATTTTTTTTTTTTTTGAGAGTATAAATTATCTACATATGTTCACGAATTTGAAGGGAATTTTCCTAGTACTGAATTGTGCTGAAATGTACTAAATTAAAAGATTGATATTTATGGTATATAATTTTCAGTGAAAATAACTGTTTCCTT
This sequence comes from Amaurobius ferox, assembly GCA_951213105.1. NCBI lineage: Eukaryota > Metazoa > Arthropoda > Arachnida > Araneae > Amaurobiidae > Amaurobius > Amaurobius ferox. The sequence continues at coordinate 34,416,084 of OX578137.1, read as the reverse complement.
CTAAAAAATATCTTTAAAGATTATGATAATTAATTTTCAGAAATAATTTAATCAACAAGATTTATTGTTCCTACTATTTAAAGAAATTCTCATCTCGATAATTTTGAAAGAAATTCAAATTGTAAAATCTCATTGAAAAAATAACTTTCAACATTTATTAACACTATTTCTAAACACGAGTATTTTTACCTTCTCATTATCTATAATATATTATAGAGGAAATATTGTTTTCCTGAAAACTTTCGAATTTAAAATTTCGATGCTAATATGTGTTTTAAGACCTCCTGAACACGTTTTGACTGCTTTTGGTATGATGTCCGTCTGCCCGTTTTTCAGCCTGTCTGTCAGTATGCTTGCATGCCTGTGATCCCTTTATTGTGTACACGATAGAGGCAACAAATATTATTGAATTTTCATGAAACTTTATATCCAAGTTTCTTATCAAAGAATCTAGAACTAGAGTGTTTAAATTTGAGCGAAAATTTCTACATTTTTCATATTTTTTTAACATGGCAGCTTAGAACAAAATTTGACATAATTATGCATAAGAAGAATCACTTATGATTCAACAATCACGAAGCTTAATAGTTTCAATCATTGTGAAAAATAGCCGCGATACAATTTTTATATTCATGACGTCAATACCCCCCTTGGGAGATGACTTACCCCCAGGGTGCATTGTCAGGTCTGATATCAATTGAAAGATATTTTAAAGCACTTTAATGTGAAAGGTAATGCTATAATTGTAATTATATAATTGTAATGTTATAATTGTATTGTTTTGTAATGTTATAATTATAATCATTCGGCGACATGATGCTGATTTTTCGAAATTCTTCTTGCAAAATTTGGGTTGAAAAAGCTACTAAATATGGATTCTGGTATGAGATAGTCGAGTTAATTCACACTCTAGTTAAATTAAATGGTATATTTGGTAGTTTTTTAATTGATCTGAGATGTGTTGCTGTTTTTTCCTTCTTTTAAGAATTTCTAAACACTTTTGTAAGAATGCCTGTCTATTTACATGTATGAATGAGTGTCGGTTATGTGTGACAGGTTAAATGCACATTTAATTCACATATCATCATAATATTTTGCAAGTTAGACTGTTTAGGAAAACAACCACTATTTTCGCAATTAATAATGGTAATGACACTACTTATTCAAAACGTAAGAACTTGATGGCATCATTCTCTATAGACGAATAATGATAATTTCACGAAAAATAGCCGATCAGATTGTTCATCAGTATGGAATAAATGTTAGCTGCAATGGCCGCATTTTGTAGCAATTTTGTAAAATTCTATGAGAACTGACAAGTCATGTATTACCTTCCACGCATGATAATCTTCCACCCATAAAATTCATATACAATTTAGCTTGAGCTACACAAAGCTGCAAAGGCCAAGTTTAAAGCCACAAGAACCCCCCAGAAAAGAGCGTTTCCCAAATTAAAAAATACACTGCCATTGCAGATATTAGTATCCATGGACTGGTTTTGCTCTTATGCGTTCATCAGCATGAAATAACAGTTAAGTTAAATTGTGTGTATCATCATCCATGGAGCATAACCTATTTTTGCTTCTTACCGAGTGGGTGGAAAAATAAGATCATTCAAACCCTCCCACGCCAGAAATCATCTGGTGGCCTAAGAGGATAAAACTTTTCTTATTGGTAGTGTGCCGATTTATTAATTTTGTGGATTAAAATTAATATTGTCAAAAAATGCATTTTACATTAAATTAAATATTTATTAGTATATTAATTATACATGTAATCTGTTCTAAAACTTACTGCTGTGTACATTGCGTTGGTGGCCGCAAAACCCACCTATTTCTGTGTTTAACGGGATACTAAGTTAACAAACTAAAAATTAAGGTTAATAGTAAAGGAACAAACATTTATTTATCACATACTCAATTTACACTCTTTAGTTTTACAAATTAAATAAATATCACAATAGTGGAATACATCTCAATGGTAGTTCGGGGGGTGTAATGCCAGATGAATTGATATTTGGTTGGAGCATGTGGTGGGATGCATTAATTAGCTTTTCCTTAAAAACACAAATTTAGACAAAGAGGTTATCCTCATATAGTTTAATTGTACAGTACCTGATCTTCTTTCATATAACTTGGGTAACACCGATGCTTTGTCACACTTTACACTTGCAATACCAGATGAACATGAGCTCTCCTTCGAATTCCTATATCAGAGACGCACACACAACTCTTAACTCTGCTACCGTCGCTTCTTCTTGACTAGTCTAACTCCAACAGCCTGCCTTGACCAATTCTGACTCCCACTTCGAGCAACTCTCACTTATATCCCTTTTTCGGTCGGCGGTCCACGTGCTGAAATCTAGAGCTGAGGGCTAATCCGTAGACATGGCGTCGCCGTCTCGGTTGCCGCCAAACGGCTTAACGTGGTATGTAAACATGGGCGTGGTATGTAAGATATGGGGCCACCTGTATATTATCGCCCATCTGCTTAGCGTGGGGATAATCCGCCCGCATTCCTGGTTCCATTATTTTTTAATCCTTCCAAATATTTATTACTTTACATTTCTGGCATTACATTCTCACCCCCCCGCGAAAAAAAAAGTCCAAAAGTTACTCTCCCACAGTTTCACCCCAGTGGTAAGAAATTAAGTTCACAATGGTTCCTCGCAAACACATAAGTTCATCCATCGTGAGAAAGGCTGAGTTCCACTTTTTAGCCTCGTACAACTCATAGCTTTGATAGTTCTTTGTAGTTTCTTGATAGTTCCCTGTCAAGTTAGTCCATTATTCATAATTGACATAATGTACCATAAATTACATGAGGATTACCAACATTCACATTATTATTAAATTGTAAATTTTGATATATATTATTTGCAATGCATAATTTTCATTTCTCCTTTTACATAATTATTTACATACGACATATCATTACATAACAGCATTCATTACTTTATTATTATTATACATTTTCTTGTTATCATTTCATTTTGTAACATATTGTAGTAGTGCAACTATCAACTTCCGATTCTTGGTTATGGTTGAATTCCATACCACCATATTATTTATAAATTACTTTGTTATTTCAATTTTTTTTTTTTTTTTTTTTTGAACTTGCCATATATGTAATGTCAGAAATACATAACATACTTTTTGAAATATACTTATATCCACAATTTAAAACATAAAAACATATACATATACACTCAATTATCACTTTCTATTTATGACATTAATTACAAACTTTTTACATATTTTTCATATTCTTTGTTTTATGAAATTACTATTTACAACAATTCGAGGGCGAAAATTATACCCTCTGGCATTATAACAAACCTCATCATCATTTCTATTATTTTCACAGTTTAATTGCTTTTCTTTAGTGACCTTCCCTTCCTTAATCTGACTTTGATCATTATTTCTAATCACTTTCTCATTTTGATTTTTTTCTTTGTCCTGTGTGTGTGTGTGGTTTGATTCGCTTTCGTCACTATCTTTCAAATATTGTTTTCGCTCCGCTGCCATGTATAGTTTATTTATGTGCACTTTATAAGTTTTATTTTCATCACTTTTAAGACATATTATAACATTATTATTTCGGACTAATTTCGTAATTCTAAATGGTCCATCATATCGATCCTCTAATACCCTTGGTTTTAGGAACTTTTTTAGGTACACTGTCGCTCCTATAAATATATCGTTTTTTCTCACTATTTTATATTTCTTTATTTGTTTGTCATTTATCAGCTTTTGTTGTTCCGATGCGTCTTTCACGACTTTATCTATATTTTTTAAATGCTGTGCCACATAATTTTTATAATTATTTACATCACTATACATTATATCTATTTCTTCCTTACTTGGTATGTTTGTTTGTTTAATATTTTCAAATGGCAATGATAAATCTCTAAGATAGAACAGGAATGAAGGCTCAAATCCTGTATTACTGTTAATAGTGTTATTCACATAAAACTTAAACCATTTTAAAGATTCATCCCATTCAAACGTAGTCTTTGACAAACACATTATACATTGTTTCATGTCTCTGTGTATTCTTTCACAACGACCTAAAGAACTTGGGAAATAAACCGAACTGTATCGCCTTTCAATATTTAATGCATTTGTAAAATCTATGTATTCTTTACTTTTAAAAATTTGAGCATTATCGCTTTGAATAATAATTGGAACTCCATAAGTTGTCACGAAGTTTGTTAGCTTATTCACTATTGTTTTAGCAGTAATGTCTCTGACTGCATAGGCCTCAAAGTATCGTGAAAACATGTCTACAATTGTAATTACAAAATTATTTCCTCCATTACTGCGCGGTAGTTTTCCTACGCAATCCAGTTGTAAATATATTCCTGGTTTTAATATTTCTGGCATAGCCTGAAGTCTGGCTGGTGGTATATTTTTGTGTTTTACTAATAAGCATTGATTACAAGACTTACAAAAATTTTCCACGTCTTGGAAAGCCCCTATCCAAAAATATTTTCTTGAAAGTAATTGGTATGTCTTTTTTACTCCGAAATGAGGGAAATGTGCTATATCTATTATCTTTCCCTTTAGCGAGTGCGGTATTACAATCTTATTCTCATTTATTTTCCTATACGTTTGTCTTTTATTTTCCTTCTTTACCATTAACAGTTTATTTTGGCTATCAATATAGTATACCTTGTTATTGTGATATCGGTTTCTTCCTTTTTGTAATTCCTCTCTAATTTTACTTAATTTTTCATCTACCATTTGTTGCTCTAATATTTTCTCCACATTTATCTCATCATTTTTAATTAAAGTATTTACATATATGATTTGGTTATCATTGTCAAATACATATCTCGAGCAATAATCACTTGCGTTATTTTCACCTTTTTGATATTTGAATTTAAAATCATACTGACTTATGTCAATTAGCCACCTCGATATGATATTTGGCATTTTATCTAATTTTATGTGGTACATAAGGGATTTTGCGTCACTCAGCAAGGTGAAACTCCTTCCGAACAGATATTCTCTGAAGTGTTGTAAGGATGCGTGTATAGCTAGCAATTCTAGCTTTATTGCAGGATAACGCTTCTCTGCCGGGTTCACAGGTCTTGAATAAAATTCGATAACATGATCGACTCCATTTACCCTTTGCATCAAAATACTACTAATTCCCTTACCTGAGCCATCCGTAGTTAAGACAAACGGGTTTACTTCATCAGGCTGTCTTACAACTGGTTCTTTAAAAATTGCATTTTTTAATTTTTCAAAAGCTTTTCTACATTCATTATTCCACTCGAACCTAACATTCTTTTTTGTCAAATTTACCAACGGTTCTGCAATTTGTGCATAATTTTTTATCAGACCTCTAAAATAGTTTGTTGTCCCAAGAAAGCTTTTTACTTGTTTAACCGTTTGGGGTTGTTTGAAATTTTGCACTTTTGCACAGTTTTTTATTGATGGGCTTATACCATTCGCATTTACTTTATATCCTAAAAATTCAATTTGCGATTTGCATATCTGTAACTTCGCCGGGTCGAGTGTTAAATTATTTTCTTTCAATCTTTGGAAAACAATTTTGATTTTCTCTAACATTTCGTCGTTATTTTGTGCGCATATGACTAAGCCATCTAAGTAAAAGTATATTTTTAACTCTGATAGATCTCCTAACACTTTGTTCATTAAAAGTTGAAAATATGCTCCTGAGTTTTTAAGACCAAACGGAATTCTTTTAGGATTAAAATTTCCCATAAAAGTTGTGAACGTTAAGGCCTTTCTATCTTGTTTTCTTAGTTCGATCTGAAAAAACGCCGCCTTCAAATCCATAACTGTATAAATTTTACTACCAGCGATATTTTGTAATATATCCTTCACCTTTGGTAAGTTTATTGGCAAAAGTGGTAAATAAGCGTTTATGGCCCTATAATCAATAGCAAGTCTATATTTAGGTTCTTCATTTGGTTTACTTGGTTTCTTTACAAGAATAATGGGACTAGCGTACGTGCTTTGTGAACTTTCAATAATGTCATTTTCCAATAATTCCCTAATTTCTTTTTGCGCAATTTCTCGTACTGCTCTCGGAATTGGGTATGGTCGACTCTGAATAGGATAATTGTGCATAAGTTCGATTTTCGGTACTATTGCTGATATTTTACCTAGGGTAGCATATGACTTTGAAAAAACCTCTGTATTGGTCATCATTAATGCAATAACTTTATTTCTATCTTCCTTATTTAAGTGCTGTACTTGAAAATCGTCTGGAGATATTTCTTTCTTTCTTAATTCCCGAATTTGTTGATAATCTGTTTTATTTAAATTTTGAATATTATTAATTTCCAACGTGGGTTTACTGCTTTTATTTTTTGTATCAACAATTTCGATTTGTTCTGTTATTATACCCACGTTCATATTTTTATTAAGTGTAATTTGGCAATTTTTTTCATTGTATAACAACATTCTAATCTTATTTTTATTTTCTATACTTTGGATCGCTTCATCCGTGATTAATGTTCTTGCCATTTTTATTGGAGAAAATAAAACATCCTGTCCCTCATTTAATTCCTGTGACAAAATCAATTGGACTATTTCTGACTCCCCTGGCTTTAATGTTATTTTTCTTTTCAATTTAGCGAAAATCTGCTTTTCCTCTTTCTTTTTAACATTCTTATTCTTATTACTTTCATTAGAACTTGGTAACCATTTTTCATCATTTACATTATTGCGAGTGCTACAATTTTGCATATTAGCGTTTTTTCTATCGTTATCGCTTTCATTATCCTCGCTTATTCTACCTTCATTCTCATTATTGAATTCATTACAACAATTATTTATTTCCTCATATTCGTCGTCATCATTATCATCGCTTATTCTATCTTCATTCTCATTATTGGATTCATTATAACAACTATTTATTTCCTCATATTCGTCGTCATCAGTATTATAATTTTCATAATTACTATTATATCTATTTTCATCGCGAATTTCCTGTCTTTGTGGTTTTTGTTTTGAATTCTGTATTGGGTTTGTATTTTCACTTTTATACAATTTAATCGCAGTATTCCCAAATTGTACTTCGTTATCTTTTGTATTTAAAATTGCTTTATGTGAGGATAAAAAGTCGTAGCCTAAAAGCATTTTATATTGCCCCTGAAAGTTCTGTTTTGTCACGAAAAAATAATTTTTGCATGCCTTTTCCCCAATTCTAAATGAAAATTGAATGCAATTTAAAAATTCTATATTTTCTTTAGTAAACGTCTGAAGTATTACTCTTCTGGTTATGTATTTTATTTTTACATTTCTATTCTGTTTTAGTTTTTGAAATGTTTCCAAATCTATAATACTAACTTGAGCCCCACTATCAATTACACTTATTATTTTTATTCCTTTGCAATCTATTTCTACCATCGGTAATTGTGGGCTAGATACGTTCTCACATTCGCTTGAAAGGATACTTTTGGTATCATATTTTGCTTTATCATTATTTTCATAATATTGTCCTCTCTCCACATTTGTATAGTTTTGCCAGTCATCTCCATTTTTGTTATTTCTATATGTTTGTGAACCGAATTTATTTATTTCTCTGGAATTTGTACGATTCGTTCCTTGGTCCCAAATTCCAGCTCTTAGTTTAAATTACTATTATTATTGTTTCTCTCATATGTGTTTGAACTTATATTTCTTCCGTTGCGCCCCCTAAAATTTCCTCTTATACTTTGCCTCTCTCTATTTTCTACGTTGGTTTCTAATTGATCGTAATAATTTCTTTGATCATTATTACTTCCTTGATATTCCCTATTATTTCTATTATATCCTCCTCGTTCAAAATTTCTGCGATTTTCGTTTCTGTTTCCTCTGATATAATTTGTTTGCTCCAACCCATATTGCTGATAATTCATTCGTTTGGGATTCCTTGCAAATGCAGTATTACACTCATTGTACCAGCAATCTGAGAAATAATGTCCATTTTTTCCGCACCCTATGCAAAAAACAGGTCGTTCCATGGATTGATTTGGTATATTTTGCAATTTTAATTTATTAATTTCTAAAGTCAAATCTTGAACCTGTGTTGTAAGTAACATTTCTTTCAGTTCGTTATGTGATTCTTCTGGAGTCCTATCATTAAGAATTATTTCAAACAGTTCGGCATCTTTTATGGCATCTTCAAACCGCTGCGGATCTTTTTTCTTCACTTCAATTGCCAAATCAGGGCGTAATGCGCTAATGAATTTTCCCAACATTATTTTATTGGTTATTTTCTCTACCTCTCCATCTGTTGTATCCTTAAGGTTCAAAAATTTACGCGCTGCGTTTTTTATTTTTAGCACAAGCTCGTCCACTGACATATCAGGCGTTTGTTTTATTTTATTGAAAGCGTCCTGTTCTTGCGTTATCGTTATTCTGTTTGAAAATTTATTTATTAGTAATATTTTTATTTTATCAAACTCCTTTTCGTTTTGTAATTCAGGGTTTTGAATTAAAAACTGCATAGCCTTATCTTTTAATCTGGTTTTAATGATAGCCACTTTATGCTCTTCCTTCCAACTTGCTAACTCCGCTAATTCATCAAATTGTTTTATAAAGAAATTTATATCTTCCTCCTTACTCCCACTAAATAATGGCAGGATCTGCATTACTGGAATATCCATATTTTTATTATTTCTATCCAATTTACTATAATTTTTATTTGATATTTTTGAATCTTCTTTCAAACTTGAACTCCTTGTTATAATTGAACTTTTCACCACTTTTTTAACTGGTCCCATTCCTATATCCCATTTTTCTAATTATACCTTTGATCTCATTTAAAAGAACCATTTTTTCCATTTCATTGATAAAACTTTACATAATCATACATATAACATAAGGAGAAATGAGAATTGTGCACAATATTTTCACAATCATCTATGTCGCCACCAGTTGTCCAACCTTATCAATATTTATTTTTTATTATTATTATTCCTTTTATTTTTATTAATTTCATAAATCCTTATTTTATTCCCGTTACTGCTAAAGTCACGAGCACCAAATGTGCCGATTTATTAATTTTGTGGATTAAAATTAATATTGTCAAAAAATGCATTTTACATTAAATTAAATATTTATTAGTATATTAATTATACATGTAATCTGTTCTAAAACTTACTGCTGTGTACATTGCGTTGGTGGCCGCAAAACCCACCTATTTCTGTGTTTAACGGGATACTAAGTTAACAAACTAAAAATTAAGGTTAATAGTAAAGGAACAAACATTTATTTATCACATACTCAATTTACACTCTTTAGTTTTACAAATTAAATAAATATCACAATAGTGGAATACATCTCAATGGTAGTTCGGAGGGTGTAATGCCAGATGAATTGATATTTGGTTGGAGCATGTGGTGGGATGCATTAATTAGCTTTTCCTTAAAAACACAAATTTAGACAAAGAGGTTATCCTCATATAGTTTAATTGTACAGTACCTGATCTTCTTTCATATAACTTGGGTAACACCGATGCTTTGTCACACTTTACACTTGCAATACCAGATGAACATGAGCTCTCCTTCGAATTCCTATATCAGAGACGCACACACAACTCTTAACTCTGCTACCGTCGCTTCTTCTTGACTAGTCTAACTCCAACAGCCTGCCTTGACCAATTCTGACTCCCACTTCGAGCAACTCTCACTTATATCCGTTTTTCGGTCGGCGGTCCACGTGCTGAAATCTAGAGCTGAGGGCTAATCCGTAGACATGGCGTCGCCGTCTCGGTTGCCGCCAAACGGCTTAACGTGGTATGTAAACATGGGCGTGGTATGTAAGATATGGGGCCACCTGTATATTATCGCCCATCTGCTTAGCGTGGGGATAATCCGCCCGCATTCCTGGTTCCATTATTTTTTAATCCTTCCAAATATTTATTACTTTACATTTCTGGCATTACAGGTAGTATCGAACATGGTACGAAACCTATCCAATGCTTCAGTAAAAAGACTATGTTTAACTCTAATCGCTACATACATTTAAACAAAATAAAAAAATCTGATGTGGGCAACACATGACTTTCCTTATATAATGTAATGAATTTACTATTTTAAAGTAAAAAAATAGGTTTTTCTTATAGTAGATACGAATATTCTTTCCAAGACATTGAATTCTCGATAATTAGTCGTCATTTCCATTGATTTAGCGTCATTTATATCCATTTGGCGAGATTTTCGTTAATTTGGCAACATTTCAAAAAGTCGCCAAGTTGGTGACATTCCGCCAAATTCGTCGCAAAATCTCGCCAAGCGTTATACACTAAGAAATAAGTTATTCTTACAGCCGATAAATGACTATTGGCGTCCAAATACAAAAGTGTTACTCAGAGTATCTTTTTTCATGAATGGAACGAGCTAGATCCACGAGAATGATGTCACCCAATTTATCGCATGGTATTACATATGAAAAGTGAAAATATTTATCAATAGGAATTTTTTTTTTATTTTATATGACTTTCTGACATTTTTTTTAAAAATGTACAATATCTCAAAAACGGCTCATGTTAGCGTTCTAAAATTTATGTCAATCGTTTTCTAATGAAAAATTACATAAGAAATGTCTATTTGCGTAACATTATTAGTGGTTTTGATTTTTTGACGATTTTTTCAAAATTTCATTCGAAAATTCAGGGTTCTGAACATTCGATTGCGTATAAAAACAAAAGGCTTCCAGTGTTTACGGATTGTGATTTTTGTACCAAAATTGGTTCAAATCGGTCTATTCGTTCGTCAGTTATCGTCTCCACAGACCCACTGACACACACACACACACTCATACTTTCACACACACACACACACACACACACACAGACATCACTTCAAAAATGTTTGATTCGTGATTAGGGATGCTTAAAACGTGCTCTCCCGTCGAAAACTCGAATTCGAATTTTCGACCCCGTCACAATACTTTCCTTATACATTATGTATATAAGGAAAGTAATATATTAATCATATTACAGATAAAAATCTTAGTGTTAGTTTCCTAATCTTTGACAGACCTTGATACTAGAGAGTTAATTAAACATAACACAAGTGACATAAAGGAATACATAACACAATTTTTACAAGATCAACTACTTGAGTTAAAAGGTAAAACAAGAATAAATAATAACTTTTTACACAAACTTTCTGAATTTCTTTTATCTATCAGGACTCATTTTTTTTGTTTCTATAAAGCAGTGAATAATATATTTAGATCGCTCCTTATCAGAAAAGTTGAATCAAAAATGCGCATTCAATTCAAAATGTGAAACTAACGGAAATTCCTTGTGACTTTGCATCATCTCGCTCAAGAAAGCTTGACCGTTACGACATAATGTTAATTTGAGGTGTTTGATCAAAATGCTTCATATAGTATTTTATAAAGTAATAAATCATGCACAGTCATTCAGAGTTTTAAAAATCTTTCTTTGTACAGCAGAGATAATTTGTTATTCATAATTTTAAATTATAGTAGTAGAAATAATTTTATATTTGTAAAAATATTGCTTCTGAAAAATTATAAGAATTTTTTAGAAATAATGCATGGGATTCAAAAATTGCCCCCGCTCACATCAAGATTTAAATTCTTAAAATATAACGAGAAATTGAAATTATAGATTATTTTTATTTCGGGGTACTAATATATTCTCAAAAGTATATCAGAAATATCGTCTGCTGTTTTTGATACCTCAGACGTATCAAGTACAGAGTTTGTAAATACAGGGATTTCAAAAACTGGCCTACATCAAATATTAAAATCATATAATGTACGGACAAACTGAAATATATAGTAGACATATTTTTGAGTGACGTGACACTAATTTATCCCCAAAAATATCATCTTCTGGTTTTAATGCATTAGACGATCCTAATAGGCCTCTTTTCATCAATCAAAAAATATGGTGTTTTCCTAGATTGAAAAAAACATCTATTATAGAGCAAATAGTTTCTAACTATTTTAATAAGAGTGCTATTAAACAGTTTCAAAAGAAATACATATGCTCTAAAATCCCTAAAAATTTTCAAAATTAACAGCGCCATTCAACTGAAAAAAAATGTATCTATTCAAGTTCTCGATGTGTGATATGCTTTAAAATTAAATAAAATTGTCAATACTTTTTGAAAAAATCAAGTATATAAAAATCAGGCTCTGTTTCAAGGGAATTCGATAGGCCCCTTCTTCAGACCCAATGCAATATTATCTTAATAAAAATGGGGAAAATGCCAATCATTATGCAAGAACTGCGTTTATTTTCGACTGTGTCCATTTTATTCAAATGTATTCATTTAACTGTGTTCATTTTAGTTCATTTTCGATGTTAGAATGTTGCAATTGGTTCTCTATTCAAAAGTCCAGTTATATACATCAGAGGAATCTCGACAGGAAATGTTGGCCTCATCTCAAAAGGAAGACTCCTTCTAATAAATATCACCCCTCTTTAAAGCAGAATTGTGTTATACATCTATCATCCCATTCTTTAACGGAAGATGAAACATATGCTTTAAATTTAAGTTTACATTTTTATCAGTCGAGTAGCCCGTCTTTTACTACGCTTGTGTCTATGTAAGTTAAAACTTTTATATTTATTCTTCAGCAGTGCTTCCTTGTCGGTTGTTAAGATAAGATACTGTTTTCTGGCCTGAAGAAGAAGACTAGAATCACATAATTTTATATTCCTACTTTCTTTATGGAAATGTTTATAGTTTTATTCTCATAAGCATCAATTTAATTTATTGTGGTTAAAATTTGATGTACTGATTTTCTTATCAACCTGTTTTATCAAATCGTCTCTCAACTAATTATCTCTCAAATAACTGACTAATTATCTCCTATACAAACTAATTACCTCTCAAATAAATTATCTTACTTTTTTTTGCGTTTTACTGTTATTTTCTTCGTTTTTATTGCTAACTGTTTAATATATTTCTAAAACATGGTCCAGCATAAGAATTGAATAAAATATGAGTACTTCAAGCAAATAAAATCGCCTGTGACTTTGCATTATATCGCTAAATAAGGTTTTAACGCTACATCATAAATTAAATTTGAGGCGCTGAATCAAAATGTATTACGTACTCTTTTATGGGCGAAAAAATTCCACAGATATTCAAGGCCATAAATAGTTCATTTTAAAACAATTCATGAAAGATTGAACTAAAGAATGTGATTGTTTATTGTATTTCATTTGTAGTGGAAATAATATTTACTTTGTGAAAATTAAAGTTGTTGAATGAGATTTGGACTTAAGATGTGTCAAAATTTTGACATTTTCTACATATAATATGAAAAGAGAAAATATTATGATAGGGTCAGAAACATACTTCCAGTGTATCACTATGTCATATACCTATCACATTATATATGGGCCTGCGAAAACCCCGCCAATTTTTCTGATATTATTTCTAACAATAACAGTTCTGACAATCAATAACTGGAACAAAAGCAAATATTTTTAATTTCATAGAAACAAACAAACTATAGAGAATGAGAGCATTTTTAACACTTTACAACATAGCTGAAACGTATTTATGACTTTTTTATTCTATCTCTCTATCTGTCCGTTCGCACGATAACTGTCATAAAAATAAATTTATCAAAATAAAATTTTAGTATGTTTTTGAGACAGTCAGTGGCATATATGGGAATGTAAATGAATAATATCACCCAATTAGTTTTGGATTGAACAAGGGTTGAAAAAAATGTAATATACTGAACCCTAAGAGACCCAATTCTTCAAACGTTTTTAAGCACAATTGAAATTCACAAATTGCTTCGAAAATTTTAGGAAATATTCAAATTCTCCCATAAAATATATAAAAACATTCAGCAAAATAAGTTCAGTAATATTTTAAATAAAACTTAAAATAGTAATTACACTCATAATATGAAGAGATCACGTGACCCACTTCAAAATAAAATATGGCATCCATATTTTTATCCCATTGAAAAAATCGCAATTTTTAAAGTTCTTTTAAATTTATATTTAGTGTTGTATCCGTGTTAAAACCGCTTTATTTTTGTGTATTTTCTGTGCATCTATATACTGTGCCAACGCAATTACAATATTTTTAAGTTTAAATGATCATCAAACTTTGACTATTTCTACAGAAAAGCCTAGTTTTAATTGACGCATAATGTAAACAAGTGATTGTAAGATGAGTTGTATAAGAATTGCTGAATGTTTTTCACTCAACATTATTTAACTCTAGAGTCTGGAATAAAGGTGTATGAAAAAAATATTCACTGCATTTACACACAGAGCTAGACTCGGTCACTCAAACAGTTTTTCGTACCCCAGGGTGATTCGAGTGATCTGGGTTTTGAACAGAAAACCAGACGATTTATATTTCGATGACGTCATTTGAATAAAGGTATTTTTTTCGATGACGTTTCAAATTTTCAAATATAATAAATTATTATAATACTGTAATAATTCAAATATAACAGCGCTGATTGTATCGCATTTTAGAGATGTTTAAATAAAATTGCATTTCAGTGGAAAGTGTTTCACAAATATTACTTTATGCATGATTGATCTTACATGTTATAATTTTAACTCATTTATTTCGCGACTACTTTATCGTTGTAATTTTCATTCACGAAGTTATACTTATTTAGTTACGATTATTGTTAATATATAATAAATTTAATAATTACAAATTACTAGAAAACCTTTAATAATCGAAGTGTAATGCCACATAATCATTAAGCATTGTCCCTATCTAAGCACTCAGAACTAAACGACGTTATACTTTGATGTTTTTTACTGCTTTAAAGTTAATTTTCCTAATAAAAATTTTTACATAAAAAATAGTACTTAAATAACTTGATTATTGGTTCTGATTTAAATTCCATATATCTGTCCATCCAAGAAAGGCAAAACGGTGACAACTGACGGTGTATTCCTATTGATACACATACTTAAAAATTTGCAACTCTTTAGTACTCTATTCGACATCATTCAAAACGCATCCGCACACATGCTGAAAAAAATCTCAAAGTCAGTCAATCTTTTACAAAGGAGTCTGTTCCCTTGAAACCCCTCCTACTCTTAGCAGCAACAAGATTTGATCAGCATGAGGTTTTCGGACTTCTGCGTCACTTCTCTTGCAATACCAGTTGCTGATTACATTATCAGTTGAATATTTTCTATAAAAGTTTTATAATCGTTATTGCTTTTAGAGATTTCTCATGTATGTTCATAAAAAATTCCGGGCATTATCTCGTGTGTATCACCTCACATAGCGTTGCATTTCATTTAATTGTTGAATATTAGTATCTGCTGTTTAGTATTGTTTCAAGTTCATGGCTTCCTTACGAAAATTACTTTTTAGTTCCTTCTTGGGAAGTCATGACTATACACTTATTAGTCATTACACTCAACTATGGATTTGCACGTTTTAAATGGGAATAAATTAATTCTTTAGTAGTGTTCATACGTCTCTTTGCGTCTGTCTGTGTATATGTGCATGTGTGTAAGAGAGAGAGAGAGAGATAATGAGAAAAAGAGAGAAAGAGAAAAAGAGAGAAAGAGAGAAAGAGAGGAAAGATAATGAAAGGGAAGGAGAGAGAAGGAGAAAGAGATCGAGAGACTGGAGGGTGAGAGGAGGGAGGGAGTTAGTTGCGCAAATCTCTAATCTCTCGAATATACGCCTTAATGTTTCGAACGTAAGTCTCAATGTTTCGAACGTAAGCCTCAATGTTTCGAACATAAGCCTGGACATTTCGAAAAAGTCCTTGCTAAAATATAAATCATATTAAAGAACTAAAATTCTAAGGTATATAAAGATAATTCAGTAACTAAGTTTCATTGGTTACACATCAAATTTAGCGAGTAGTTCTTGACCTACACACACTCATAAAGTAAACCAATCACTTACTTTCTAAATGAGTGTATGCCACAGTTTATTTGACCGGCATTTGACGCTGTGGTATACTTGTCTGTGTGTAAAGTTACAACATATAATACAACGTTATTGCTGTTTTAAGTTTTTTTTAAATATACAGGTTGTTAAGGAAAGCAATTGATCAGGCCAATAACTCGAGAGGTGTTAGAATTGCCATATATTTTCCATGATGGTGTACAGAAAACCCCAGTGTTGCTACATGGTGAGACAACTTTAGGAAGCTCGTAGTTAATTTTAAAATTAGTACAAATCTTATTCGCCCCCCTGTTAAAAATTGAAAAGAGACCTGAAAACCAGTGTAGACAATCTAACTCCCCCACCCCAAAATTGAACACTTACACAATGCACAGAATAATATTGACTGTATTAAATACAAAATACAATATTTTCACCTACAGCAACGATGCATGCAAGAACACGTCTAATAAATTTCGTTCTTATGTTTTACAATGTCTGTGAAGCCTATATAACATTTGATTATTATTTCTCTCCGTTACGTTATAATTTATGTATGACTTTATATAATCATCTTCTGACTGGTTCGGTTGAGTAGACCAATCGATAAACCAAATAACATTCTGCGGTCCTGCATAGCGACAGGATAATTTTCGAATCGTGGGTGAGAGAGTTAGTTCTGGTTGGTAGTTTGGCCGAAGTTCTGTTGGAATCTGTGGAGGTGGATTCTACGTCTAGTTGCGCCAGTTGAGCTGGAATTTGGAAGCTGGGTCACTGGCCGAGTGATAAGGGTGGAAAGTGTACGTCCGTGGAGCAGGTCACTGGGATTGATACAACTATGATTGTGAGAATCTATTATCACTAGATGGCCAGGGCTAGATTTAGATGTCCTAGGAAATAGTTGAGTTAGCACCGACGATTTATAACTATTCCACTGATTACGTATAGTTATATCACCAGGCCTGGCCAAAGTTCAATAATGATATGTTGTTTGTTAAAAGATGGGAATGTGCCATACTGGATGTTGTAGTATATGTCTATATTTATTTAAACAGACAGCTGCTGTATTATGATTGAGTACACAATAAATGTTTCCTGAAACAGTTGGTTATTGTTCCTGGCAGTAAGGCCCTTTTGTCTCAACTTCTGCAAGATTTTGAATTATGACACTGTACTTGGCATATCTTAGATTTACGCAAATAAGTACTTTAGAATGTTATTTTTCTACGTTTGCACTGTTACATGCAGATTAACGCAATTGTCTCTTTCAAAAGCATTATTTAAAGAGTTGCTGTCCATCTTTTATGGGAGAGTTATAAATACTCTACATTTTTCGTTCTGCAATGCTCTACATATTCCTAATTAATTATTTTTCCTTATGTCTAAATAAGGAAAGAAGCCGAATGTGCCCTAATAAAAGAGGGGTCAACAATCAAATTTATATCATCCTATAGCGCCATTGGGATTCCATATACAGCCGCATTAAACAAAAGAAAATCATAATACTTCTAGAGTAATTTGTCTGGTCCATGACTTTCCATGGTATCCTGTATATTAAATTTCAGCACTTGCGTTTCCCGTCAAGATTAATTCATATAACTTATTTATTGACTTTAAATATTCAAAAATGTATTCTTAAAATAGATATACAAATACTACAATGAAGGTACTTGCTTTTATAGGAATAATCTGACTGAATTAAACATGTGTCATATAACATAAGTCCAAAGCGTGTATTTGTGAATATAAAACTTGAGAATTCCTGTGTAGAATCAGATCATTTGCTTCCTCTCCAAATTTAACTAGCTAATCAGAGGAAATATCTATCGTCGTCTGAAGGATAGCAATGTAACGCAGGATGGCAATGTAGAAGAGGAAACGGCATGAATTAAAGTCAATCCAAGTGTGCTTACTTCCATCGCACACATTTCCGGAAGGATTTTGGCAACGGAAACTTCCAGAAGTTTAATTCAGGGATAACGAGTTTATTTAAGAGGAGAATATAAAATAGAATTAATTACTTATAGCAAGTTTAAAATATTTTAGATTATTTGTACAGTTGATTCGTACATTTAGTTAAAAATGTGGAATTGCTGTGATATATGAAAATAAATTTAATTTACGTTGATATTTAATTAGGCGAAGGATTGAATAGATAGAAACCATTTTAAAGTATTGTAAATTTAATTGAAACTTAATGAGTTCAATTGAAGTGTCTAAAATGGCTATGTAATACTCACAATGGTATATTGCTAAGACAATAACACGTTTTGATGGTATTTATTTATTATTCCATAAAGTGTTATTATTTAATAAAGTGTCGAAGCTAATTACAGTCCATTAATCCCACTAAGAAGCTTTACTACGCACTAACAAAACTATCACAGAAACTATAAATCTATCTTTCAGTATGATATATTATATCAAAATTCTATAGAATGATATATTATCTCAAAATCTAACAAAATGGTATATATTTTAAAATCTTACGAAACGATGTATTGCCTCAAAATCATATGATATTATAAATTGTTTCAATATCTTACGAAATGATATATTGTCTCAAAATACTACAAAACGATGCATATATTCCCAAAATATTACTAAATGTTATATATTCTCAAAATAATACGAAATTTTATATATAAGTGGTTCTAAGTGAAAAAAAAAACATGACATCATGATACCTAATTTATCAAAGCTACTCAAAGCTATTACGTATCCACCAATTAACAAGTATCGTGATATGTAATTTATTATCTCTTTTGGTGAACATATTCAATTAAATTATTTCTTAAATAATAAAGAAGATGTATGTGTGTCTGCCTGCCTGTTCAGTCTGTAGCAGGGGAAATTCAAGTGTCGTATAGCCATGAAATTTGGCACACTGGAACTTCTTGTTTTGGATAGGCGCACTTCCGATTTTTTTTTCAATTTCGAAAAGATTAACGAACGTTCTTTGTAACGATGTATGACAGAAATTCGTAGGACAACTCCTACCTATTTATTTATTTATTTAAAAATACATCATAATATATATATATATATATATATATATAATCATGATATATATATATATACACATCATGATATAAATAAGTGTATATATTTATATATATATATATATATATATATATATATATATATATATATCATGACATCCGAAAAACTAAAATTAGCAAAAATCTATAATTTGTATAAATGTTTCTTCTATAGCTTAGCATGTTAGCAAAAAAAAATCAATGTTGATTTCATTAATATTTTTAATTTTTGTAATTTTTAAGTGATTACATTCAGACACCACAAAGCATGTTCCCCGAAGTCCTCACACGTCACCGAATTCCGCCAACTAAAGATGGGTCTCAGTGGCGACTCGTTATCAATACGTAGAGAGAGGCGCTGATTAAAGCATGTTATATATATATATATATATATATATATATATATAAATTAAACATATGTTTGTATATGTGTTTGTGTATAAGAATAATTGGCTGCTAAAACTTGAATTTATAACAAAAATCTTGAATTTATAATAAAACTTAAAATAAAGTTTTATTATAAATTCAAGACTTTTAAACATTTTGCTGTAAGAGTGATTTTTACTATATATTTTACATGTCTTAGGAAATTATTGTTCATTAGTTTTATAATTAAATTTGATAGTTTTTTTTTAAGATCTAATAGTTGAATATTGCACTGTGCTGTAAAAAGAAATGTTGAATCATATTAGATTTATAGGCATCTATGAAATATTTACCTTTCTTCGGAATTTTTTACATTCAAGATTCAAAAACAAATGATATGGGCTGCATATAAATTTATTTTATTCAGAGGTAAGTTAATTTCTGTAACAATCTTATAATCGAGCGTAAAAAGCTTTGAACAATGTTAAATCAATCGCATATATATTAAAATTTTGTTCCCTTGTTATCAACGCCTTAATAAACTTAATAATCGCACTCATTTATATGCACTTACAACAAATATATAAAAAGGTTATATTGGCTTCGAATTACTTTGACTAGTGTTTGGCATTTTTGGTTGCATTGATGGCGTCGTTATTCAACATATTTTCCAAATGTGCTCTAATGCAAAAATGCTGCTTGAGAAAAGAGTTGATCGATTTAATTTCAATTTTTGCATGTAAAGTTTATTATACGAGTATGAGTCGTTTCATGAATTAAACTACCAACATATCAAAATCGGGGCATGCCAGGGTTTTAAAATTGGTATTCTTTGTTTCCTACTGATAATAAAATTACTGTATAATTTTATTTCTGATGATTATGAAATACCTTTCATAAAATGATCATGTATATCGATTATCAAAAGATTTTAAATGAATGACTGCCATTTAATTATTTTATATTTAAAAAAACGTAAATATATGTGCGTTCTGTATATTTGTACTAGCTAGTAAATAGCATTTCATACTTCATAGACAATATAATCGTACAAAATGTTGGTCAAATCGCACCATTCGTTATTTGGATATCGTGTCCGCAGATTCTTACATGCATAAACAGCCATTTTACACACGTAGACCATGTTAAATTTAAGTTGTAGAATGTTTTCAAGATTTAAATCCGTCAGAAAGACAAATTTAACCATTTAAACCGTCACACTTTCCCTTTATATACATAAATTTGGAGAATTTAGCGAATTTTTTATATATGAACTTATATGACTTATATACGAACTTTTATATTTTAAAAATATAAACTATTGAATAATTTAAAATAGAATTACTTATATAACTTTAAAAATAAACGAAGTTATTCTTGTATAAACGGCCATTTTATTCAAGGATTTATTTAAAAATACCAAAACTATATTGGAAAACAACAGAATCCATTAAATTCATATTCTTAAGCTCAGCCACAGTAGCGAAATGACGCTAATTCTAGAAGACCCACGATAAACTGGCTTAATTTCTGTCGACGGCCGCTCAACGATACGCGGCACATAATGCTATAAAAATAGCCAATGTTCATATTCGTTCATTCAAACTCACAATAGTATTTGAAACTATTTATCTTCGTTCTATCTGGGTCGCTCTCAATTCGCGGCCCTACGACGAAACCACAGTGTAGAAGATTAGTGTAGTGCTGCCATCTTTTAACGCATTCAGCAACTACATTGTCGATTTTAGTTGCTGAATGTCTTACAAGAAGGCAGCACTATACTTTTGTGGAAGGACGTTTTGAAAAAAATTTGCAAATTATGCAAAATTTTTTTTACAAAAATTTTTAATACATTTGTATAAATACAGATAATATTGTAGGGGCTTTTTTTTATGAGGAAGTCGCGCGCCTTGCGATGTCTGGGAATGAACCGCCACTGATGGATCTTAATGCACACTCCCTAGGAGTTTAATTCTCGAGAATCAACGGCCAGGTCATCTTGATTAATTTAACATTAAATAATAAATTAAAGTTCTTTAAATGAATTTATAATTAAAACTTTAAGTTTTTATATTTATATTAAATCTTAGCTCCACATTTGATCTACCTCCATCAATTTGGAACCTCCACGGGACACCCTACAAATCTGTTGGTTTTTTATGCATCTCTACCCGTGCTCTTGTCGAAATCGTGATCGTTTTACCTTTAAAATACCTTCAATACCTTTAAAATTTAATTCATCTTTATATTGTTCATATTTTGACACTCTTTGAGGATCTTTTTTTACAGGATAAATTGCTGATAATATTGACCACATAAAACATTTATTATCTTTATTTTTTACATTTATTATGGCTTGTTTAGATTTAATTTTTTCAGGTAAATCAATATAACTTGATCCTCTCAAGGGTTGATACTTATTTATTCTCAATTCTAAAAATTTAATTTCTTCAAGACTCCAACCAGATCCTTTTGATATAAAATCATCAGATTCATTTATTAAGTTGTCAATAACATAATCATAAAAAGTATGTAAATCATTAGATTTTAATATAATTTGATTCTCAGTTTTGAATGTAAATTCTTGAATTTCTTCATTTAATTTATACAAACAAAACAATTTAAAATTTACCTTTATACCATTAAATTCTTTCAAAATTTCCTTTATTTTTTCTATTACAACCTTTCTTTTCTCTTCTAAAAATTCTAGAGGGATTTTAATATTATTATAATTATTAATTCTGTATGATCTTAATCTAGATTTATAAGCAGTTTCATATTCCTTAATTTCTACATTACCTTCATCTAATGCTTTTTTATGTTTTCGACTTGATATGTGATTATCTAAATGTTTATAATATATACCGCAAATAATACATTTTCTTTTTTGTTTTGATCTTTTAATCATTAAGTCTTTCTTTATATGTTCTTCTTCATAATATTTACCACATATACGACATTTTCTATCTTCTGTAAATAATTTTTCAAGATTTTCTTCTACTGTAAATACATTTTCTTCAGGAAAGACAGATTTAAAATCATTTTTATCAAATCTTAAACTAAAAGAATCAAAAATCTTTTTAATTTTTTTACGTTTTTTAGGTTTATCAATAAATATTTTTTTCTTTTTTTCCAAGTATGCTGACAAATCTAAATTTAATAAATCTACTAAAACAGGTTTATATTCACCTGTTTTTCTGATATATTTAGTTAATAATTTTATTAAATCAACCTTCTTACAACCTTTAGGTTGTTTAATCTATATAAATAAAAATGAAAATCTGTCTGTCTGTCTGTCTGTCTGTCTGTCTGTCTGTCTGTCTGTCTGTCTGTTTGTCCCGTCATCACGGGAGAACGGCTGAACCGAATTTGATGAAATTTTGTGGGTAGCCTAGAAATAGCCCCACTTAAAATTTAGTCTATAGTTGGAATTTCTACGACCAGTGGTTCTTGAGATATTAGTAAAAAACGAAACTTTCGTCTGTCTCATCATCACGAGAGAACGGCTGAACCGAATTTAATGAAATAAATTTTGTTCAAGTTTCGAGTTTCTAAGACCAGGGGTTGTCGAGATATTAATGAAAAACGGAACTTTTTTTATAGGAGTTCTACTCTCCAACTCCGTGGTTTATCCAAACGGAAAGGATAAAAATCGTTTGTTTAAAATGTCAAAGGGAATTAAACTTTATTTTTGAGTTTGATGCAGGATTTTTGCATTAAATAGTCACTATCTGAAAGCATAAATTGTATGACACATGAATTTAAATGGAAAAATCTACCTCCATGTTTTATATTTCACACGCTTTTACTCAACGATTAGAAGTATAAAGAAATTAAAATGGTTATTTAATTTCGCATTTTATGAGGAAGATTCTATCTAATATAATGTTGCTCGACAAAGGAATGGAATTAAATGTGTTTGTTAATGATTATTATTATTTTTTCGATTTGAATAATAAATAAATGGATATTAAAATATATCTTATAAATGATCGGTTTGATTTTTTTTAATTACATTAATTGCGAACTGCATACATCACTTTCATGTATTTTAGCAAAGAGGTTTTAAGCTTATATATTGTGTTTAGCTAATAAACTTATACTGTTTACCCAATAAATTCATTTATCCAATTGTTTAAACAGAAAAAGAGTAGAATGGGTATATCTTCTAATAATATTTTTGTGTTTTCATTTAGTATATACAAACTGGATCACGATATTTTATTCAGATCTGCGAATTTAGAGCTACAAATTCGGCTGAATATCGCTAACTTGGTAACTTTTCTTAAACTTTACCAAATTAGTGGAAATGTCTCCAAATTGATAAAAGTGACGCAAATCAATGAAATTAAATTTGTTTTGTTAAAAGTACTGAAATGGTGTTTCGTTAGCATTTGTCTGTCAGTCCAACCGCCCTACTTAGTAACCCATTTAGCGAATTTTTAAAATGTCACCAAATTGATAAAAATATTTATAAATCCATAAAAATATTTTGAAATTGATAAATTGCCCTAAATAAACGAAATTGTGTTTTTTTTAGGGGATAATATTTTGATGATGGTTCGTCAATTTATCGCCAAGTGGGACTGTCAGTTCTACAGTCCCACTTGGCGATAAATTTGGCGATTTTTTAAAATGTCGCCAAACCTTCATTAGAGATATTCAGACGATATTTTGACCACCAATTTATTTGAAGCAAATCATAACATGTCGCTTAACAACGGATTTAAATTTAACGTGTTTATGAGGAAGAAGATTTTTATTAAATCTTTTCCGATTTTAATGATGAAGATATGTATATAAAATAAATTTCATTGCCATCGTATTTTTGACTGTATAATATCAATTACGATCTTCATGTTTAAACATAATTATTATTGATGTTTTCGGGGATTATTGATTCAGAGATTATTGATATTTTCAATTTCTTATGGCATTGTTTTATTGCGGCAAAAATTGTTGAAACTCATATATTGTACGTTGTATGAGTAATCTTCTACAAATGCACGGGTATATCTTCTAATGTAAGAGAATATAAGTAGTACATGTATATTGGCATATATTGGAATCAAGCCTTCTGGTGTGAAGATCACGGGGATTATTGATATTTTTAATTTATTAAGTAATCTGTTATATATTGGCAAACATTTTTCAAAATAAATATTATAATCTTTTACTAACACTAGGACATATCTTCTAATCTATGACATTATAAGTAGTACGGGTTTATCTTTCCATATAATTTTAGCACTTTCACTTGGGCACATATTGGAATTAATTACTGCCTACTGGTTTAAAGATTACGGATTTATTGATATTTTCAATGTATACATGCAATGTCATAATACAGGTTATATCTTCTAATATTCGCGTATATAAGTAGTACGGGTCCCATACAATACGCTATTATTTTGCATACATTGATTCAATTCCATACTTTTTATAAATTTGCTTGCAAAAAAGGCCAGGATATTTTATTCTTCAGATCTACCCGTGAAGATAATTTTGTATAGTGAGAACAGAGATCCTGAGGTTTCTTTTTAGGAGCATAGTATTAAATATTTTAACAGAATATTTTGATTAAGCATGTCATTTAGTATACTATAGGAATTTGCACATGATTATGAATTTTAAGTTTATTTATATTATATACTCCGTACGAAGAACGGGTATGCTGCTAGTATTCAATAATTTTACTACTTTTCTAAGTTCACCAATAGTCTTTGACTTCAAACCAAATATATCCTCATTAATAACTGTAAATAATTTTTTAAGATTCACTTCTGTTTTAATCTTTTTTTCTTCTTTTAGTTTAAATTCCTTATTATCAAATTTCAAATTAAAAGAATCAAAAACCTTTTTAATTTTATTACGTTTTTGAGGTTTTCTAATAAATATTTTCTTCTTTTTTTCCAAGTATTTTGATATATCTAAATTTAATAAATCTACTAAAACATATTTATATTCTCCAGTTTCTTTTATATATTTAATTAATAATCTAATTAAATCATTTTTCTTACAGTCTTTAGGTTGTTTAATATTCAATAATTTTACTACTTTTCTAAGTTCACCAATAGTCTTTGACTTTAAGTTGAGCTCCATTTATTAGGAAACATTTTTTACAATACTTTTTCCATGCTTACTGTGATAAATACTTTTTAAATGTCTCTTTTTATGTGTATAGGTAAATTGCATACCACATTCACATTTAAATTTTTTATATTTGATTATGGAATCACAACATTTGCAATGACTTTGGAAATAAATTTTTTCATTTCTATGATATATGTAAAACTCATTTACTGATTTCATAGTCAAACAGTGTATACACTTTTTTGTAAGCTCCATTTATTAAGAAACATTTCTTGAAATACTTTGTAAGAAATCATTCCATATTTTTTCATATTTCTTTTTAACTTTTTGAACTTTTATATTATTTTCAATATTAAAAATATCACAAATCTTTTTCATAAAATAGTAATAGTTAATTGATTTCTCATAATACATAAAATCTAAAAATTTTAAAAACATATCCTCAACTTCTTGAGAAATATTATATCTCCTTCTTAATCGATTAAAATAACAAACTCTACTATTATATCTTTGTTTTAAACTTTCGTAATCGATAACATAAAAATATTCTTCTTCTTCTGAATCATAGATTAATTTCATCTTCATTTATATTTAAACTAGTTCAGATGTCCAACTATTAAATTCATCCGGATATCCTAGCCATTTTACAAAATACTTATTTCCTTTCTTTTTTATGATTTTTTCAATTTTATATACATCATCTTTTTTATTATATTTTACCATTTCATTTTCATAAAAAGTTCCTTCAATTTCTTTACTGTTTAAATCTTTTAATCGATAAGTAATTGGATCTGTTTTCAATACTTCAGAAACTATAAAAATCTCTTCAGTGAATGTAGAATCATCTACTTTCCTGAATGTTTTCTTAATTGTAGATATTCTAACACTATCCCCTATCTTAAATTTAGGTTTTTTCATGATCTTTTTAGTATATAAATTTTTATAAACTTGAGATTCATTTTCTCTAGCCTCAACAGGTGTCATTTTTATAGATCTATGGTATGAATTGTTATAATTTTTAAGTAATTTGGGTAATACATCAATATATCTTTTAGTATTGTTAGCATGCATATATTTTATAATTTTTTCTCTTATACTTCTATTAAATCTCTCAGCTATTGCAGATTTTATTTCTTTATTTTTAGTTGTAAACCAATGTATATTATTATCTTTAAATAATTTTTGTGTCTGTTTTCCTGTAAATTCAGTACCTTCATCTGTCAAAATGAATTTTGGTATTCTTTCTTTAAAAACTTGTTTAAAACCTTGTACTACTTCTTCAGATGTTTTTCTTTTTATAGGAAAAGCCCAAGCATATTTATTAAAAGCATCTATAACCGTTAACAAATAATTAGTTCCATCATTATATTTACTATAATTTTTTATAAATAACAAATCAGCGTCAAATTGATTATTACTGTTTGGAACATAAACTCTTCTTCTTTTAAATTTACGAATGACAGGTTTATATCTAGTATATACATCTTGTTCATGTAAAAATTCTTCAACATTAGATAACCCTGTTTTTCTTTTCAATTCTTGAAAACCACAATAACCTGTTTCTGGATTATAATATGTCTCTTTCAACTCCCTAAAAAAGTATTCTTTTTACTTCCACAAATAGTACAGATACCTTTACCAACTGGTTTATTATTTTTAGAAGAAGTTTTATGATAATTTTTAGTTGGGGTTTTATCTTTACACTTGACACAATATATAGAAAGACCTAATCCAAAAGTTTTTTTAACTTTAATAATAGGTTTAATAATTCCTCTAGCTAATCTTTCTTGAAATGTTGGATCTTGTATAGCATTTAAATTATCTATTAATTTTTGATCAGCAACATGTCTCAGTTTTGTATCTTTTGTTTTATTGTAATCAATATCATGTTCTTTACATGCTTTATCAACTCTATTTATTCCAGGATCACCTCTTTTTAATCTTTTTTCTAATTTTGTATTTGGACCACAATATTGATATCCTGGTAAATGCATTTCTGGAAGATTTACTTTATCTTGTATCCATCCAACAATATCACCACCTTTCTTTTTTTTACAAACCATTTATTTATTTAGAAATTTATATCCATTCAATTGCATTTGTTTTACGTATTTTTCAACTGGATTAAATTTTAAACTTTTTATGAAATCCTTTTCACACATATAAATTTCTTCTTCTGTCATATCCTTAGCTTTAAACGAATTAATGAGTTCTTTATAAAAATTATAACAATGTCTATATTCTTCTTTCCTTTCTGCAATTTTTAATGTAAGATCTATGGCTTCTACTATACCAACTGATAAACTTAAAAATGCAAGAGGTAGAAAGGCTATTGCTGATAAACCTGTTCCACTTAGAATAACCTTACTTACTGATAATGAAATACTTATCTTTTGATACAAATTTCTACTTTTTCTGTAAACATATAATCTTTTTTCTAAATATACATCCATTTATATAGGATTAAATTTTTTCCTGTATCTCATTTCAGGATTCACTAAATCTAACATAAAAAAATCATATTTTTCTTGAACACTTTTATTATACATTTGTTTGAATTCTTCAGTACTTAATAAACCATCTATCTCTCTTATAATCTGTTGAATTTCTTTAGATTGTAGAGTGAAAAATATATCGTAATTACAGTTCCTTCTTATATTGATAGGTGTTAAATAATATGACTGAGTTAAATAAATAAAGGATGCGTTTTTCTTTCTACCTCTAATAAATAATTCTTCGATGTTTTTTTGATCTTTCTCAATCACACAATCATCAAAAATAACTAAATTCTTTAATGTAGGATTTAAATCATCTACAGTAATAAAATTATGATCTGAAGAAAATAATACTTTTTTTTTGAATTTATCATAAAATTTTAATAATCTTTTCTTATTCTTTATAAGAATAAGAAAAGATATATCATTCTCTATGGAAGTTTCCTGGTTTAATATAAGTAAGAATTATGGAAATAACATATTTAGATTGTATACATTAGACACAGATATAACAATTACTATATCAAATGGTAATTATACTATAAGAGGATTAAATGAGTATATGATGAAAATATTCGGTGAGGATCCACCTGTCAAATTTGGTATTATTGAAGCAAGACAAAGAATATCTATTAAACTGAAAAATGGTTGGGTAATTGATTTTACAAAAAGTAACTTTCATAAAATTATAGGCTTTTTAAAACCGACATATGGAAGTTATGATGAAGAAACAGAGATTGAAGGTGAACATATTGCTAATATATCTAATGGAAATGATAATATTTATATTCACTGTGATGTTGTAAAAGGATCTTTAATAAATCAATATAATTCAGAAGTTATATATTCTTTCACTAATAAAAACCCTCCAGGTAGTATAATTTCAAAAGAATAATTGGATATATTTTCCTGTTAAAGTGGATCCTGTTGAAAGAATAAAAATGAGGATTACTAATCAAAAAGGTGAATTAATAGATTTAAATAAAGGAGCTGTAGAATTTAATTTTATTTCTTCTTAAATAAATGAATAGAAGAAAAAGTAAAAAAATACAAGGATTTTTAAAGGTTTTATTGAAACCTATGAATATATTAAATGAAATATTTTCTATGAAAAAGAAAGGAGGTGGTTTAAAAATTCTTCCTAAATAAATGATTTATGATTTAAGTGATACTCGTTATTATTATAATGATCACATTAAAAGTTATGAATTAAGAGAAATTCATCCAAAAGAACATAGTTCAGATGAGAATGCTACCTATGTTTTTCATATTAATGATACTAAAGCAAAAATTTTATATTCTAGAGGATATCTTGAACTAAAATTAAAAATTACAAAAAATGATAAATCATCTATTGGAAACGAAAATGCGAGTCTGGTAAATGGTGGAGGTTTTATCAAAACTTTAAAAGTACATATAGGAGATACTGAAATTGAATCAAATACACAGTCAAATTTTTCAATCATGAATCATGTTTTAAGATTAATTCATTATACTCCTGATTATGTAACATCACAAGCTCAAAATGAATTTTTTTATCTAGATACATCTGATTCAGCTGACCGTAATGAGTTTAAATATGATGGTACTTTAGAAGATACTACTAAAATAACTGAATTTTTTAATAATTTGAAAATGAATAAAGATTATAACGAAGGATTCGTAAAGAGATGGGAACTAACGAAAGATAGCAATGTCATTAAAATATGGACACTTTTAAAAGATATAATCGATTTCTTTAGAGAATATGAAAAGATAATTTCAGGTTTTGAAGTGAAAATAGAAATTCAAAGAAATGAAAATAAAAATATGATATATACTAATATAAGAAACGAAAATTATAAGGTAGTAGTTGAAGGTTTAACCTTACATTTACCTTATATAGAATTAAAAAATTCTGCAGAAAGTTTGTTTCTGGAATCATATCTATCTAATAAAGATATAGAGGTAAATTGGGATCGATATAGATTTAAGATGGTAGGCCCATATAGAAGCAACAGTGGATCTGTGACAGCAACTACAGCGTCAGATGAAGTTTTAAGTGTCTATGTTATTCCTCAATATGTTGAAAGAGATAATAATTATGAAAAAAATAATATGATATTTGATCATATAGATATGGCAGAATGCTGGTTGATGATTAATAATAAACAAGTTCCTCTTATGCGTTATAAAACAAATTTTGCCAATAAAGATTATATTCGAGTGTATGAAGCTCTTTTACATGAAGGACTTTACGATAATAATACAGAAACAGGACCTTTGATAAATAAGGAGAATTTTGGTAAACTGTATCCTATTTTTCCTTTTGATTCATCAAATCATGAAAACTATACCGATTTAAATAATTTAGATATTGAATTTAATTGGATAACGAATAGTCAAAAGGAATATAAGTTTTATTTTATTTTTAAAGAAAGAAAGAGATGTTTTATAAATTTAAAAAATAAAACTATAACAATGGTTAAGAGTTTAAAATCTTAAAATTAAATAAATGAGTGCTTATTATCCACCTTATGAGGATCAAATGAAAGAAGGACCTATTGGACCTCCTGGTATAGGTTTTAAATTAATGAATGACGGAAATTATGATATGGAAAATAGAATTTTAAAAAATTGTGAAAATCCTATAGATGATTTAGATTTAACCACTAAAAGTTTTGTTTTGAATAAAATAGAGAATAATCATCATGAATTGAGAGATCATATAGAAACTAAATATGATGAGAGTTTTTTATCCTTTACTGTAGAAACAGGCAAGAGAATAAAAGAATTAAATGATACAACTTTACATTCTTTAGAAGGAAAAGTTTTTGATGCAAAAGGAAAAAGAATAGGAAATGTTGCAGATCCTAAAGATGAAAAAAATGTTGTGAATAAAAGATATTTTGAAAAAAATTCGTTAATATTACAGAATGATAAATTTGATGCAAAAAATAAAATAATTACAAATGTTTCTGAACCTGAAAATGATAACGATGCTGTCAATAAAATATATTTAGATAATAGAGATATCTGGGTTACTATAATAGATGATTTTCATACAGATGGGGATTATAAAAAAGTAAATTTCAACATGATGAGCTCAAAATTACTGGATCAAGAGATGCGATTATCTACCGATATGTATATGAAAATTTCCATATATATAGATATATATGATACAATAGAAAGTAAATATGATAAAAGTCCACTGATATCTCTAGAAATCAATGGTAAGGAAATTTTAAATGTTAATAGAGATGTAGTAACCTGTTTTGTTTATGGTAAACATGATGATATCATCACATTAAAGATAAAATGTGATGGTAACGCTTTAAAACCTTATATGCATATTGAAAAAATTTCTTTCTAATAAATGGATATCGATTGGAATGAATTTTCCAGAAAAAATTTATCTGAAGATGTAATTAGAAATCTGAAAGATTATGTAAATTGGGATTTAGTTTTACAATATTCAACACTGTCTGAATCTTTTATTGAAGAATTTGCTCAACCTGATGATTGGTGTAAAATTTCTAGATATCAAAAATTATCAGAAGATTTTATAGAAAAATGTAAAGATAAAGTAGATTGGGTAAACATATCTCAATATCAAACTTTAAGTAACGAATTTATCGTAAAATTTTCTGATAATTTAGATTTATATAAAGTATCAATATTTCAAAATCTTACAGAAGATACCATGAGAGAATTAAAAGATGATTTAAATTGGTTGTATATAACTAGATATCAAACATTTAGTGAAAATTTTATAGAAGAATTTATGCATAAATTAGATTTTTGTTATTTGATTAAATATAAATTTGAGCTATTACCTGATCACTTTTTTAATGTTCATTGGAAAAAAATACAAGCAATACAGATGAGTAAATTAAATAAAAAGTTTGGTCATCATGAAATAGAACCTTACCAAGAGAAAAATTTTGAAGAGATATATGAAGTTAAATCAGTCTTGAGAGAGAGTGTTTATCTTTTGAGACAATTAACTAGCAAAGATGATAAATAAATATTTAATAAAAATGTTTCTATATAAATGGATGTTACATATAATAATGGTATGGAAAAAAAAACTATGTCTTTCTTAAATATAGAGAATCCTACTGAAGTGAAATCTATTTTTATATTATATTGTGATACATCTCTTGAAGGAATAGAGAATTTAACTAATTTAAAAGAATTATATTGTGAGGGATATAAATTAACATCTCTTGATGAAATAAAAAATTTAATAAATTTAGAAACATTAGATTGTAAAGATAATAGATTAAAATCTCTTGATGGAATAGAAAATTTAACGAATTTAAAAGTATTAAAATGTAGAGGAAATAAATTAACATCTCTTGAAGGAATAGAAAATTTAACGAATTTAGAAACATTAAATTGTAATAATAATAGATTAATTTCACTTGAAGGTATAGAAAACTTAACTAATTTAGAAATACTATCTTGTAGTGAAAACGATATTACATCTCTTAAAGGTATAAAAAATTTAACTAATTTAAATAAATTATATTGTAAAGAAAACGATATTACATCTTTAACTGAATTAATATATTTACCTAGAATAAATGAAATATGGTATGATGAAGATAAAATACCCATGATGTTAAGAAGATTTAGAAATAATGTAGGATTTCCATATCGATGGTCTTAAAAAATGTTTACTAATAAATGGAAGAGTTCAATAGTCTGAGTGGTTATCATCAAACATATGTATTAGATGATTTATATCCTGGAAAATATGATCTGATATCATTGAAAAAAATTAAAAATATGATTGCAGGTACAGCAATCGTAAAGTTAATTGTAGAAGCTGAAGAAAAAGAGTATTACCTTTCGAATAAACATGGACAACTTTCTAATAGATCGATAAATAAAATCAATAAAGGAAGATATATATTTTTATATTTAGGTGATAATAAATACATATTAGAGAAAGCTTAATATATTTTAGAGTAGAGTTAAAAAATAATTCTAAATAAATGGATCTTTATAAGATTAAAAAATCTCTAGAAAAGAAAGGAATTAGTGTAATAGCAAGATTTATAGAATCAAACGGTGATACTGGAACAGCATTTTTAAGTAATTATAATGATAAAGATCTTAAAAAATTTAGTAAGAATATTAAGTCATATTATAATTTTGGTGGAGAGAAAAAATTTAGTAAAGATTGTATACAACTTACTTTTATTGAAAAAAAGTGATTATATTTTATATCTAAGTATGGAAATATGCTTTTTTAACATCTTCTTCTAAAAAATTATATTATAACTTCAAGATTTTATGAACTCTAAAAAACACGTCCGTAAATTACGTTTCAATATATTTTGAGTCACTTTGTAATGAAGATCTTATATTAAGATTATTTTAAAGTTTATTTAGAGGATTCATTTCCTCTTTTTTTCATATAAATCCTTTTTATTTTCTAAAAAAACTTTGAAAATAATTTTTTTCACTGTAATTTTATGGGGGGACTAACGGTCCCCCCATTTACTTTAAAGCTTAGAGGACTTCCATTCATTTTGGAAGTCCTCTTTTTTCACGCATTTATTTAACCTATGTAGCCCCAATATGGGGCAACCTATCTTTGATCTCACGCATTTATCTAAAAAAAAAAGTTAAAATTTGGTCTAAATGTAAAAAAGGCCTTATTTTGATATAAAATCATGTTTTTAATATTAAAATGGATCGATACCTTTTTTTTATATATAAAAAAGATAAAAATAAGCTATAAAATATAGTTTTTAGTGTATAAAGTACATGTGCGCTCATACGTGCATATATATACTACTGATAAATAAACAATTTGATATATATTCGTTCCTATTAATTAAAACTGGTTTTCAAAAACTTTGACTAAGTGTCAAATTTAATTACCACTAACCGTTGACAAAGCCGACACGCCGGTGAAAAGGTAAGTACTGGCATATCCTCTAAAGCATTGGAATCGAGTTCAGAGATTGTAAAACCTGTAAATCTATTGAAAACTTTAATTCAATTTTAACTTCCCCCTGTTAAAATAATTTCCCTATAAATTTACTATGTATTTCATGAAATTAGTAAAATTCCGCAGATTGAAATAAAGTTAAACTCAGACTTGTAGGTTTATGGGCTGAACATACCCAATTTTCTGATTTCTTCATTAGTGCTAGAAATATCGAAATAAAAATGAATATATCTTTTAAATAACAACCTTCCTTTGATGAATGTATACATCTTGAGATCAATTGGTGTTGAAGACCCAGACCGCCCGACTCGTCCTTGGACATGAGTAAATATTTGGGAGATCAATTGGTGTTGTTGAGACCCAGACCGTCCGAGCTACTAGAAAGGTGTATGGTAACTGTTTGGATGGTCGGGAAGTGCCACCCAATTTAGACCTGAACACAGTGGGGGAGGCATCCACAGGGACCGTACCCTCCTTTCCCTAGCACCAACCTCTCGGAAGAACTTACGGACCCACATGTTTAACGTGATCGTACTCCTCGTGAACACGGCGGCAGTTTCGGCAGCGGCTGGAGTCGAACCCGGGCCTACCGACTGCAACTCCAGCGCGATAACCACTGGGCTACCGCGTCCAGATCAGTGTGGGATTATTTAGACCCTGAGCTTAACTCTATCATAGACGCTATCAAAAGATTAGCATCTTTCATATACACTATCAAAAGATTAGCATCTCTTATAGTTGCTATCAAAAAATTAGCCTCTATCATAGGCGCTCTCAAAAGTTTAGCCTCCATCATAAGTTTAGACTCTAGCTGAAAATTATACTATATCAGACTAAATCATCACAGATTTATACTCTATCATAAGTTTAGGTATCCTACTCTTGCTATCAAGATCTAATAAAGAAATGTGCATATTATTTTCAATCTCAACATCACAGCAGAGATATAAAACAGGCCTCTAAGTTTTGTCACGCTATATTGTAGTTCACTCTGTGTTTATAAAGGGTTCATTAAACCATAGAAGAGGGATAATTTTGAGTCCTCAGGCCAATTTCTTTGCGGTTAGGTTCGCTGTTCGAACAGTTAGGGCAAAAGTGCTTCGACGGCTGAAGCAAAGTGAAATATTGATGAAAAGGCAAAGTAAATGGGTGACCTGCTTTTCCTCCACAAGGAAATAATGCTCTTTTTGGCAGAAATGAAAATCTTTACCTGCCCGACTGTCAGTTTGAAAAGTTTTCAATACACACAAATCTCTTAATACTAATCTCTCAACGAGTTGACCAAACTGGCAACGTATCATGCTGTATCAAATAATTCCAAACAAAAAAAACAAACGATGATGCATCATATGACTTTCTCTACGTAATGACCCCTCTTTACATCTTTCAACGTGAAAACATAACGGACAACATTCACGATACAATATTTTAACGTTGAAAAGTACGCTGGCATAGGGCATTGTTCTGTGTGAAAACATGTAAAAATATTTTGAAGGACCGAATTCACTTATATTTAGAGCAATTCTGAATTTGCGATCGGAAATATTGCTTTAACTTCTGCTAATCAATATAAAATATTATATTAAAACATGTTAATTATATTTGGCGTTAATTTTTTAACTTTAAAGCCATTCTTGACAATTTGGCGGTATTTCGTCAATTTGGCTGCACATTGAAAAGTTAAGATGGCGGTACAACACAAGTTAGTCGCCAAGGTCATCAAATTTTTCGCCAAGTGTAGTAAATATAATATTTGATTATATTTACTACAATTAATTTTTGTGTGTTTTTTAGATACATTTATTTGAAAAACGCGCAATATCTTGAGATTATTACGTTACATCCTATTTTAATAACGATACATGTATTCTATGATTTGTTTAAAATAAAAGTATATGAGCTTATTTGTATTTGAGCTTTTCATATTTTAAATAAATCAAATAATTTTTATGGACGCAATGAAATAAAAATAAAATTCCTCTAAAATTTATGTCAGCTCTCTATGGAATTTTATATCTTAGGATCAAACTGTCTGGATTTTTTAGTGTGTGTGAAAGATTGCATTAGAAGATAAAATAGTTTAGTTCAAACGTAGCAATATAAGTCAATCGTTTAGAACACAGAATCTAATCCTTAGAAAAAAGAAACATAAATAGGCCTTTAGACATTTTTGAAGAACATGATAATTTGTTAAATTTATTTTATTTAAACAAAATGAATTTAAAAATTTGGGAAATAATTATCAATTCCTATTGCAAAAGAAACACTGCATAGTATGAATGTGTCTCTATATATTAAAAAGGAGAAAAGGAGAAGCAGCAGCCGCCGCTGTATGACTAATTTCGCATTCCTCGAAATTCTCTGTCACGTACCGTAAAATCTACATACAAGAATATGAAATTTGACACATATGTAGAGAAATATTAGGGAAACACACTGATATTAACCGCTTTTCAATTTAAAATTTATTTTAGAAAATATTTAATGTAAAACTCAAATGAAGAGTATTTGAGTTGCAAGTAGTTTAAACCACTGGTTGGAAAAACTATATTTTTTGTAGTGAACCACAACTGCAACTACCTTATGACAAATGCAATTAACTACAACTACAACAACTTTATGACAAATGTAGTTAATTAAAAATACAACTACAACTACTGTTTTTAAAAAGTGGTGACTACAAACTAGTTTTGAAATGTGGTCACTATCGAGCGGTCAGGAGGCAGACGTTTCCTTGTGATCGTTCGGTTGCCGAGTTGTGAGTTCGAGTTCCACCTGCGGACATAGGTGTTGTGATGTTGAGGTTAAGTCACTCTTCTGCCCTAGTGGAGCCTCGTTCAAAGTGAAGCTGCTTACTACCCTTCGCCATGGACCAGGGGTCTTTGGACTTGGTGTAGGTTTTCCTGTACCATGGGAATTTGTAACAACAACAACATAACTGCTTTTATATGACGAATTTTGCCGCAGCTGCAATTTAGATAAAAGACAAAATGATGAGGACATGGGTAACTGTAGTAACTTTGCACACTTATTCTGAATAAGTAAAAATTACTGATTCCCAAATTTACTAATCAACTTACCATCTTCACGCTTTTACTCATTTCGAAAAACAATGAAATGAAACAAAAGTATAAAATAAAATTAAAATAAAAACTATTTATTTAAAAACATGTTATCTAAAGTATCGTTAAAAGCATCGTCAAGACTCGATACAAATTAGTGATTTATTGTATCGCGCTTATTTTCAAAACTTATTATTAAACTAACACTACTTATTTTTAAAAATAGCGTGTTACACTACAAACTACGAGAAAAAGTAGTGACTACTGTAGTTTCTCTACATGTAGCGTTACATCCAGCCACTGGTTTAAACAATCTTAATAACATTCTTTATAGCGTTAATGGGTTTAATCCATTCATAAATTTTACTGCTGAATTGAGTATTCGGGAAGGGGGACTTTGCCCTTTCTTGATGTTCTGTTTTCTTATGATACTAATGGTTTCCGTACATCTGCCTTTCTTAAACCCACTTTTACTAATTATTGTTTAATAGAAGGTATGCCCGTCATATGACGAAATTAAATATTTGTAAAGCATTGCCTCCCATTTACCGTTATTTTTATCAATTTGGTGACATCAATTTGGCGACATTTTCGTCAATTTGGCAATATTTAAAAAAGTCTCTAAGTTTGCGACATCCCGGCAGAATTTTCGCCAAGCATTACAGATGGACGGAGAAATGGGTTATTCATATAGTCGTTTGTTATGTTATTTCCAAAATATTGAATTTTCATCAATCAGTCGTCATTTTCATTGATTTAGCGTCCATTTTATCAATTTGAGGACATTTTCGACAATTTAGCAGCAATTGAAAAGACTCGCCAAGTTGGCGATATGCCGCCAAAATTTGTCGCCAGAATTTAGCCAAGCGCTACAGATGGAGAAATAGACGTTATTCTTATAGTAGATTCTTATATTTTTTCCAGGATATTGAATTTTCATCAATTAGTCGTCATTTTTATCAATTTGGCGACATTTTCGTCAATTTGGCAACATTTAAAAAATCTCACCAAGTTGGCGATATTCCAACACCAAATTTCAATACCAAAATTTCGCCAAGTGTTGTCCAGAGATAGATTTCTACCACTGTTTCTAAAAAAAAAAAACTTCTTTTTTTTTTTGCCCATTTTAATTGTACCTTTAATGTATGTCCCTATATTGATAATTTACGCTATAAAATTAACTTTATATTTAGCCTTGACTACGATGCTTCTTACTCCTTTGAGTTTATCACATTTCCTCTACTATCAGTTCTAAATTTATCTATCCCAAATATACGCTTATATCGTCTTCCGACGTTTTCCTTTCAAATCCAGTCTTTTTTATAACATCCTAAAGTCTTCCCTCTTCTTCAGTTTTGCCAAGAATATAATTTCAAACCGTTCCATTACACGCATGCAGCTATGTTTAGCCGTAGCTGTACTGATAAGTTTAAAAGGAATGTTTTGATTCAGGCTGTGGTGCACATTGTCCACTTATTTCCCCTAAAAATTGTTATAAATACTATATTAGGAGTACTAAACATACTGTTGGCATAAGATAATCTAAACATACTGTTGGTGTAGGATTATCTAAACAAGCTCGCGATATCAAAAATTAAAAAAAAATATCATCTACTGCTTTAACCCAAACTGTTATCAATTATAATTTTATCCCGATTTTCGTGAAAATGCTTTTTTTAATTAATTGAAATAATTCCCTTAATGTTTTATTTTTGAATAATTTATTTATTTATATTTATTGTGATTCCATCTGTAATTATGACTGTACGAAATCTCAGTTATCACGTGGCGTCTCATTCTTGATTCCATGAAAATTACTTTTTGAAGCGAGGAGTCTCTGACTTGAAGAATATAGCTAATTTGCCTTATGCATTGGCCAAATACATAAAAGCAACTAATTTGACCTATCAAATATTTGTCTAGTCGCGGCATTTTTGTTTTCGCAGAGAATCAGTAAATTTTATTGATTAACTTACCTTCACAGATAGCTAAATAACATAAAATTGCATAAACATGTTTTACAGTCATTGTTGCTTTTCCAGGTAAGTACAATTAAGAAGTCGATACTAATAAAAAATTCTATATTATTAATATTATTTTCACTGAAATAGCGCAAATATTTTATTCAATTAATCATATAAAGTTGCAAATTTTGTCTTTGCCTACATATGCGTCAAGGACATCAGAAGTCAAGAAGTCAAGAAGACAATCAGAAGTCAAGAAGTCTCACATTGAAGAAATACATGCATTTAGTTTAATTTTGAATTTCACGATTTATTGATTTCAATTTTAAATTTCGAATAAAATTCGAAATTAAAATTATTTTACACAGAATGCTTATATAATATTAAATGTAAAGTTGTATACGAGAGTCGTCACACTGAAATTTTTGAGACGGAGGCAGACGATATGCGCTAGAAAAAATTATTGGTTGAATATTTAAATATGAACTCTTTTATGTCCGCAGACGATAATTTCTGGCAACAATTACAATTTAGCTATCGTACAATCGTACAATTACAATTTAGCTATCTGGATGAAAAACACACAGAAAGACCTTTGTCAGCTGTAGTCCCAGAAAATGTGTCGGCCATTCGAAAAATGCTAATCGATGATAATCGCTGCACCTACCAAATTATACAGAAGGAACTTAACATTGGATCCGCAGTTATACATAAAATTATTCATGAAGAACTGCATATGAAAAAATTTGATCTTCGTTGGGTTCCACATAATTTAACAGAACACGAAAAAGCGGAGAGTGTCAGAATCAGTAAAGAAACTCTGAAATTTCTTAATGATGGTGAACATCGCATTATTTCTAAAATCATAACTGGTGATGAAACGTACATAAAGCTCTTGATGTTACAACACGTCAAGAAAGTTAAGTATGGGTCTTTGAAGATGATCTCAAACCAACAACGGTGAAAAGACAACGAGCAATGATAAAAGTAATGTATGCCGTGTTCTTCAGAAGTACAGGTCTGGTGAAAGCCACAAAGCTAGAGGGACAGAAGACAGTTATAGCTAACTGGTACATCACTAAGTGTCTTTCCAGAATTCTTCAGGAATTGAATGTTAGGGGACCCATGCTTCACCATGACAATTCATCTTCTAATTCAGCAACAATTGCAGTCGAATTTCTTGAACAAAAGAACACGAAAGTGATAGTACATCCACCCTATTCTCCTGATCTAGCTATGTGTGACATTTGACTATATTTTAATCTAAAAATAAATTTAAATGGGCGTCGATTGCATTTCGAGGATGAGATGAGGCTATAAAAGCATATTTTTCATAGATTTCAAGAAATGAATGGATTGAAACATTTATTCTTTGAAAAATTCCCCTACAAATGTATATTGACGTTGGAAGGGAGTACTTTGAACACTCCTAAGAGTTGGTAAGTTTAACTTGTACCACTTAGCCATATTTCAAAAATTTCAGTGTGACCCTCGTGCAAGAAACCGAAAATTCATGCATGGATCTAAGGTTAATCGACTTTCATATTTTTACCATTACCCTCTACAATTTGGATTTTTTCTTAGTACAAATATAATTGCAATATCTTATTACTGTCTGCACAAATTACAAGAATCGTATCTTTGCATTGCACTGTAATTTGGAGCTGCATTTATTCTTTCCAAGCAGTCGTATGGATATCCCTCCAAAATCTTTAAAATGATGCAGTTTTGAATATATTTCAATAAGCACTGAAAGTAATGAAATAAAATTTTTCATATCAATATTTTGCAATATTGCTGGGCCGATTGATCTGTAAATTTATTCACGTTTCTATCCATTTTTGATTTCAAATATGAATTCCATTATTAATAATTATTGTCAATTAAAGTTCGTTTCTTTTGCTTGACTTATGCATACAATTCACAAAAGAAATACCACGCAGAAAACGATAACAATATCCGTATTCAATGTTCCAAATATGGACGTAAATAAAATTCACTGAACTTTTCCCAATGTAAAGAGAATTGGAATTTTTATAGAACTGGAAAACAAATGATTTTTTACGACTCTGAAATGTATTTTTCATAATATTCCCTCAGCAGAACTACTGTTTTGAAAAATTCAAAGATCATAAACAACTGTGTTCTATATCATACGGGTCTATAAACATATGAAAGAAGAATAGCTTTACGAAAATAATAGTAGATATGCATTCTCATATATGAAAATATGTATATTGTCAGCATATGCATATATATTGCTATGCGTGTCACAGATATAATTTTATATCTCTGCTTTTGCATCCAGTACAAAAATTCTATAATAAGTGCAGCACATGACTTTAATAGTATCTTTGCATTGATGGCAAGATAGTCCTTTTAAAGAGGATTCGAACAGGTTAAATGAAGTATTGTAAAAATAACTCACGTCTAAATTTAAGGATAAAATTTGCTTAGCAATTGTACAAACAATGCCAGCAAAGCCAGCGCTATTTTGTTCGCTACACCCTGGTTGCTGTTGTTTGCGCTCGGTATAAGTGGAACCATGTTCAAATTTGTAAATGTGATAAACAATACATCATCTTCGGCAGTATCGGATGCAAAGATTCATGCATGTTTCAGCTCTGCATGAAAGCATTCATACTGAGCTAGGGAGCTCCTGAGACAGCTGGACTCTTGTTGAATATTATTACACTTTTTGTTCGATGCTCTAACTTCATATGTCACTGCTTGACACATGTTGGTTGATAGATGTATTTGTCTAAGTGCTTTTGTAATTCGAAAATACTTCGCCCCTTGTGCTTAAAATTCCTTTAAACATTAAATTTTGAAATCATACTAAACAAGTTAAAAGTTTTCCAAGTGTTTTAAATATATAGGACTTTTTCAATTTGCTATGAAAGTTTGGGTACATTGGATTAAATGG
The DNA here is from genome assembly GCA_951213105.1 of Amaurobius ferox. NCBI lineage: Eukaryota > Metazoa > Arthropoda > Arachnida > Araneae > Amaurobiidae > Amaurobius > Amaurobius ferox. The sequence goes on along the minus strand of OX578137.1, from coordinate 34,374,334 downwards.
AAAGTTTCTTGTTTTCATTGGATATCAGTATGAGTAGCGTTTGGGACAATTTGAACGGAGGAAATACAACACCTTAGTCGAATGTTGTAAAAAATAATTAGCTTTAATTGAAAATAATTCAATTTATTAGGGATTATTTTCAGCATTGGATTGATCATCAGTTAGTTGACGAGCATGAGATATTTTAGCCAGTGAAATAAATGACTCCCAAATCTCTTTTGGAATTTTCTTACACAAAAATAGAAAAAACAATCAAACAGTGAGAGGCCATGTCTCCAAATCAAGGGAGTAATTTGAAAAACGGATTTCATATATTGCAAGTTTTATCTTGCAAGCAGCAGTATGGTTTATTGTAGTATACATTAGTTGTTTTAACCCTCATGGTCACAATCTTGACTCTGACATACTGACATAGCGTTTTCGTAATAGCGAGGTCATGAAGGTAATGTGATTAACTCTTTCTGACTTCAAGGGTCATACAGTTCAGCCCCAACTAATCTATCTATGACAAAATCTTGCATTAATTGCATTGTTTGAAACATAAATTTGAAGATAAAGGAGAAAGAAAGTCTGTCTAAATCCATGGTTTAAATATTCATATGATGAATATTTAATTTGAGATTCCCGCTCACTATTAACTTCCTTATTCAGCTGAATCATGGAAGTAAAGGGATGGTCTCATATCGAATTTCATGAGCTGAGTGTAGATTTCTTTTTAGTTTCTTCAAGAATCAAAATCCCGTGACCATACAATTGCATCATGCTGTGGTAACGCCTTCGACTTGAGATATAAGAAAAGTACAAAGCATGAAGGGAGTATTTTTTCAGAAGCAGGAGATAATATAAAAAGCTTTTTCTGAGTTTGAATTTAGGTGCTCTCATGTTGTGCTTTTATGCTGATCTCACATTGACTCTTACCAACACCCTGGACTGTCTTCATGAGCTGATCACCTCGCCTGGCCGATATGTCCTCAGCTGGCTTACGCTCGCCAACTTCCTGGTCTCAGGAGCTTCACCCCTGTTTGCGACCGCTCACTAACCGCCGAATCTTGCTTTTCGATCCCTTTCGCTAAGCTTTTCTTCAGTCACGATTTGTAACTTCCTGTTCTCGCGCTTCGTGAGCTCTTTTAACCCGCAAACAAAGGGGGAACAATACTAAGATCAATAAGAAACAATTTTTGTGCCGGAAATGAAAATCCTTAATGAGTCTATTTGCTCTTTTACATGTCGACGCTCAATCCATATCAATCATTTTCTCAACTCTGTCTATAGTAGACCCTGAGACAAAGATGCTTCAATGTTTTCCTTTGTAAAAAAGAGGGCAAATTTAAATGCCAAGAATAAAAGCTTTTAAAATACATATCTATGGAACAATCGGGTAAATTATTACGTCGTCTCAATCTCCTTCATGGTATCTTATTGGAATTAGTAGGAACATTCATGTTCTATCAGGTTTATATATCTCTATTTTATTTTAAAAGTAGATAGAACGTTTATGCTGTTTTATTGAAAAAAAATTCTACATCAAATCTAAAAGGTCTGGTTTTTATTTAGGAGAAATAAAATGAACCCCCTTTAATGCAATAAATTGAGTCTTTATCACCAACATTCTACCCAACAAATAGGAAAGCAGATAATCATAATTTAGGTGTCATTCTGTTCTATAACCTTCAAATTTATGACAGCATCTCACCTGCAAATAGTTTCACAAAAAAGTTAAATGCAAACAGAGTTTATTAAGACGGCCAACTAATTACATGCAGTCATTCCTAAATACCAAATCTCTTGTCACACCGAGTAAAAAAATCTGATGTGGGCAATATATACTTTCCCTTTATAATGCATATACAGGGTGGCCATAATTAAAGTAGAGGTGTTTAGAACCCGACAGTGAGAAAACTGTTGGGCCAAACTCAACTAAATTTTGCAGTAAATACTATTTAGATCATAGGGTTTTTATTTTTAAAAGAAAAAAAAATAGTTCGGATTTTTGCCACCGTGGCGCTGTAAGATCTATTTTTGAAGTAAAATAGGCATAGGAAGTACAATAAATTCCGTCAATGCTGAGAGATATCGAACAATGCTGCTAAACTTTGTTATTCCGCAACTTCAACAACGTGGATGTCTTGAATCTACGATATTTATGCAGGATGGAGCACCCCCTCATATTGGATTGCGCATACAGGATGTCCAATAACAGCATTTTACCAACAACCGAATAATTAATCGAGCTTTTCCTATGAAGTGGCCAGCCTGTTCGCCTGATCTGACTCCTTGTGAATTTTAGTTGTGGGGTCATGTAAAGCGCTTTGTATACCAAGGATATGTGGATAATTTAACCACTTTGAAGGACCGAATAACATTGCACGTCAAGAAAAATCAATGGAGATCTGCTGCATTCTGCAATAGAGAATGCTGTTCAGAGAATGCACTTTTTGGAGCATATGAAAGGAAAACATATTGAATCACATATGTAAATGATGCCAATATAAAAATTAATGTCATACGTATGTATATGTAACATGCAAATATAAATATAAAATGTACTAAATACGTATAACATATGAACTTGATGTCCTTTTCAATATGCATGTAAAATGTTAACTTTCTGTTCTTCCTATGTCTATTTTACTCCAAAAATGGACCTTACAGCGCCACTTTAGACAGCGGTAGTAAAAATCCTAAATGTTTTTTTTTTCTTATAAAAATCAAAACTCCATGGCCTAAATAGTATATACTGAAAATTTAGTTAAGTTTGGTATAAGAGTTTTCTCACTATCGGACTCCAAACACCTCTACTTTAATTCTACCCTGTACTTTACTTCTTCCAATGTGAAATGTTGATGACACAATGTTTTTAAAGTTGAAAATTGCACTGACATTTGACTCTTTTCAGGATGACTACATGTAATTGTTTTTTAATGTATGCTATCCAGCGAAGCCCTGAACATGGTCGGCTGTACCACCCACGACACTGATCCAGAAAGACAATCCTCCGAGTCTTGGCACCAGTCGTCGACGGGGCTGGAAACTGCCACAAAGACACAGTTCCTCTCCACCACCTGAAACAGCCAGATTCCTGAAATCATGGTAGGGGAACACCCGAAGGCAATTCCTCGAATTTGTATAAACCATATGAGGATATGGCACAGAGATTATATAGGGTGCCCAGTGCTATCGGTGACCAATGGCTATTTCCTCAACCGTTAGCCAGAGAGATATACTTCCAATTGCGAAAATGTTTTACATGTTAAAATCTATTATCTTAGAAACGGTTCAAATCAGTAAATGCATTTCTAAAAAGAATACGAAATATAAATTTTTATAGGGTTCCCTGTCCTACCAGTTATATTTATGAAAATCTTTCTGATACAATTTCGCGCAAAATAAAAAAAAATCATCTTTTTACAACCGAAATTCACCGAGTTATGAAGTATTAAACTTTATGACTTAAGTCACTTATGACTCACGTCCACGCATAAAAATGTCCCGTTTCAGACAACATTTAAGGGACCGTATAAATATTGAAATTCTGCATTCAAAATATTATGTTTCGATTACATTTGCTGACATAATATTGAGAATGAAGAAAAGCTTTTTATCGAATATTTTTGATATTATTTATGTGTTACAAATAATTATAACTTTAATGTTGTTTAGTGTAATCTATATTGTTGCAAAAAATAATGAAATTGCAGCGAAATATTTATCTCTCTAATTATTTTGTGTATAATCCCTATTTTTTAGCACAAAATGTGCTCCAACTTTAAGCAGTTATAAGTTGCTGAATTTTGGTCATTAATGGATGAAATTTTTTTATTTTGTATGAAATTGTTTGAGGAAGATTTTTCTAAATTAACTGGTAGGACCGGGGGACCGTATAAAAAATTATACTTCGTATTTCTTTCAGAACGGCATTTATTGATTTAAACTATTTCTAAGATAATAGATTTTAACATGTAAAACATTTTCGTGATTTGAAGTATATCTCTGTGGCTAACGGTTGAGCAAATAGCCATTGGTCATTTTGCAAATAAACACACTTTCAATTCCCCCAAATAAATACTGAATACTAAAGATGGGAATACACAAATGTGGTCTTGGCCATTTACACAATTGATGCAATATATCGGATCTTCATAATTAAACCTCGAAGATATGTATATTCTAAATTAATGCGTATTTTCTATAATTGAACATAATTGCCGGGATTTTCAATTTCATTGGTTTTTTATTGGGGGCAGCGCCGCCGTAATTTTCGAATGCTGTACTCCAATGTAAAAGTAAGTACAAGGCTCTCTTTACAATTGTTTTAAATACATCAATTTTTTTTTATTTTCTTATTTTCTGATTTCGCCGCATCCGAAAAAGAAATATTTGCACAATTTTATAGTTTGACGTACATATAAGTGTACATCTTGACATTCTAACTAAAAAAATTGAATAACTCAATTTTGTGATTTTCTGTTAATTTTCAACATAAAACATAAAAGTCGAATTTTTCGATCCCTAATTTTTTGGTTTACTGAGCCTTACGGGTTTATTGGGGAGAAGAGAACGTATGTTCATATGCGTGACAAATAGTTGCGGGTAACTGCACATAAGCCAAACCTTAATGATTTGGGTTGAAACGAAAGGGGGAATGATTTGGATTCAAAACAGGCTATTTGAAGCATGAGTGGTTTTATCTGTATATGCATTATTTAAGTAGCCGGCAATTCATTCCAGTTACCCCAAAAAATCTAAAATTCATACAATAACGTGTGCAGAGGAGGCATATACAAATGGAAATTGGAAGCACCAATATTCGCTATTTCAGTGAATTCTAGATTTTTCTGTTGTATATGTAAAATATACCCCATTTTTCGCCTCAAATCGAAATACAACATTTTATCTCTACGAACTCATATATTTCTTGTTTCGCATAGGATAACATAATGCTACATGCAATATACGTCAATTTAACATTGCGACAATACATATTAGAATCTAAAAAAGAAACACATTTCGTTTTTATCTACCACCCAGTGATCCATTGAATCTATCATGCAGCATGAAACTCTTGGACGTAATATTAAAGAATAGAAATCCGATCTTCACCTGCCAACCAAATCTTTATTCATTGAGCATTGAGAGATTGAGAAACGATAGTACTTCGTTCTATATTGAAAGTGAACGCAACAAATATTAAATAAAACACAGAAATGTATTTCCACAAAAAGACAAATTAAAGAATGTAAAAATGAGTGCGATTATATAACATACTACATAATGCTTGTGCATTTTAGTCGGTAGATCGATATTTTCACGGTACTAAGATCACAATTTCGTGTATATTCATACAAAATTGCCATACTCATTAAGAAATGCTTTTGACTTACCTTCATGTATCGTCTCGAATTGAAATCACTTACGGCTGATTGTGTATTTTAAGTAAAATAATGTTTTTTTCTAATACTGGTAGCTTCCAATAAAATATTGTCTATATAAGCGTCTGAGACATTTGAGCCATTTTCCTGTGGAACACGCTTCCCCGCTGAACTAAAGAAGTTGTCTCACGTTCCAATCATTTTGGGCTTACAATTTATGACAAAAAATGAATATCTATTCATAAGCATAACCACTCCCCTTTATGTGGGATTCCATCCCAACACCACTGAATTGCTAGGTTAGACAAGATAACGTTCTTCAAGATAGAAATAGAGATATATTTCTACTTGACCTATAGGATGTTCGAAGATAACTAATATGCAAATGTGTTGAAAACTTGACTTCATATTTTAAATATGATTGCGTTTACTGACCATTATATTATGTTCAGCAGAGTAAGTGAAGAAAATTTTTGTGTAAACATATATATTATTTGCTAAAATTTGCTTCGTCTTCTTACCCAGCATCCGACTTCTCCACATATACCATGATGTTTACTGTTCCACAAGATATATGATAATATTGTCGATCTCTATTTTAAGATACGTAAAGGACAAAATTTGAGGAAAACTTGGTTTCATATTTTAAAATATTTCAGTGTGTTTCGTATAATGTAATATCTACAGTACGGAAAATGAAACATATATGTATTTCAAAATATATTATTCCCTGAAAGTCTTCCGGAGAAAGAATATTTCGTACATAAAAGAAGTAGAAAAATGGGAATAATGTCATTTAGCATCGAATTGAATCAAAATTTTGATAGGCAGTACACTACAACTCCATCAAATCATCCTTGACATATGGGGATAGCATAAAATCAAATAAATATGTATATATTTCAGAAAAAGCATTTTGTTTCGGAAGAAAACGCAATTTGTCAAACATCTCCAGCAAATATTGAAATATTATATATTTCTGTCTGTTTTGTAAGTTTACAGATAGCCTTTTACTGTTCCTGTGCTTGACTATCCAAGACAAAAGAAAAGTGATCAGCATATTTCCGTACGATTCGTGTTTTATTTCAAAATATTTTTACAGCTTTCTTCTTAGAATATAATATAGCTTTCACTTTGTTTTGCAGTTTCATAGGGTAAATGGATAAATGGAAATCCAGGATAAATGGATATTATTAAATTCGCGATACTTGATTATTGATTTACTGAAACTGGTCATGAAGTTCTAAATTTGAATCTTAGATAATGTAATTTATTTGGAAAAACAAATACCGCCAAGTAAATTATATGGAAAATATGAGAACGAAACTAAAACTAAATTTTTAAAAGTAATTTAAAGTATTCTTAAATATAAAATTTTGCCCATACTGCAAAGGATATTAATCAGCAATATAATTCCTTTCCTAATAAAAACATAAAAGGTTGACAAAAATGTATAAACCCTTTTCAATAGCAAGAATAGCCTTCCTTTCTAGGATAAAAAAAAATCAACTTCGCCAGCAAAAGTTGCATATCGCACCAAACAATGGCATGTTTTGTACAAAAGCATCTATTACACCAGCAAAAGACAATATTGATAAACGGACTCTTGTATGAGTTGTTACATGTCATAAGAAAAATCGATACTGTTAATTGTAAGGTCCGATATTTACGGTCTCTATGAGTAATGCACCGCAAATGTTCGAACAAAATGCATATAAAAATTTATCACATTTATCAGTAACGTGCTGCTACGTATCATATGCTTTGCACATGCACATACACTGCAATATGTAGCAGTCATGTATATTCACGTAAATTTGCGATTATACCTCTACAATGATTCGTGCTGTAGAAAATCATATATCCACATAAAGTTCCATTTGGAAATAAGCCATGACTGAGTCGCAGGTATTCATGGGATCCTGAACTAATTACGGACAGTATATTAGAATTTTTGGATTCCCACGGAGTACATAGTAATAGAAGATGAGTCTTTTGATTTTCTAAACCTTCCTTTATCATGAGCATCGTCAAAAATCAAAGTTCTTTTTGCACATACATATTACACACACTTATTCATTCCATCTTTTTACTTTCCTTATATGCATAGTATAATGTATAAGGAAAGTATTGTGACGTGGTCGAAAATTACGTTTCAAGCATCCCTGAACACGAATTGGAGATTTTTGAGGCGATGTCTGTGTGTGTGCGTGTCAGTGAGTCTGTGGAGACGATATCTCATGAACGAATCCAGCGATCCGAAAACAATTAGGATTAAAAAAATCACAATCAGTGACTACTGGAAAGCTATTCTGTTTAAACACGCAATCGAAACTTTCGAACTCTTGTAAATTTTTAAATGAAATTTTTAAAAAGTCGTCAAAAAATTAAAACATTTCATAAAGTTACTTAACTAAATCATTTCGTATGTAATTTTTCAGCAGAAAACGATTGATATAAACTTTAGAAAGCTAACATGAACCGTTCTCGAGATATTGCACATTTTTTCAATAAATTTATAAAAAAACATAAAGTAAAAAAAAATATATATATATATTAACTACTGTGAAATCTGTTCACTTTTCATATGTAATATTATGCAATAAATTTATTATCATCATTCTCGTAGATCTAGTTTGTTCCATTCACGAGAGAAGACACTTTGGGTAATAGCTTTGTAATTTGGCGCCTTTAATCGTGTATCTACAATTCTACAATAAGATAAACTTATTTCTCCATATACAACGCGTGGTGAAATTTTGGGAGGGGATTTCGTGGAATATCGCCAACTTAGCGAGTTTTTTAAATGTCGCCAAATTGACGAAAATATGTCAAATTGATACATATCCCACCAAATTGATAAAAATGACGCTAAATCAATGAAAATGAAGACTGATTGATGAAAATCTTATATTTTGGAAAGAATAAGAATCTACAATAAGAGAATATACTTTGGGTAATAGTTTTGTATTTGGAAGTCATTAGTCATTTATTTGCTATAATAATAAACTATTTCTCAGGCCATAATGCTTGACGAAATCTTGACTACAAAATCTTGAATGCTTGACTACGATTCTATAGTATTCATTTTAGTGCATATTGACTAAACTTCATATTTTTTTATAAATTTCTTTACAAACGGGACACGAGTATTTTTTATTCTTTGGCCTGCCTATAAATCTAATTCTATATAGCAAAAACAGGGAGTTTTTTATTTCAATTTGGGGGATAATATACATATATTTTAATATCATTTTTGGAAGAAGAATATTATTTAAGATTCTAATGAAATTTGAACATGTTTTAAATAACAAGCAACGCCGAGTGTATCTGCTAATTTCACATAAGTTACATATCTAGAATCATCTTAATGGAATGCTACGTTCTAGTTATCGTTCAACTTTGATAAAGATGTTACTCTCCAACTTCATGCGCTTTCTGCATTTCAACGTTTAAAGGGAAGAAATTTTCCAGACACAGGATAAATGAAAAAGACCTTTGCTTCCCCAATACTACGAAATGACCCAGGGGAGAAATATATCTCTTTAAATCCCAGTTTCGAATTTAGACACCTGCGAAGCTTAAAACTATCTAATGGTTATTTCCTGAATGTAATATTTCTAAGTGTATTTCTTTCGAACACGTGTATTCCTTTTAAGTATAAAATCAATAAATTGAAACACAGTTTCATTATACTCTGAATAAATCATAATATTATATTTCCGAAACGAATGTATTCCGTAATAATACCTTTTATTTTAGATTAAATAGAAAAGGAACATAAAATAAAATATATATTCTGTTCAATTTAGTACCAACGCATACGAAATTATATTTAACATAAAATAAATGTTCAGAGAAAAGGATGAAATATATTTGAAAAGAAAATGTGAATGAAAGTATGCTTTAAATATGTTTAAATACGTTATTTAAATATGTGTGTTTTAAATATGTTTAAATATATTATATTGTGTGTTTTAAATATGTTAAAAGCATTAGCTATCCTGAAATCGGTACATATTTTCGTATGCTAAGAGTGCATCAGAATTTGAGAGAATACGTCATAGCAGCATGTATGTTAGTGTGCATGTTAGTGTGTGTCCGTTAGTCTGCGAATCGATATATCAAGAAAGAATGCAATATTTTGAATAAAATTTGATACGAGTATTGCAATCGGTTTATACTGGAACTGTATTGATTTTACAAAACATTTGATCGAAGGCCAGACGCCTTTTATTCAGTTTAAATTCGATTGGAAAATTCATTAAATGGAGGTCTTTTATGCAGTTCATATGATCCATATGAATAATATTGGCATTCTCTTACTTAATAAAGGAATATGTTTGTATTTTATTTTAATATTTTATCTGTCTATTTTTATATTGCATTTTCTCTTGCAAGCTGTAATTGGGACATTATTTAGCTTATTTTAAATAATTTAATTAATAAATTAATAATTAAATACCCCCAATATTCGAATGAAATTTTGATAAAAAAACAATAAAATGGCAGAATCTTTATGCTCCACAAATAAATAATTTATATGTAATTTTTCATTAGAAAAAGAAGGATATAAACTTTAGAATGCAATAGCAATGCAGGAATAATTGAGATATTGCACGTTTTTTGAGATATTGCACGTATTCCAAATAAATGTCTCAGAATATTACATAAGATTTATAAAGTATTAATTTTTTTTTCTTGAAATATGTTCAATTTGCATATGGAGTGTAATGCGACAAATTTGTTAACGTCATTTTCGTGGATCTAGTTCGTTCTATTCATGGCAGGAGATACTTTGGGTAACATATTTGTATTTTGACTCCCAACAATTTGCAAGTAGTCATTTATTTATATATAAGACCAGCCTTTTTCTCCGTCTGTCTGTAATGCTTGAAGATGAATTTGACCAAATTGGAGAAATATTACCAACATGGGGCCTATATTTTTATGAGTGAAAAATTAAAGAAAATATCTTCAAAATTGCAAGAAATGAAGCTGAGTTAACGAAAACTAAGCCAAATTGATAAATTAGTTATTGCAAAATTTTAATATATAAACTATTATTGTGTATGTTATCAAGTTAATTGGTTACTTTGAAATAGTTTTATATGTTGTCACCCGAAAAGTGCCAAATGTGCAATTCATCGTTAAGACATTTTGACGTGTATCTAATACATAAATTTTTCTCTCAGAAGTAAGTAAATTTTGCATGAAAATTCATGTGCTGCTTGCTCACACCATATTTTTAATACAATTTACGTTCTTATTGTTTATGATAATTATAACTTTGTAATTTCCGTGTCGTTTATTGTGCTAAATTAAATTCAGGAACACATTGATAGTTATCAATCATCTGCATAAATAAATTTTCAAACATCATACAAGACAACATCATACAAAGGAAAAAAATTGCTGTATTTAAAGGTTAAGGGAGAGAAAATAATCTCTTTTCTTAAGGACTCAAGCAAACTCGCAAAAGCAGACTATCGCTTTGTGTGACTTCTGTGTATGTCATGAGAAGCTCTATTATTAAAACACTGTATACGCATTAATAGTAATAATATACCTGGCAGAGCAAGTAATACATTTTCACTTTCCCTACATCCATAACATAATATATAGGGAAAGTATTGTGACGGGATCGAAAATTTGAATTCGAGTTTTTAACTGAAGATCACGTTTCAAATACTGCAGAGTTCACTTTGACGACAAGAGCTTGCAATTTCGTCCCAGTAGCTCAGTGGTAGAGCGTCGACTGGCCAGTTCGAAGATCCAAGGTCTGATTCCCGGCAAGGCTCTTTACAATGGCGCCCGAACAATTCAATCTTGCAGATTAGTGCAAAGATGCCGGAGGTCTGAGAGTGACCCAGTACGACTAGAATGGATTCAGTGGACTCTGGAAGATTAAGCGCCTATTTTGAAATTGAGAGGATAACGACCTCGCAGAATACTAACCTGGGTAAAATTAGTGGTAGCAGGAAGCTACTCTGAGATAATAATTGCAGGAGGTGGTCAGTCAGATTGTCTGTTGCTCGCCAATCTGACATTAGACGGTGGAGAATGCAGAGCCCACTTCGACGATAAGAGCTTGCAAATTTCGTCCCAATAGCTGAACGGTAGATCGTCGGATGATCAGTTCGGGGATCCAGGGTACGATTCCCGGTTGGGACAGCAAGGTACTTTAAAAGTACCCATGAACTCGAAGTGACAATTTTGGAGATAATTTCTAAGCATGTATGTGAATATATGTTCGTTTATGTGTATTTATATTACTGTTTGCGTTCATGAATCAGTGAGCGCAATATATTACAAATGGATATATAGTGATTCGAAAAAAAAATTGGTAGGATTATTGCAATCATTTTATATTGGATCTCTGATTTGAAATACGATCGAACGTTTGCCAGGCCACCCACCCACACACTAGATTTTTTATTGAATTTTTGAAGAAATATTAAAAAATTGAGGGCATTAATTACTCTTAAATAAATAATTATCTCAATCTTTCCTTAGAAAACGAAAGATACAAACTTTAAACGTTAGCTTCAGCCATTTACGACTTTATTTAAATAAATATACCTAAAAAGTTACATAGATCCTATCTGTAAAATTTGGTGATAAATTTGGTGACTTTGGCGATTATTTTGGTAAAATATCACGAATTTACGACTTTTCTTAAATGGTGCAAAATTAACGAAATTTTATCTCATTGGCCAATATGACGCTAAAGTTGTGAAAATGATGTCAATCTGATAAATTAATTATTAACATATTTCAATATATGAAATTTAATGATTGGCAGATGCCAGCAATATTTCAAATTATCAAATACTATTTGTTCGAAATATAAGCTAATTTGGTACTTCGAAATTGTTATACATGTTGTCATCCAGAAAAGCTTGATGTGCAATTAATTTATTGCTAAAAAGAGTGCGTCATGGATTTTATACATTACTTCCTCATTGTGAAAGAGGTGAAGTCATTGCATTATGTAGGGAAAGTCATATGCTATCTACATTATATTATTTTGCGTTTTATTGCAAATTCTTTAAAATTATAAAATTATCTTATTCAAATTAGTCCCAATTTATCTAAAATGAACATTTCACATAAAAATATTGCTAATTACTTCAGTCGCAACTGATTTTTTTTTTTATATTAAAAAATAAATATTAACATGTTAAACAAATAAATGCTAAAATGTTGAAAAAAAAGACAAGGCTGCCGCCTAAAGATGTATGGCACGAGTGAAACAAAATGCTTTCACAATTAACATTTTTTACTCCTTTCGATTTTTAGCTACTCGCGTTAACTCATTAATATTCATGAAGAGTAACAGAGCGTAAAAAAACGTTCTTCTAAAGAAAACACACTCTTGGGAAGTGTTAAGCAGGCAGAAAATTGTTTTTACTGCGGATTATCTGGCAGCAGATTTTTAAAAGCTCAGATGTAAATGAAATCAATTAAGGCGAGATTGAAAATGCAATTTTTGTTATGCGCGTAAAAGTGAAATTAAGTGCTTGGAAGTTTTTTGGGAGATTTTTGTGAATGCTAGCTGCATTCAGCGCTCGGCCCGGTTGCTTTTAAAAATCTCTGAGATGTCAACACTCTCGCATATGTACGCACATGCTGGGTAAGCAGGTAGTTCACGGTTAACTATATTTGCTGAAAACGAATGAAAATAATATAGATACATCATAACTGTGGTTCTAAAAAAAACATTATTGAAGATAGTTAAACACATTGTGTTCATATTTTGAGATGCCGCTAATAACCCACTATTAAATCTTTAGTACGAGTTCCTGGAATAAAATATATTCACATAATACCACACAATTAACTTTACCTATTTTAACTTTAAAATATATATTTATTAAGCAACTTATAATCATAATTAGATTACAACAATTATACTTATATATTTACGGAGGAGCCTGAACATGTGTAACCAGGCATACAAAAATTCCTAAATTAACTATGACATTTTACAAATGTTGTTAAGCACATACCTTATTGGCATTAGATGTTGGTTTGTGAACCACCGCATCATCACTGCACTGTGTGAGTAACTTGATACAAAATCGTCTGAGGCTGTATGGAACTTAATGCATCTCGTCTATTCTGACTGCACTGCATGAGAACCTTGATGCATGTCTTAATGCACCTGCGCCGACTTTAATGCACATCTGCATCCAGACTTTAATTGTTCTCTCCAACTATATTTTCAAACTGTTCTGTTAATATCTGTAGAACTTTATGCATGTCCATATCGACTTTTAATGCTATCAAATATTACTATTTCACTGTTACTTACATCTCTGTAGAAATTTCTGCATGTCTGTTTCGAATCTAACTGCCATCAACTATTACTCTTCAACTGTTACATCTCTGACTATGTTCTGTCTTTTTTTTACATATCTCTGTAGTAGTTATGTAGAATCTTCAACCGGTTGCCGCCTCTTTTTGCCTGAGCCTCTTCAGCGACCACGCCTCTTCAGAGCCTTTCATACGCCTCTTCAGCGACCACGCCTCTTCAGCGCCTTTCATACGCCTCTTCAGCGACCACTGGTTGACCTCAGGGCGGCACGGTAACACTTCATTATTAAGCACACATCCACAACAGAAGGTCTTTATTTTACTTCCTATAAGATATACAAAAGTTTAAAAAAATTGGCCAGAGCGCTTTCGAGCATAAGTACGCTCTTCATCAGTGGCTACACGGAAGTAAAATGTGAATCGTTTATATATAGACCAGATATAGTGACCAAATTTGCATAAATACAATTTACAAAAGGATCTACGTTTAGACAAGCATAAACCGTAAACTATTTTTTTTTAGAGTTTCAAAAATTTCAACAACAAAAGAACAGCATATTGAATTACAATTTAATTACTGAAATCGAAAAAAGGGGAGGTGGAGGTGGCAATCAAGCATAATCCCAAAGAAGAAGACGTCAAAGATAACTTTGCAGAGACTTGAATTGCATGGAGTCGAGAATGAGTCGCCAAGGGTAACTTAAATTCATAACAGGGTCAAAATTACAAACGGACTCACGGGAAATATAAATAAAAAGGAATTCAAAAAGGAGAATATCACGAGAGTTATTACAACGCATCAAAAGGAAAGTATTTTCAAAAAGAGGCTGAAAATTATCTTTAACAACAAATTGAGTAAGAGCCGTAGAATTGGGATTATGCTTGATTGCCACCCCCTCCCCTTTTTTCGATTTCTGTAATTAAATTTTAATTTAATATGCTGTTCTTTTGTTGTTGAAATTTTTGAAACTCTAAAAAAAATGTTTACGGTTTTATCCTTGTCTAAACGTAGATCCTTCTGTAAATTGCATTTATGCAAATTTGGTCGCTATATCTGGTCTATATATGAACGATTCAAATTTTATTTCCATGTAGCCACTGATGAAGAGCGTACTTATGCTCGAAAGCGCTCTGGCCCTTTATTGAAACTTTTGTACGTCTTATAGGAAGTAAAATAAAGACCTTCTGTTTAGGATGTGTGCTTAATTTTTGCTATTATAACATCAGACGTGATGCCAAATTGTTTACTTCGTTATTGTTTAACCTTTTAACAGATCCCATGGCTTTTTCTTTAGCCTCCAGTAATGGCTCTGGATCGAACCAACCTGCATTTATAGCCACCCCTGATTTATGGCACTGCTGGTCTCACACTACTAATATAGAATTTATAACTAATTTTAGGGGAAATAAGTGGACAACGTGCACCACACCCTAAATCAAAACGTTACTTTTAAGCTTATAGGTACAGGTACTGCTAAACATAGGTGTATGAGTATCACGGGAAGGTTTGAAATTATATTCTTAGCAAAACTGTAGAAGAGGGCAGAAGATTTTAGGATGGTAAGGAAGACTGGATTTGAAAGGAAAAATGTAGGAAGACGGTACAAGCGTAGATTTGTAATAGATAACTGCTCTGGCTCGATCAAACCTATACTTGAAATCCTCTTAGTCATGGTATTGCTGCCCTCTCGGTCAGGGCTGCAATATATTGCCGTCTTCCAGTCTGGTGCCATCATTCTGGCCTGCTAGATATCATAAATCTACATATAAACCTTTTTACGTGAATTCTGGTCTCACAATAACTTATGGCGACCGTTATGCGTGCCTGTTTGCTTAAAAAACCCTTATGATTAAATGTAATGTATTCAAAAGGAACAAATAAACCCTCCATGACGCCAGTTTATTGTATCAATAGAAATTTATCTATGAATCTAATTTACTCTTCAGAAAGATATATGATCTTCAAAAAGATATATAATCTAAATCTTAAAAATTCATGTTAGATGTTCTGATCATTCCTGACTACAGAAAGTAGTCAGCAATTTTTACTTTCCCTGCAATACATGGTAATGTATAGGGGAAGTATTGAAATCGAGTCGAAAATCGCAACTCATGTTTTCGACGGATCTACACGTTTCAAGCACCCTTGAACACGAAAACACTATTCTTAACATGAAGTATGAGTAGTATATGTCTGTGCGTGTGTCTCTGTGTGTGCCTGGGTGTTTGTGTGCCTGTCTGTGCAATCCACTCTAACTTAAAAAGTAATGGGCCAAATTTCATAAAATTTGGGATTAATATCACAGAGTCTCTTAAGGGTTACCCTGGTGCTGAAGAGATTTTGATATGATTCGGAAGAAAGGAAACTGCTTTTTTACGAAATGGTCAGCTAAAGTTGCATGTAGCCACTCTAACTGAAAACTAATTGGACGATTTCAATAAAATTTAGTAGATAAGTTAATCATGGGATACCCGTGTGCTGATTAAACTTTGGTACCATTCAGATAAAAAAATAATCTGCTTTTTTGGGAAATATCTTGCAAAAATCGTCCAGCTCTAAAGTAAAATACTACATATGTATCAAGCAAATGAGTTTTTTATGCGTATTTTTAACGGCAAAAATAATAAGATCAACCCTATTACTCTAGGATGGACCATTCTTGAGATACTAAGATTTTATATTTGTGGAAATGAAGATGATTTTACTGTAGTTAAAAACTATTTTATGAAATTTCTTGAAATTTGTTTGTTACGTCCCCTCAGCGTTATCTTACTGCTGATTACATTTTGACTTGATTCGGATTAATATATAACCGAGGCTTTTCTGCTAAATACACCACAATGATGGTGAAATTCTAAAATAAATTATTAGAATTGCTGAAATATATTGATTAAATACTAGTTCTTCATATATTTTTTAACAGAAAAGTGAGTAAAACTCTCTCTATGACTCAAGGATGAACCTTTCTCGACATATTATAGTTATTGGGAATTTTGAGGAGCTAAACACTTTAAAGTGCAAAGCTGCCAAATGAAAGGAACATGTATTAAAACTGAAAATTGGATAAAATATCAGAAAATTATCTATAATATTTTCTGCAAGTAAACTGAATTTAATGTATAATGAAATAAAAAATAAAATAAAAATATATTTGAGTTTGCAGGAAAGGTATCCCACATACAATTTTTTAATGATGTATTTACGTCGGTTCGCAAAATATCTCTTGATCAGATCGATAAAATTAAAAAAAATTGGCATGGTTATTTTAAAGATTCATGCCAGAGACCTCTTGCTTTTCGAAGAGATCAGACCACAGCAAAATCTTCAACAATTTTAATATTGTTTTCCGAAATTCGAAAATAAATCACAAAAATATGAGTATGTTAAAATGTACGGTTAAAGAAGACGCTGTATGTGTAGTTTGGCATTTAAAATATTGATCATATATATTGAACTAGTGACAACAGTGTTTGTAGTGCACAAAAGAAAGAGTTGAAGTTATTTAAACACATTGCGTTGATACATTGAAATACCGCGAATAACCCAACATTAAATCTTTAGTACGAGTACCAGGAACAAAATAATTTAACAAAATATGACACAATTAACTTTACCCATTTCAACTTTGATATATATATTTATTAAACATCTTACAATCATAATTAGATTACAACAATTACACCTAAATATTTACGGAGAAGACTGGACATGTGAGATCAGACATACAGAAATTCCTAAACTGATTATTACTATTTTATATATGTTATTGAGCACATACTTTCTTGTTGTCCTTAGACGTTTTTAGATCATTGGTTGTTGAACCACCGCATCTTCACCGCACTGTATGATGCACCTCTTCATGCACTTCTAGCGAATTTTATGCATATCTGCATTCGCACTATATTCTCATCTATTACTGATCTCTCGGTAGAACTTTATGCAAGTCTATATCGACTCGAACTGCTCTAACCATTTTCTCCAACTGTATCTTACATCTATGAATCTGTTCTCATCTATCTCTCGATCTTTTTCTGATCTCTTCTGTATTGTTTGCATATATGAATCTGTTTCTGTAGAACTTTCTGTCGGTCGACACCTCTTTTTGCCTGAGGTCTGATACGCCTCTTCGGCTATCATTGGTTGACCTCAGGGCGATGCGACAACTCATCTTCCATATTAGTTTAACTTTGAACCAATATCGTGGATTCATCTTTAGTTCCTTATTTATGGTTTACTGACCTCTCGGGTCAGGACAGCTGTAAAACTGGTGTCAAACAGACTGAGCTTCTTTGTCTGGTCTGCTAGATATCATAAACAATCATATAAACATGTCTATGTGTATTCAAGTCTCACAGATGTATTTACGTCAGTTCGCAAAATATATCATGATCAAATCGATGAAATTAAAGACAATGGTATTGTTATTTTAAAGATATACACCCGAGACCTGTTGCTTTTCGAAACGATCAGACCAAGACAAACGTTTTTAACATTGTTTTCCGAAATTCGAATAAAAAATTACAAAAATAGGAATATGTTAAAATGAACGGTTAAAGAAGACGCTGTATGTGTAGTTCGGCATTTAAAATGTTGATCATATATATTTAAATAGTGACAATAGAGTTTCTATTGCACAAAAGAAACAGTTGAAGTTATTTAAACACATTGCGTTGATACTTTGAAATGCCACAAATAACTCACTATTAAATCTTTAGTACGAGTTCCTGGAATAAAATATATTAATAAAATATCACATCATTCTCTTTACCCATTTTAACTTTAAAATATAAATTTATTAAGCACCTTATAATCATAATTAAGTAAATACCTAAATATATAGGTTATACCTAAACATAGTAAATACCTAAATATATAGGTTATACCTAAACATTTGCGGAGGAGACTGTCCATGTGAGACCAGACATACAAAAATATCTAAACTGATTATGACCTTTTTATATATGTTATTGAGCACATATCTTTTTGTTGTCCTTAGACGTTTTTTGATCATTGGCTGTTGAACCACCGCATCTTCACTGCACTGTATGAGTAACTTGATGCACCTCTTCCTGCACTTTTGGCGACTTTTATGCATATCTGCATCCGCACTATATTCTCATCTATTACTGATCTCTCTGTAAAACTTTATGCATGTCTATATCGACTCTAACTGCTCCAACTATTTTCCCCAACTGCATAGGCGCTCTTTCACCACGAGGAAATTAGTAACAAAAACAACAATATGGTCCTTCGAATAAGAGTAACGTAGCCGGATTTTTAACTTACTCCGGTGGAGGAAATAATCGTGGTCGTTTAAAGTATATTCAGTCACTATACAGAAATGTCCTGGCTACCTAGAAAACTAAATCTTCAGTTATAGTACCGACCACTAGGCCGAACCTAATGGAGCTAGATTTTCGATCTCTCCCTGGGGTGGAGAAAATGGGACATTTATTAAGAGTATTTATTCTTAGACCCCCCAGAAGCTCCCTGATGAACAAGAAGGCTGAATATTAGCACACTTATAGTATCGACCATTGCATAGAACCTGAAGTAACCATATATTTTCGATCTCCCTTTACGGGTCGGAAATAATATGCCTTGTCAAAAAGTCTTTGTAGACCCTCAAGCAGCTGCCTGGTGGCTTTATAAGACGTAATCTGTGCACACATGGTACCCACCACTGAACCAAAACAAAGCGAAACATATTTCTAACTTCACCCTCGGAATAAGCAAATGGGGAGGGGTAATTCTCTCAGAAACCCCAAAGCCCCCACCAAGGAAATAAGAGGCCCAAACTCCACCACGAAGCAGAATCTAACTAGGCCATTTTCCGATTGAGACTGCTATTTTCTATGTTAAGCACCATACATTGTTAAACAAAATAAACTTATTAATAAGTTTTATCTCAACTTTTAAGAGTGGTAGTATCCCTGTCTGTAACAGACTAGTTAAATACATAATTAATTAATTAACGTAATACGGAAAATCATAAATTTTATATTCTAAATTAGATGTAGTATATTCATTAACCAGTGTCATTTTAATTTTACATAAATAATTTATGATAATTAACAAATATATTTAAAAGTAAATCAAATTCTCGGCTGCCATAAGTATTCTTTTGTCAGTGGAGATACAAATATCAATAAGTTTACAAACATCAATTTCTCAAAATATGCTATAGATTTAGCATATATGATGATTGGTATGTATTCAACATCAAATTTCGGATGCGATTGGAGGGTTTGCTGAAGATTTTTTTTTGTATTTTCACTTCCAGGTCAAGATATTTCCATGAAACACCTATATCTTACGACTGGATCTAGATATGGCTTATATGATGGCTAATATAGATTCAGCATAGAATTCCATAGGGGGCCGGGAGAGTAACTACTGATTTCCATTTCCTGTTTTTGAGATGTTACTTTCAGGTTTTCTGGAAAGTCATACGAGTGGACAAAATATGTATATAATTAAAATACCTTACGGTTCTGCCAGAAATGAAATTTACACACCATCTGCCGCTATGTGAAGGCTTTTTCATAAATTTCTTGCGATATATGCAGTTCAGATTACAATATTCAGTTAATATAATAATCTTTAAAACTTATATAAAAATATTGCCATGCATAAGAAATTATTTTATGAAAACATAAAAATGTTTAACTTTAAAATATTCCTGAAGAATTCTTTACTCCCACTTGCTTTTTTTTCTAAATTAAGTTATCAAAAGAAGTGAAATTCGATGCATATACTTCCTTAATTTGTCATTTTTAAGATAAGCTTTTAAATTCTGAATAGAAATAAAATCTTAAGAGAAATGTCATTTAGTTTATAAATTTAAAAATGCAATTAATGTGCGATGTGCTGATATCATAGTTGAAAAGCATTACAATATTTTTCTATTTTATAGTTAGTAAGAATTTCAAAAATATTTTTATTTTGATTTTATTTCGCTTTTTAGTTATCTGCTTTCCATTTTAAAAAGGGTGAATTTAGTTCAAATTCCTAAATAAACATTGAATATTTCAGATACACTCAATGATGAAGACTTACACTAAGCGATTAGTAATTAAGGTAGAATTTATAAATGCGTTTTTAGTGATATCATTAGAGATTTTTACCAGTCTAAAGCGATGTTGAAAGTGGAGAAAAAGGCATCAAGTGCCACGTAGGTTAGTGGACTGCTCCCAGACACAAAAAAAGATAATTTGTAAGAATCGGCTCATATCATATAGTGGCGTATTTACCCAATTATTATAATTTCTGCTGCTGGAGTATAAACGGTATAAACAGAGAAACAATCTTATCTTATTTCAAGCAAATTGTCCAATAATATAGATTTTGTGTTATTCCTTTTAGAGCAATAAAAATCATATTTCTAAACACATAAATATATTCTTTCTAGCTGCCCCAGTAACTGTTTCAATGCGTATATTAAACTTTATAAAGCGTTATGCCACAGTTTTATTTGCTGTAACGAAAGAGGGCATATTTTTTTTTATGAAATTGTATAAGGTAGGTTGTCCAATTATGGCTCTCCCATTATTTGACAACAAGTTTTGAGGACTACAAAATTATTTTATATGAAATAACGAAGCTGTTGGTTGGAGGATTTAAATGGATAATTAAGATAAAATGTCTAATTTTTGTGATTGTCATTTTTAAAATGCAATAGGCTGAAAAAAACCTAACTCAATGAAAGCGAATCTCCATGAAGCTACTCACCCACTATTTGTGGCTTGTGAAAGCCGTAATCTACATTGAAAGCAAAATGAGGGGAGCATTGAAAGCAAAATGAGTGAGGAGATGCCAAGATAAGAGATCCCGTAGATATTCCAGTAGACATTTTATTTAAAGCCCATGAGTAGAATAAATGGGGTCTTCCTATCTATCACAATACTAGAAATCCGAGGACAATAAACAACTCTTATATCTGACGCAGTACGAATTTTTCTCGAGAAGGTGTCAAAAATATGTCTCTGATTGGCTATTTCATCTTGACACTTTTCTCGTCGACTGTTCATTATTTTATGTCCACGACTACTCTTCCCACACTACTGAGCTTCCCAAGGGTGTGCTGAGCTTCCCAAGGGTCCTATGCTGTATATGATGTTATCCAACTTATTACCAATAACTATTAGAAGCGATTTAATCATCGACAGATCCGATGCACTTCCCGAATTAATTACTTTTCGGAAGTAGAGATATTCCAAAAGATCCTCACTGTTTAAACTGTGAATATCTACAATTTGAACTCAATACACCTATAAGAATATAAAGAATATATCTGGACGTCAGGGGTCTCGATAACCATTTGTCTTGATGGATCTGAGAAAGTGTCAAATGTGAAATTGGGTTTAACAAATTGCCGTGTTATTGCCTTCAATCAGTTTTCATTTGAAAAAATTTGATCCCGTGGTGACTTTCCTTTCGTTTATCAGCTTGTAAAATGCCGCTTGATGGTATATTTATCTTGCCATTCCTATACGTATTAGATAGAACACAAAACTATGAAGAGAAAATAATCGTTAACAACGTATTTGGAATGAGAAAAAAATTACGAAATTTGCAAGGAAATACATTTGTAAGTTTAAATTACAAATGTGTTATAACTGGAAGTACAATATATTATAAATATGCAATAAATGGGTGTAATAATAAGAACAACTGTACTCAACCGGAATTCAAACTACGGATCTTCTAACTGGTCAATCGAAGCTCTACGCTAAGCAACTTAGAAGAACTTAATATCTCTTATAATGAAAGCATATACCATATACCCGCCCTTCAGATTTCAGATCGAAAGGAAATTTCCGGTCTGAACAATCTCTTCAAGAGCGTCATTCAGGAGGGACGGAGTAAGACCATCCCTCCTAAGCTCTGGCAAGCTTTTTTAAACTTTGACCATAGAAAACATACTTTAACAGTCATTGCTATTTATAAAATTGTAACATCTTTCCAGGAACTTGTCTCCGATAAGGTTCAAAATTTAAAGAACTAACTTGTACCACAAAAGAACATAACGTGTCGAATTTTATGTCGCTAGATTAGTAGACCCTGGTTAGTTAGAGATTCGAAAATTTAAAATGCGACAAATATATGTATTTCATGTGAAGTCAAATATAATAAAGCTTTAAAAATTATCTCTCCGTAGCAATAAATAAAACTCCGAAACAATAACGATTTGTCAAGAATCTGTATTTAGATATCTATATTTTAGCAATACTAGGGGCTCCGCCTTAAATGTCCCACATTCAGAGACTTCAACTTGCGAACACCTTTTATGTAAATATTTTTAAAAGTAACCTTATATTTTCATTCAATAAATGAACCTCAATATAATGAATCTTTATAATAATAATTGCCACACTAAAATCTTTTGAAATACATCATACCATGATCAAAAAGCCTGTTCTTCGACTGCAATTCATAATCCATATGCATTATATTAGCATGCATAAAACTTTTCATTTATCTTTTTCAAATTGCACACCATTTACTTTACTAAAATTATTTCTTTTATAGTTCAAAAAGTTAGTTTTCTCATATGGGCTACTCTTGAGGATATAATTGTTGAAAAAGTTTCCACTCAATTGGAAACATCTTATAAAGATCACAAAATATCATATTAAATACTCAAGCAGTAGTAGAATTGCAAATATTAAGAAACATAATGCATTACTAAGACATTTATATTTCTACAAAACTTTTGCATGCTATCTAGGATGGTTTAGAAAGTCATTAAGTCGTTTGGGATTCGCTCATTTATTCACACGTTTTTAAGATTGTTGTTCGTTCGTTCATTACTAATTTCCCCGTGTTGAAGGAGTTCCTACGCACCACGTCCACAAGACCCCCCAGTGTATCCCATGGCGAAGGGGAGACATGACAACATCCATGTCCGCTGGCGGGGTTTGAACCCGCAACCCGGCAATCCAACGACCAGACTGAAAAGCATGTGCCTCTGACAGCTCGACCACCGGATCGGCAAGATTGTTGTAGTTAATAAAAACACAAATCATATTATCAATAATATATTATTTGTTAAACTCTTACAAGCTGTTAAGGTCCGTAGAATATCTTATAAAATTCCAATAAAATTGTCTAGCTATGTGACTCCTTTAATGTAATCCTTTAATTTTTTACAGAAATATATATTTATATCCCCCTTACAAACAGTTAATTTGCAGAAACAAAAAGACACTAAAAGATCTAAATGGATGAAAAAACTCCAAAGAAAATTGAATCTGCGCCAAATAGTCATGAAAAGCAGGAAATTAGAGCATAGAATATCAAAATCATAGCCCAAACTTTTCACTTTTTAGCTACTTGCCCACGCAAGAAGATTTAATTTTTTCTTTAAACAAAGCCCATTACTGGAAACATTTCTCATGATATAAGGGAACCTTTAGGTTGTACAACCGATGACTTGTTGATTGTTAAAGTATACTGATTGAAGCACATACCGTAAATTTAAGTAATTGGGGGAGACGTCGCATATTTGTAACATATATGTGAAATTGAATTACTGTCTTAATTCGTCGTATTTGTTAGCGACGGCATGCTTAGGTGCTTAATTAGGGCGCATTATACCTGCGAAGTGAGGAAGGCGCAGCAGTGTGTGCTTGCACGCAGCGGACGACTACATCATTTAACAAGAAATGTCAATCATGCATAAAACATTGATTATAAAACACTTTCCAACTGCAATGCAATTTTATTTAATCATCTCAAAAATGCGACACATTCAGTAGTAATATTTTTAAAACACAATACTACATTAATTAATTATATTTGAAAACTTAAAACTTCATAAAAAAATAACGTTATTGAAATGAGGTCATTGAAATATAAATTGCCTGGTTTAAACATCTCCAAAATGCGATACATTCAGCGGTAATATTTTTAAAATTATCATAATACTACAATAATTTATTATATTTGAAAACTTAAAACTTTACCGAAAAAAGTTGAAATTTATTCAAATGACGTCATTGAAATATAAATCGCCTGGCTCTCAATGTAAAAGCTGTAAATATTTCATTCAAACACTTTTATTCCATTCCTTTCATCCATCACAATACTACAATAATTTATTTTATTTAAGAACTTAAAACCATTTAGGCACAAGTAATTTAACTCTATGCTTAAAACTTCATAAAAAAATCGTCTGCTTCTCTATGTACAATCAATTACTGTTTCATTCATATCAGCTATTTTGCAAACTCCAGAGCTAAATATTTGCGTCAAAGAAATTCAGCAATTCTTACACAACTCATCCTACATCTTTATTTATTTATATTCTCCATAAGTGAAAATTAGGCTTCGTTGTAGAAATAATCAAAGTTTGATGATCATTTAAACTCAAATATATTCTAATTGCGTTGTTTCAGAATGTAAATGCACAAAATTTAAGTAAAAATAAACCGGTTTTAGCACAGACACAATACTAAATATAAATTAAAAAGAACATTAAAAATCACGATTTTGACACAAGATGGATGGCATTGATCATTTAAACTCAAATATATTGTAATTGCGTTGCTTCAAAATTTAGATGCACAGAAATTATGCAAAAATAAAGCGGTTTTAGGAGGGATACAACACTAAATATAAATTAAAAAGGAACATTAAAAATCACGATTTTGACACAAGATGAATGCCATATTTTATTTTGAAGTGGGTCACGTGATCTCTTCATATAATATGGATGTAATTATTATTTTAATTTTTTTTCAAAAGCTATCGAATATATTTTGCTGATACTTTTTCATATTTTTTATGGAAAAATTTGAATATTTCCTAAATTTTTCGAAGCAATTTGTGAATTTTAAATTCCCTTAAAAAATGATTGAAAAATTTGGTACCATAGGGTTCAATGTATTTAATTTTTTCATCCCGGGTTCAGTCCAAAACTAATTAGGTGATATTATTCATTTACATTCCCATAAGTCCCACAGGCCGTCTGAACAACATACTAAAATTTCATTTTGATAATGTCATTTTTACTACAGTTATCGTGCTAACGGATAGACAGACAGACAGACAGATAGACAGACAGAATGAACAAAAGTCATAAACACTTTTCAACTATGCTGTAAAGTGTTAAAAAATTGAATAGATTAATGTGATTAATACCAGCTTTAAATTCCGTGCAACTCAGTACATATTCTAATTTAACATAATCCATATTTAAAGAAAACCTTTTCTTTTTTGCTAAACCGGCGTTTTAGTAGTCATGAACCGTATGACATTTTGAAATAAAATTATTCTTATTTCAACTTTACGCAAGTACTTCCTCCTATCTTCATATAATTAACATTTCATAAATATTCATGAACTCTGAGACAGAAAGAACTTTCGTTTTATTACTAAAATTTTAAAGATACGTAGGCAGAGGGTTGGATTTGTGAGAATCTCTGCATTCAACTTTGTCGTCTGAAGAACAGAAATTGTTTGATAATGCGATATGACGCACTTTCAAAACGTCATTATATGTGTGCACAGTTTCTTAATTCTAATACTATATGGACATTTTTGCAATGTATTTCTTATAGTGTATATTCGTGATATCTTCACAAATATTTGCAAGATGTGATTTACTTTCACATTAGTTGCATAATTGCCGTTATATTAATTCCCCATGTTTTTTTGCTTAATAGAGCACAGTTATTTAATGCAACTTCATTAAAAAAGCACACGCAGTTAATTTATTCATATATATGGAAAATTAAAAATGTATATTTTTTCATTATAAGGGCTTCTCCCTCCTGCTCTCTGACTCTCATCAATCCCTGTAACTCGCTTCCTCCGTTGGAGACCTTCCCTGTTCGCTAACACTCACCAAACCTATTCATCTCAGAGTTCTGACTTCCTTAATATTCATTGCTCGCTAACTCCCATGATTCGGGGCACCGTTCCTATGTTCTATGTAGCCCATTAATTGCAGGATCGCACTTCTCCAGCTTTTTTGTTACGCCTGCTACACAAATGTTGAAGATTCGTCCCTATCTCGCCGAAACTCACCAATCCCAAGAACTTACTCCGCGAGCAATTTTACCCCTCCCATCTCGCCCGATTGCATGCCCCCAGCTCGGGAACGCTCACCAACTCCTGGAGTTCGGATGGTTCATCCCGTGTTCGCTCCCTCTCACTAATCGGCATAGATCGCTTAGCGAGATTTTTTCCACAGCCCAATTTATAATATATATATATATACAGGATGGATGTCCCAAAAAAATTGAAACTCTCTTTATTGCTTTACCTGTTGGAGATAAGTGGACAATGTGAATTGCAAAAATGTTGAAAGTAGGGTAGGAAATAAGACTACGTTAATGAAATAGTCCTCCCATTAATTTTCAAAAAGTTAAATTTTTTAAATATTTTTACGACTCCCTTAGACAAATTGTGTCATTCAGATTTTTTTTTTATTTTTAATTCAAAAAAGATCATTAAAAAACCCGTATATCTGTATCTTTAAAATTGAGCGAGTTATATTTAATTGAAAATTAAACATTGTAAATGGAGACCATATATCAAATTAGAAATGTAAATTTGTGACATATCACAAAAAAGATGAAACTGGATGATATATATATATATATATATATATATATATATATATAATACATAGGATACCCAACCGCGTAATGAGTACTATTGCTTTATATGATCTTTGTCTGTGT
This sequence comes from Amaurobius ferox, assembly GCA_951213105.1. Taxonomy (NCBI): domain Eukaryota; kingdom Metazoa; phylum Arthropoda; class Arachnida; order Araneae; family Amaurobiidae; genus Amaurobius; species Amaurobius ferox. The sequence goes on along the minus strand of OX578137.1, from coordinate 34,346,954 downwards.
AATGCTTTATTTAGATGCATTTGTGATAAAACTTTTGGCACATATTAACGTATTTTTGATCTAAACAATTTCCATAGTCAATTTGTTTATGATTCCTATTTTTAGTGATGAAACAGCCTTTCACATGTTACGGAAAATGGTATCAGATTTTTGCCTTTATCATAATTCAGTTGATTTTAAAGATACAGATATGCGGTTTTTTTAATCTCGTTGCATAAAAATAAAAAATTTCTGATTGACCAAATTAGTCTAAGGGGGTCGTATAAAAATTTAAAAAGTGTAACTTTTTGAAAATTAATGGGAGGACTATTTCATTAACATAGTCTTATTTCCTACCTTACTTTCAACATTTTGTAATTTACATTGCCCACTTATCTCCAACACGAAGAATTTAAGCCACTTTTTATCTTTTTGGGACACCCTGTAAATATATAATTGTATATATACAGGGTAATGTATATATATATACAACCATATATATGTAAATAATACATAAAGTGACTTTTAAAATCCAAATTCCCTGCAAAATATTAAAAGATTATTATATATACAGCGGTAAAGCGCCATACTACTATATACATGTGTATAACTAAATGAACTCCTAAAAAGGACAAGTACCTATATACCCATAAAGATGTTAAAAGAGTATATATAATGTGACGCCCAGCGGGAGTAGCAACACTCAACTCTCCAGTTAAAGCTTTTACTGCCTCGGCGAAACGCTCCCGGTAGCCGAAACCTCCAAACCACAATCAGCAAGACACTCACCATTACCTCAAAAAACGTAAAACACATTAAAAACCAAGTCATTAATATAAAAAAATCCCAAAAGCACTTTTAACCACACATATAACTACCTAAAGATCTGAAAAGGGGGGGGAATAAATTCCCACATCATCATATTAAAACTATTGTATGGGATCATTAACTAAGTGGAGTGGTTATATTATATATTTTCAAAAGTATACTGAAACACCATAAAGAAAGGGACAAATACAAGCTTTTGCCCAAACCTGACTGTAACAACCATGAAAACCATATTGACTCGAACCTTAAAAACTACTAGTGTATGAAATTATTATAAATGTGTTTATTTTCATATACTACGGATAAAAACTAAATGTCAATTTGCGGCCATAAAACTAGTAATGTATGAAATCATTTACAAGGTGGTTATTTTGTATACTTCAATGAAAAACAAAATAGAAATTTTGCCATTTCAAAATGTGAATAAAACCCAACTTTTGAAATTCACCATAATTTTCACACTAAAAACCTTCCCCATTCTCGTAGAACTTTTACATCGAAGCCCTTACAGGCAACCTTGAAAGTAAAATCAGGCATGTACAATACCCGAAACTTTTCAATATCCATCTATACTTGACATTTCACTATAATATAACAATGAACCATATGTGATGAACTTGTCTACCATTTAGACACTCAAAACACTAGGGAAGTCAATCGATCTGCCAAGTGCTTTCTTGCCTTGATTACAGTTAATCCATGAAAATCTGAAGCAATATAAAAAAACGTTATTTTGTTTTTTTTATAAAGTTTGTTTCAGATCCTCATGGATTAATTGTAACCAAGACAAGGAAGTGCTTCTTTGACAAAGCTTTGTTATCAGTCACAGTTTAAAAATAGTTTAAAACTCAGGCTTGTGAGAAGTCGAATAGAACTGGTTGATTGAATTTAAGGATTCTTTATTATTGTTCTATTGATGATTGACTTTACTAGTGTTTTGAGTGTCTAAATAGTAGACAAGTTAATCACATATGGTACATTGTTACGTTATAGTGGAATGTCCAGTATAGATGGATTTTGGAAAGTTTCGGGTATTGTATGCCTGATTTTACTTTCAAGGTTGCCTGTAAGGGCTTTGATGTAAAAGCTCTACGAGAATGGGGAAGGTTTTTTAGTGTGAAAATTATGGAGAATTTTAAAAGTTGGGTTTTATTCACGTATTGAAATGGTAAAATTGCTATTTTGTTTTTTATTGAATTATACAAAATAACCACCTTGTAAATGATTTCATACATTAGTTATTTTATGACCGCAAATTGATATTTAGTTTTTATCTGTAGTATATGAAAATAACCACATTATTAATAATTTCATACCATAGTAGTTTTATGATTCGAATCAATATGGTTTTCATGGCTATTACAGTCAGGTTTGGGAAAAATCTTGTATTTGTTCATTTATTTTATGGTGTTTTAGTGTCGTTTTAAAAATATATAATATAACCGCTTAGTTAATGATCCCATACAATAGTTTTAATATGATGTGGGATTTTATCCCCCCACCCATTTTCAGATCTTTAGATAGTTATATGTGTGGTTAAAAGTGATTTTGGGATTTTTTATATTAATGACTTGGTATTTATATTAATGACTTGGTTTTTAATGTGTTTTACGTTTTTTGAGGTAATGGTGAGTGTCTTGCTGGTAGTGGTTTGGAGGTTTCGGCTACCGGGAGCGTTTCACCATAGCAGTGAAAGCTTTAACCGGACAGTTGGGGGTCGTTACTCCCCCCGGCCGTCACTTTATATATACTTTATTAACATCTTTATGGGTATGCAGGTACTTGTCTTTTTAGGAGTTTATATAAATATATATATATATATATATATATATATACATATAAATATTACATCTATCACATCTAAAAACTGACAACTGAAAATATACTCAAAGGCGCCAAGCTGCTCAGACAAGTACATTTCTATACAACTCAATAATTAGAAAAAGAAAAAAGAAGAATGACATTGTATCAAAATTTCGCCGGGGGGGATTGTGACCCCCACTTCCCGGTTTAGCCAGCTTTATGTCATGACGACACTCCCGGAAGCGGATACAATGTCGCCAACCAAGTACATATACTAATACTTTAAAAAAAGAAAAAAGTTGAAAAACCTATACTTTCCCTAACCTATACAAAGACTACGCGTTTTACTACATCCAAACAGAAACACAAAATACTACAAAAATGACCCACATCCAATACCAATATGTCAAGAAAAACAAGCCACGCATACACCTCACCGAAATGTAAAAGACTCTTACTTTGTACCTAATGATCTCCCTCAAACAGTCAACCATGACCTTCACAATGCAGCCGCTGTCCAATACTATCTCAGACAGAAAGCTCTCTTCCACTCAAATACAAGTCGTAACACTCGGTTACGGTTATGCCGTAAAATTTACACAATATATCACAGAGAAAACGTAGAGGGTAACCCATTACGATTGCTTCTTCTAGATAATTCAGATCACTTATATAACGATTTTCAACACTGCTATTTAAACGTTTGCTTCTTGTTAAAAAATTTATGATAATGTTCCTAAAAACATTTCTATGCAAACAAGAATGCCAATTAATAATGTAATTTATTTTAAAATTAAATGCTTTTCTTTTATCATATAATTTAAAACCTACTTTACCATTAGAAAGTTTATATAATGTTAAATCTAAAAAATTAATACTATTATCAATGTTACGGGAAGTTTCTGTTAATGTCAAATTTGAAGGAAAAAAAGTAAAATCTAAGTGATCCCGTTCATCGTGGCATGCATATAATATGTCATCCACATATCGTATGTATACTATTTCGTTTAAAATATGAGTTCCCTCCTCGTATTTGTTCAAGTATATATCGGCCAGAATAGATGAACAAGCGCCCCCCATCGGAATGCCATTACGCTGTCTGTAGAAATCAGTTCCATCGTAAAGCACAGTTTCAAACAAGACCATTTCGACTAGACATTTTTATATATGTTGTTTAATGAGGTTTTGCATCTCATACTTATCATACATCTCCATCAATATTTGAAACAGATCCTTTATATCTATATTGCACAAAAGGTCATTGAAATCACAACTCCTATACTGTAAATCGTCAGATATGTTTTTAGGAACATTATCATAAATTTTTTAACAAGAAGCAAACGTTTAAATAGCAGTGTTGAAAATCGTTATATAAGTGATCTGAATTATCTAGAAGAAGCAATCGTAATGAGTTACCCTCTACGTTTTCTCTGTGATATATTGTGTAAATTTTACGGCATAACCGTAACCGAGTGTTACGACTTGTATTTGAGTGGAAGAGAGCTTTCTGTCTGAGATAGTATTGGACAGCGGCTGCATTGTGAAGGTCATGGTTGACTGTCTGAGGGAGATCATTAGGTACAAAGTAAGAGTCTTTTACATTTCGGTGAGGTGTATGCGTGGCTTGTTTTTCTTGATATATTGGTATTGGATGTGGGTCATTTTTGTAGTATTTTGTGTTTCTGTTTGGATGTAGTAAAACGCGTAGTCTTTGTATAGGTTAGGGAAAGTATAGGTTTTTCAACTTTTTTCTTTTTTTAAAGTATTAGTATATGTACTTGGTTGGCGACATTGTATCCGCTTCCGGGAGTGTCGTCATGACATAAAGCTGGCTAAACCGGGAAGTGGGGGTCACAATCCCCCCCGGCGAAATTTTGATACAATGTCATTCTTCTTTTTTCTTTTTCTAATTATTGAGTTATATATATATATGGGGGGTGTAATCGTCTATATAACTTTAATTCTATTTTTAACATCATTCCAAACTCAAAAATATTATTCAGTCTGCGTATCACCCTTTGAAATTCCAATTGAAAACATTTGATACAACCCAGTAGAATCAATTCTATTGGACATTTCAAAGATAATTTAGTAGAAAGGTTCACTAGTCATGTTTCATAGGCGTCCCAGATTTTAAAACTTTCAGCCTTGTTCTTGAGCTGAAAATATCTATTGTATCTTGAAATAAAGTATTTCCGTTTCCATACAATGCAATCCAATAAATCACCAGTTTCCTCACTGTAAATTCCTCTCCTTGCGTAACGAGATATAAATGTGCTTCTGATTTTATCTCCTGAAAGTTGAATTGCGTATAACATATTACATCTTAAATTAAAGACACTAGAAAGATTACATTTGCAAACGTGCACCTTTGCACAAAACTACCCATTAATCAAAATAATCTGAAAAAAAAATGTCATTTAGAAGCTGTATTCAAATGTTAAATATTCACATCTGAATATTTTTAAGTATATATTCATATAATTAATGTATTTATGTTATTACAAATTATTGTAATGACGTAGTGTAGTAATACAAAACACAACTTTGAAGCCGTTTAATAATATTTTAAATATATAAAAGCCATAATTTTTAATAAAATAATATTTATTAAAGTAAAAATGTTTCATAATTATTATTGGTCGGAATATATCACACTTATACATTCCTAAACACATAATGTTTGAGCATTCATGCATACCTTCCTCTTCAATGCATCGTTTCATCAGTATTAAGCACTTTAAATATCATTTTAAATGTACTGTATTTTTTATACATCAAAGTCATGGAAATTTATAGGTGGTGCAATTTTTTGAGTATCATTGAAAATGTGCCAATAAATGTGTCTTATAAATCCGTATAGAAAGTTATTTCCCTCAGAAAAAAAGTTTCCCCAGGATTTTCCAATTTGAGATGTTAACTGTAATACACTTTTTGATACATTCTTAACATAATACAAACAATTTTGGAACGAAGTTTAAATTGATACATCTTTAACACATTTCAAGGAAATGGGGAAATATGTCTAAATTAATACATCTTCAACATATATACACGCAATTGTGGAATTATACATAAATTGATACATTCTTAATATACAGGGTGTCCAGTGCTATTGGTGCCAAATGTCTATTTCCTCAACTGTTAGTCACAGAGATATACCTCCAATTGCAAAAATGTTTTAAATTTTAAAATCTATTATCTTAGAAACAGTTTAAATCAATAAATATATTTCTGAAAGAAATCCGAAATAAATATTTATACGGTCCCCTGGTCCTACCAATTATATTTAGGAAAATCATCCTCATACAATTTCCTGCAAAATAAAAAAAATCCTCCTTTTACGACCAAAATTCAGCGAATTATGAAGCATTAAATTTTATGACTTAATTCGCTTTTCCACGAATAAAAATGTCCTGTTTCAGACAACCAACCAATCAGGGACCATATTGACTATTTCTCAGCACAAAAAGTGCTTCAACTTTAAACTAGCTATTAGTCGATCAATTTGGTCATAAAAGGATGATTTTTTTTTATTTGGCATGAAATTGTATGAGGAAGATTTTCCTAAATATAATTGGTAGGACCGGGGGACTGTATAAAATTTTATATTTCGTATTTCTTTCAGAAATGCATTTATTGATTTAAACTGTTTCTAAGTTAATAGATTTTTTAAAACTTAAAACATTTCTGCAATTGGAAGTATATCTCTGTGATTAACGGTTGAGGAAATATCCATTGGGCACCGATAGCACTGGACACCCTGTATATCAAACTATTGTGGAAATATGCATAAATATAGACATCCACTTCACATCTCAAACAATTGTGGAATTTTATATGTGTATGTATTGCACGCGTGTGAGTATTGCGTGCTTGTGATTCTATGAGTGTATGTATTACATGTGTATGTGTACGCCTATATTTGGATGTGTGTGTCTGTAAGGCATGGTAACAAATACTCAAAAACGGAAAAAAGCCTTACCATGAAATTTCATGTATGGAATTATTATGCAATAAACTCTAGAATGAGGTATAGTTTGAAATTTTAAAAATCCATACGTATCAGCATAAAATTGTTTGTCTTATGCTATTATTTGGGAATCAGTTATGGACTGTTTGTCTTATGAATTACTTGTGGATTGTTTGTCTAATGGATTACTTATGGATTGTTTGTCTTATGAATTACTTATCAACTGTTTGTATTATGGATTACTTATGGATTGTTCGTCTTTTGAATTACGTATGGACTGTTTGTCTTATGGATTACTTATGGATTCTTTGCTTTATGAATTATTTATGGTTACACTTAGACTAAAGCTGTTATGAAAGTATCAACTAGATTTGGAAGTAAAATGAGTCTTTTCCATCAGAATAAATGAGACAGAGCATTGGAAGATAGATGTTTCTGATCCAAAAAATATAAATAATGAAGTTACACCCCTAATTGATATAAAACAGTATCAGGAAAACCAGACGATTGAAAATAATAAATATTCAAAACATAATGAAAAGGCTGCAAAAGAAACTGCGTTTAAAAAAGTATACCATATTTAGTAGAACCTAAGAAAAAAGTGTAGAAAAAAACAAGTTTAGTCAAATAATGGTTCACAACAACCGAAAAGAAAAGTACAGTTATTTTCCAAAAACCAGCAGTGACCTTCCATTGTTTTACTTATACTCTTATTAACAAAGTTTAGAAATTTCAGATTATTTAAGAAACATTTTGAGCGAATATTTTTATCAATGTAATTCATTATAGTCAACATGTATTTCATAGAAGTATTTCGACATTGAAGATCGTAATTTTCAACTCATCAAAAGATTGTTGATTTTAACCTTGTACTGATAGCACATAAATTACTGGCATATGCTGATTTTATAGAAAATTAGCTGGTGTCCTTCTTATTAGAATTAAGAAATTATATTCAATTTACTGCTGTTACAATGGCCCAAAACGGATCATGTACCCTATTCCAACCTCGTCGATTGCAGTTCTGCTTAAAATGATAAAAGGTGTTCGGACAAACTCTGATGCAAACACAATATTTGTAGCTCTGCTATAGGAGTGGCCTATATATGTGCAAAAATATAGACGACAAAGCGTTAAACTCGAAAGGACATTGCATTTCACCCGTTACTAATTAAACGACTCCTAATGAGTATTATATTAAAAGCCATTGAAATTAAAATGAATTATTAAATGAAATTAAAATGAATAAGTAATGTATAAATAGTTTAGGTAAACAGCACAATAATCCATAGGAAAACAATCCATGGGAAATAATACTATTTAAAAATAGAATTCATAACAATGAACAGAAGGCAAAGAAATTGTAAAATCATGAAGAGGTATAGGAACATTAGGTATAGGATGTCATGCATAGTTCCTTTAATGAAATAATCTTGTTATAAGGAACAAAAGTGCTATTTTATACACCCAATAGACTATATGAGAAAAACATGAATAATAATGGAGATAAATAAAGATATTTTTCAAAAAAAGGAAAATAATTTTAGCCTATTACTTACATATACATAGATGATAATACCTTAATTACTGTTACCACACATGGAGTTTAAAGTTTAAAGTTAGTGTAGCCAAACGTAAAGAATAAAAGTCACTGTTGCAAGACAAGAAAGTATAAACAAAATTACTAACCAAAGGTGAAAGCTGGAAAAACAAAAGATACACGACATTAGAAATACAATAAAATATAATTAGATACCAATAGATACACATATGGAACTATTATTAATCTGAACAAAAATATTATTATTAAACTGGACATAAACATTCCTAGATCATAATGAAAGTAGTAAAATATTAAATAAAACAATAATAACTGTTATTATAAATGACTAATAAAACTAGAATTTTGAAACTAAACAACTAATCAAATTTACAATACAGATTTTTCCTGCAAAATACCCCAGTGATAATAGGTATCTAATACTAAATTGATAACATTAAAAATAACTACCATTAGTATCAGGTGATATACCAATTCCGAATACAAGAGCCAGTTTTAAGGTTTTTCCGGATAACAAATAATAGTGGACAGGATTTTTGTGAATGCACAATAATGTATCATTTGTGCAGTAGGGAAAATATTTGAATAGTACAAAACTGGAATTTGTTCAAACACGGATTTTTATTAAATAGGTGGTGTTGCTCTTGTGGTTTAGTGGCTATATTTCTTTCATAATGACTAAATTATTTTATTATCATGGTTGTTAATTGTTTCATTAAAATTGAGAGTTCGTGTATAAAGATATTTCTTGTTAGTTTACTAAAACGTGCACAGTTCGTTTTTATGCGAATTAATTATTGATTTATCTCTAAGAAAAAAACAGAGACATAAACACATATTTAATTTTATTCAAATTTTAATTGTTTACTCTTGATACAAAGCTGTACCACTTTTATAAAATACATAAATTTTTGACCGAAATATTTTTGCTGTCACTGAGAATTATTTCACTAATATTTATGCGTCAAATTAGTGAGATACGTATCTTATTACGTACCTATATTTGTTTATTTTTAAATAAATTTTAGTAATTTAGTTAATTTTAAATATGTCATCTTAGTATCATCATTGTTCGCGGACTGCCAGGTGGAAGACTCTACAAAAGAACTTCAACATTACCTTAAATTTAAAGGCCAGGTTGTCTGAGAAAGAGCGGTCATCACTCCACCTACCTCCCTTCCCCCCCAGATTCAAAATTTATAACATTTTATAAAATATTTAAAACAGTCACATGTGAGGACTTTGGGATATCCAATATTTTCCAAATGAGAAACCCAATCCCCCTTTCGCAATTATTATACTATATGCTCGCTTGTACAAATCGAAATTTTCCTTAGGGAAAACCTGATACAATGAGCTTACTGTTAACACTTACTCTCGTTTTCTTTCATTGCAAAGGACGAGAGTAATAATACTTTAAAAACTAGTAAAAACTAGTAATAATACTAGTAAAAACACTTGTGGAGAGCGTAAAACACTTATTCAAGACAAATGACGTGTGTGTAATACACACATGAATAGAATGTAAAACACCGTCTGATTGTGGGTTTTAGTAACATTTCTTTTGCTAAAATCTCAATTAGATTTGCGCAAAAATTATTATTACTAGTGGGCTAATTATAATGCAATACCATTTACCAATAGAAGCAGCTGAAGTGTGCCGAAGATTTTTGCTTTGAAATATGTTGTCCCGGTTTACCAAAAGATACCCCATGACACTCATTATGCTCAGAGTGTCTTGCATGAACTCAGGGCTCAAACCCACCATTACTAGCTATAATAACCAGTGCGCTGATGACATGGCCACACAAACTATAAACATAAACTCTAATATCTTACGAGATATGTAGATATAGGGGTATAACCAATTACAAAATGTCCGATACGTGTTTTAAAATGAGTAAATTAAAAATTTGCGGAAAACGTGATTTCGGATTTCAAAATATTGCAGTTTTCGGTATAATATAATATGAACAGGAGGAGAAATCAAACACATTTTCATTTTAAAATATATTATTCCTTTAGAGACTTCGGAATAAAGGATATTTCGTGCATAAAAGCGATGCAAAAAGCGGGAGTTATATTATGAAGTATTGGATTGAATCAAAAAGTTTGATAAAGTGTTCACTACAACTCCATCAAATCATCCTTGACATATGGGGATAGCATAAAATCAAATAAATATGTATGTATTTCGAGGAAAGCATTTTGTTTCAGAAGAAAATGCAATTTGTCAAATCTTATCTCAAATATTGAAATATTGTTTTCCATTTTCACTTTTTTTAACTTTACAGATATATTTTGCTTATTCCTGTTCTTCGCTATCCAAAAGAAAAACTGATTTGCATACTTCTAAATTGATTCGTATTTCATTTCAAAATTTTCCTTGCATATAATTTCTAAGAAAATTAAATCTTCCTCACATCCTTTTAAAGTTTTACGGGATAGTGAAAGAGAACAAAATAGTATTAAATTCGGAGTGCCTAATTCTTGGTTTAGTCATGAACTTGCCCTCAGTCACAGTTAGAATTTTAAACAACATAACTCGAGAGGAAAGGCAGGTATCGACAATTCATATGGAGGGGAAATGCTGGCCGGACTTCAAACTATCATGTAATTTCAACTATTTTCAAATATGAAAGTTCGTTAACACGTCTGACAAAATTAAATCGCAATAGAATTTATTTGTTTAAAAAACATAAAATATTGATAAATGTATCAACACATTTTAAATACAAATAACATTTTCTTTTCAGGATAAACAGGAATAACAACATCACCAGCATGATACAAATATCACATTTATTGCACGATACAAACCAGAAGGAAAAGACGAAAACGCATACACAAATTGGAAAGGCACGTTGGACAGCAGATATACAAAGACATATTGTCATAAGGTAAAATTGTCCTTATCAAAATTACCACTGTAGGACTTACCTATGATGCCGTCGCTAGGGGTGGAGCATATAAGCCCCAGGTTCTCAAACTGGAGAGACGAACGCACAAAATATAAATAAATTCACTTGACTTAATTGATCAATTTATTTTAATATTTTAAGTTATAGATATCCATTGTATCTTGAGTAATGATACTATTATTAAATCTATTATTATAAGACATATAACACTGACAATATTTCATTTATGCATATTTACACACATAATAAAATTGACATATATTTTTAAAACAGTTTCTTTTAAGCAATCGACACTCAAAATAGTTCTTTTAGTTCAATATCTAAGAACTCGTTAATATAATCTACTCTTAGGAACTGATTGTTCATTATTTGAATAATGTATAAAAATGTGTGCCTTCCGTGCTAATTAGTGACAAATTGAAAGTTGATTTACCTCTACTCTTTTGTGTTAAGTACTTATTCGTGCAATCTCAATGATGTACGAAACTGTTGCACATCTCATAACTGAAACAAGCTTCCATTTTATCACTCACATTCGATATACTTTTTTCACAAAACCAAGAAACATGATGTTAGCTCGTTCGAAAATTTGAAGTCGACTGAACTTTTTGGAATACGGCTTTGGGGCGCTTTTTCTTTCCCCCATTGTTTCCTACCACATCTACCATTCGTTGTTGATGCAGACGGGGATGACCACTGTTTATGTATGCATGTGTTGTCATTGGTTCCCTCTGCAGCATTTAGATAGTTCATTAACTTTCCTGGCATTTGTAATTGAAATTACAAAATGTCGTGCACGCCGTACGACACATATATATAAATCGCATACGCAAATGACACATGCCAGCAAATTGCACATACCGACAGACGGGTTCTCTTGTCTTTTGCTGATGCATTAGTTCTGTCACTGTAAACTAAGAAGGCATTTTTCAACTGTGAAATTGATTGCTACTTTTTATTATGGTGATATTAATAAAATACTTTTATTCAAGAGTCCTCAAACAATTTGATCGAATATTTATTTAACTTCTAATGATGCATACATATAAAAAGAAATATCGATATCTGCCTTCCCGTTGGTCTGTATCACTTGGTAGCAAACTTGGTGACCTTTGATAAATGTCCTAAAGAGAAAATTTAATGTTTTCGGAAATTGAATTCAGTTCCTTTGAAACTTTTTATCGTTTTTTGGGAATTAATTATTTAAATTCTTAATATAAATTACAATGAATTCCGATTGCAAAGAGTGTTTAAAAAGGTACATTTCGATTGGGTTCGTTTAGAATTTGCACTTTTTAAAGGAGCCTAGTCGATCGTAAGGTAATAACATTTTATAATTAGAAGTAATAATAAAGAATCGAAACACCATCCTACTGCTGGCTAGACACTGCCATGCTTAACGAATGCGACAATTGTATTGATTTCCATATTGGAAGTGGACCTGAATTTTTAATCTGTTACTCTTGTAGCTTCCATAATTCAACATGTAGAACCAACATATTTTACGGAGTATAAAGAAAGTAACACATTTTTTCTGTCTTAATATCGTTCAATGCCTCAGAGGAATGATCCATTTTTCTAAAATCATAGTTTCATATTTAGACACCTGGGAAGCTTAATAGCCCCTAATAAGAAGTCAGTCCTGTATTTTGAATATGTTATTCTCATAGCTTCTGTAATTCCATATTTATTACACAAATATTTTATGAAATCTAAATAAAAGAAAATATTTTGTCTGCTTTGATATCATTTAATATCCCAGAGAAATCATACATTTCACTAAAATCCCAGTTTCGTATTTTGACACCTGAGAAGCTTAACAGTCCCTAATGAGCCATTTATGGGTGTAATATATCCATGTATATAATATTTAGGTCTTGCAGAATTCGAACGAAACGAAATCCCATTAGTGATTGCATGTATCATAATTAATAATTCAACTCTTCAGGCTATTGATTCAAGCATTGTGTTATCATGGAAAAAAAGTACATACTGTATTTAGCACATAAATTTTACCATACATAAATCTTCCTTAATATCATGTAATTTAACAGTTAAATAGTTTCAAAGGAATATCTTCGTTAGAAACATAGCATAAAATAAAATAGTAGCGATATTAACTGTTTCCATGGGCAAAGAATAGCCTCTTTCGTCAAAATAGAAATAGAACACCAATACTAATAAAAACAAAAAAGTGCCAGTATTAATTTCCTTCAAAACCGGTTGATGCTGTTCTATATTTTATTCCGAAGATTTTACTGCGTAAATTTGAATTATTAACAATTAATATTAAATAAAAATATTCAGATGGTGACGGACTCTCGGCCAATTCTATGCTTCAAAGCATAATTATATACTCAGACCGGAAGATAATTTTTCAGTAAAGTTGCATAGTATATCCCATATAAGTGTCTGGATTCTAAACTCCACAGTAGCGACGGTTGTTGCTGTTAAGACCTAGACCGTCCGACCTACCAGAATGGTGTAAGGTAACCGTTTGAACGGCCGGGAAGTGCCACCCAATTTAGACCGGAACCCAGTGGGGGAAGCATTCACAGGGATCGTACCCTCCTTCCCCTACCTCCAACCTCTCGGAAGGACTTATGGACCCACATGTTTAACTTGATCGTACTCCGCATGAGCACGGCGGCAGTTCTGGCAGCGTGCAAATCCAGCGCGCAAACCACCGGTCTACCGCTCCCGAGATATGCCAACAGCACTCTGTGTTCCCAGGTGGTCACCCACCCAAGTACTAACCGCGCCCGATGCTGCATGACTTCCGTGATCACAGTAGCGACCGTGTCACAGTTGGTGAACCAGACACTATATTTATTCTTTTATCATCTTTTGCGGATTTTTTCGAACGTTTTGGGTTAGTAACTGCTAAAAGAGCTATGTTACGTCAGGTGTGTCGCCTCCAAATCAATTTCTAAGTGGGAAGGAACTCCTCAACTTCATAATCACTTCTAAGATTGAAGAGAACGGCAATGCATTTAAAATCATGGAAGAGTATGAAGACTCGTGGGAGCAAAAGTGTAAATTTTAACGAATATGTAGATACTTTAACCATTAAAAATATTCGCACAAATTATTTAATTCGTCTCTAGTTGGAATTTGCCACAAATTCCTGCCTGGATATTACTTCCTCCAGAATTATACCATCCATACTATAATCTTTAAAACTTGTCTGTTTACCTGTTTTTACAGCTATACAAATCCAAATCCAAGGTTTTTAATATAAGTTTGGGCATTCAGCCAGGCAACCAATTAAAAATTTATCAGTTTGAGGTCAATTGCATCTAATTACGTCATTCGTGAAGTCAGAATTTAAGGGGGACTTTTAGAAAAGTTGCCAAACCACAGCAAGATTTCGCATTATTGCAGGTAGAAAATTGTTATTTAATTTTCAGGTGGCAAAATGCAGACATAAACAACTGGCGCAGATATTATGAATTGTGCTGCAAATACAGGACAGACCGACGTCCAAAGACATATAGTGAAAACAGCGGTGTAGAATGACAATCACAGTTAACAAATGTGGTTTGAGAGACCGAGAATAAAATGTACGCATTTTCTCTCCAACTGACATCATATGTGCAAAGCCAAGTAAAAATGATGAAATTAATCATTCCCAAGAAGAGACCTCTCCTGCCCTCACCATTCATACCAAATTTAGCCTAATTACCAAATTTAGCCTAATTGGTACGTTGACTAAAGTTCATGTAGCTAGTTCATATAGTCAGTTCATATAGCTTCCAAAACATTATTTTTGTCAACTTAATATTTATAAATTTGGTTTTTAATATTTCAATTTTCAGTAGACTTTCTGTATAATTTTCAATATAAAAGAACATTATGACATTAAGCAATGAAGTCGTGGTGTTCTTTTAGATTTAAATTTTTTATGGCAAGACATTTTACGTGACATCTGGTTTTACATAAGTCTAATACAATACTAGCGTTATCAAGATTTCAGATATATATTACTTCTATGTACTTTTTTGTATTTCAACTTTTCAAACCAATAGATTTTCAGAGGTTGAATAAATGGAAAAGTCTTTTGCTACCCTAATACCATAGATACAATTTGCAGAGTAAAACATTTTTCTAAATCCCAATATTATATTCAGACACCTGCGAATCTTAGACTCCGTAATGACTCCTTCCTGGATGTAATACGCCTAAGTATATTCCTTTAAAGTCTAACTAAACGAAGTTGAAATATAGTTCCCTTTTTCTTTCAAAAATCATAATAATATAATGTCAACAAATATTTCTATTCAGAAACAATGCTTTGTATATTACATTAAACGGACATGATAGAAAAACAATTGTAATTAATGTTAAATTTAAGCTCAGAAATAGAAAATTATGTATCTATATATATAAAGAAGAAAAGTACGTATGTATGTATGTATGTATGATCCAACATCAAGGGAGAACGGCTGAACCGAATTTGATGAAATTTAGTGGATGGTCTTGAAATAGCCTCACTTAAAATTTAGTCTATGTTTCGATTTTCTACACCCAGACGTTCTCGAGATATTAGTGAAAAATAAAGCTTTCGTTTGTCTCATCATCACGGGAGAACAACTGCACCGAATTTAATGAAATTTAGTGGTAGCTTTGAAATATCCCTCGATAAATTTAGACCAAGTTTTGAGTTTCTAAGAGCAGGTGTTGTCGAGATATTAATGGAAAACGAAACTTTTTCATAAGAGTACTACTCTCTAACTCCATGATTCCCAACGAAATAGGTTGTACATCGTTGGTTTAAAACGTGAAAGTCAATTAAATCTTTGAGTTCTGTGGGAGTTTATTGAACGTATTAGTCACTTTTAAAAATCGCAAGTTTGAAATATGAATTTAAATGGAAACTGTATCAAATTTGTATGTTTCACAAAATTTGTATGTTTTAGCTCCAGGAGGCAACTCAAAAAATGTAGTTTATAAGCAAGCATTGCGGTAAAACCTAACAAATTAGGATAATGTCATTTAATTTGTTAACATTTGCTTTTTTGCCTAGCGTTTAAGAGTCACTTTGTTCAAACTGTACATATTTCACAGTACATATTAACTGTACATCAATTGTGGACACCTAATAATCACATTCCGAGACGCTGTCCAGAGGGCCTAACTACGAAGGGCATGCCGGAAGCAGCTATGACTTATATACTGCAATGAGTTTTTTTCTTACATAATGCAACGAATTTACTTTTTTCACAGTGACAAAACAATGTATAAGATTCACGGCCCTATATGTTCCGGTATAATTTTTATCAGAGTTTTTCATCGTAAATCCCGAGCAACGCCAGGTTATCGCTGCTAGCAACATATAAATATTAAAGTTAGATAAATGTATAAAATAAATTTTTAAAAAAAATGTGAAAGTGTGCTTTAAATAGCATTCAACCTCTTGTAAATCAAAATATCTGAAAGACCAATTTCATAACGTCTCGTGATTAAATTTTGACCTTTCATGTTTGCATTTGTAAAAAGTTATAGTTGCAAGTATAGCAACTATAACTTTTGCAAGTATAGTTGCAAGTTAGAGCGAGCATTGCGCTGTGAGTTGGTACGCAGAATTGGCATAATTAGTCGGTAAAAACAAAATCATTCAAAACTCCAACTAAAAATTCTGATAATAAAAGCTTAGCATTTTACTCAAAATGGAGAACATAAATTCCTCTAAATTGTTTGTTTTAGAATATTAATATTTTTAGTCATCAGTTTGGAGTTGCAACAATTTTCGAGTATGTATCCCAAACTCTTCACATTTAAACAATAAGTCATTGATTGAACAAAACACCTCGGGATTTCAATAGCATTTTAAAATATGCTGAAAGTAATTAAAGACAATTAATTTAGATGATTAACGACAATTCGAAAAATCAGTATTTTTATATAAAAATTTTATGTCAACAAAAGCTTCATCATAAATAATATACTTAGAAATTTTAAATATCTGTACTCTTTAGAGAGTTTTCATTTGAAAATTCCATTGTACATTCTCACAGAAAATTCTATTCCACTTTAAACACATCTGATGCACTTTGGATCAAACTAAACACATTTTTTGAAATTGTCACATATCGTTAAGTTTAGTAACAAATACTACGGAACACTTCTTCTTAGTTTGCCACATTGCAGTTTTTTGCAAATTGCCATTGATTTGAACTTTTACAGAATTGAGAAAGTCCACATGACTCCATCTTTCTCCTCAAGGTAGAACTGGATTGGTTCAATGCGACTTTTTATGTCATTTTCTTGTACTATGCAAATTGTTGCGCAGGGTTTTGTATTCGCTCTCCTTCTGGCTATTTATTTCAATATATTCTGGAATCATATGGGTACTTTAAAATGCCCCCATATTAAATGTAAGTGTTATCTCGCGTCACACAGGGGGCGTCACAGAAGTCATCACAGTTTCACGTGAGACACCTGGGTTAGGCCATGGTTAAATATTTTGGGATTTATGATTTGCTAATCTGCAATACAATCGAGTCGTAAATTTACATTTTTATGAACAAGAAATACGAAGACTATTTTCCATTCCTAACAAAGTAGAATCAGCAATTGCCTGAATTTCGTTATCCCTTTTACTCGAAAACTACAATAAATAAAAAGATGAAATTTTGCATACATACGTGAAATTGCATGTAGATTTACAAAATCCTAATCCAAATTATTAACACAAATAGAAACAGTACGAAAACTAACATTTTTAAACTGCACGCGCTCACGGCATATCAAATAAATAACAAACACAACAACTTTTAAACAGCTAATCAAATCATGTGCACTTGCATGCATTGTGATTTTAACCTGTTCCTGTATATTAAATACGTTTTTGAGATTTAAATGTGCTGCTGTGATTTCATTGTTTTCCTGCAGTATAATTGGTTTAATTGAATATTCAAATTCTAAAAACTTATATGCTCTTTTGCATTAGGATTCTTAAACATTGAAATTGTTTTTTTATACTTCAAATTTCATAATTATTTGTTAAAGTAAATTTAATTTGAAATATTCCACAGTTCGCACACTTCAAATGTGTGAGCCCATTCAAAGTCTGGCGTTTTGCTAGTTATTTTAAATCACCACTACAATTTCAGTTTAAATTAAACGAATTAGACCATAATATGACATTCCTAAAATACTATATTAAAGAAATTGGAAATGGTAGCCACGTATTTTCGTCTGTGGAAGACCCAGGCCGTCCGACTCATCCAGAGGAGCGTATTTTCGTCTGTGAAAAAAAAATGGATCTACACAAGATCTGATTATTAAATTGTTGATAACACACAAACATGTTTTTTCACAGCCGTATTTTCGTCTGTGAAAAAACATGTTTGTGTGTTATCAACAATTTAATAATCAGATCTTGTGTAGATCCAGTAACTAAAAATGTTTTACATCAGCATGTAGCAAGTACACTCACAGAACCTACCTATAGGAGCCGTTACACAGTTAAAAAAATTTTTGGATACGAAAACGAAATGATGTACCAGATAAAAATAAAATAAAGTAAGAATTAAATATGTTTTGAAAAAATCTAAAACAGTCTACTACAAATGACTGCCGAATTTATTTCCAAGACAGAAAGGAAAGATGAGGGTTTCAATTTTGGGGCAACTTCTGTGTATGTATTTATAAAGAGTGGAGCTTTATATACAGTAGTGGCCAAAATTGTGGAAACCTTTTGAAAAAAGTGTATTTTTGAGCTTTGATGGCTCGTAACACCATATGTTTGTACCAATACCATAAAATTATATGTCAATGAAAAGATAATTTAATCAAGATTGTAATGCAATAATATTTGTTCAATTATCTGCATTGTATCAAAGGTTATAGCCAAATAATCAGAAAAAAGAAGCACAACTTGCTTAGTTTTATATGAAGTAGCTTCCCTTCATTTGGATGTAGCCAATGAGCATGAGTGTTTAGAGAGCTAATAAGGTATCATCTTGTTTTGGCAATGAGTCAACAGGTCACAGGACATCGATCAGTGTGTTATGTGATTGCTATCAAGTTGGTTGGTTTTTTGTGTTCTTTGATTTAGTGAGCTTGTGAAACGTAATAAAATTAAAGAAATGGCGCAAAGAGTTGACTGGTCACCAGAAAGCGATGTAAAGTATTACTGTTAAGTAAACAAGGTGGCAGTTATGAAGAAATTAGAAGAAATATTGGGGGAAACTTAACCAAAGGTGGCATTTCTACATTTTTGAAGAGTTATAAGGAGACTCAGTCACTACAAAAGCAAACTAGTAAAGGCCGGAAAAGGTGCACAGCAGCAAGTAATGATAGAAGAATTAAGAGACTGTCCCTAGGTGACAGAAGAAAACCATCTCGATGTATACAAGGTGAAATGGCTCAATACAATGTGAAGTTGAATGCAAGGACTGTTCGGCGCAGACTCCATGAATTTAGTCTAAATGCTTGAATTCCACGAAGACATATCTCAAACAAAGGTTAAGAATAAACTGGGCTAAAACCCCTGTTAACTGGACAAAGAAGCAATGGAATAGAGTAATTTGGAGTTATAAGACCAAAATCTCAATGTTATTGTTGTTGCTGTTGTTGTTACTTATGACCTCCTGTTCGGTGGAACCGAAACAGGACCAGTGACGCAGGAAGAAAGAACGACACACAAGACGACAGATCAACGTTTATGCCAAGAAAGCATCACTGACGAAAGTCGGAAAGGGTGCAGCTCCACTTTGACGAGGATCCAGAAGGCGGAAGTCTGAATTTATCCTCAAGAAACATCCATGCCTTATTCAGGATTCGAACCCGAGCGCCTCATGATAGCAGTCGAAGACGCTATCCACTTCACCACCGGGGCGGCAAAATCTCAATGTTTGGTAGTGATGGCATAAAATACGTAAGGAGAATAATTGAAAAAGATTTGCCTCTTGATTTCATTACACTTACCGTAAAACACTCAGTTACTGTTATGATCTGGGGTTGTATGACATCAAGAGATGTGGGCATAATTTACGTGATCAACGGGAATATAAATGCCCATAGATACATAAATGGAATACTTTTGCTGAAACTGTAGCCTTCTGCAGGCGATCTTTTCCAAGATAATGCAATATTTATATTTCAATAGGATTCAGTTCCATGTCATGTTGTTCGTGTATGCAAAAAGTGGCTTCCAAGATCATCATATTCAACTGCTGGAATGGCCTGTAAATAGCCCAGACCTTAACCCCATTGAAAATCTATGGAGCCGACTAAGGCACTTGTTAGTCAAAAGCAACCCAGCAATAAAAATCAATTAACAGAAGCAACCCAGCAATAAAATCAATTAACAGAAGCAATAATTTAATCTTGGTTTCACATTATAACAGCTGCAGAACTAAAAAACTTAGCTCACTCCATGGAAAAGTGCTCGCTGTAAGGCTAAAATAAGGCCGCAATTAAGGCTAAAGGTTACCCAACTAAGTATTAACTGACATGGTGAGAATTTTTGTATATCTCATTTTTTCTATGTATTTCACTTTTCTTCTTTATAAATGCTGTTCTATTAAAACATAATTCCTAAATGTCACTGCATTACAATCTTGACTAAATTATATTTCCATTGATATATAATTTTATGGTATTGGTACAAAAAAAGTGTTGTTAGGGGCCATCAAACCTGAAAAATACACTTTTTCCAAAAGGTTTCCACAATTTTGGCCGCTATTGTATAAGTAAAATAGTGATTTCCTATTAATAATAATAATGTATGACATACAATGTAAAAATATATTGTATATTTAAAAAATCACAGTGCATTCTTTAAAGTAACACAATATCCTAACTTTAAATAAGGCCCGTGTTTAATTTTGAAACGGAAGAAAGTTCTTGTATGAAGAAGTTCAATCACTTAGATTTTGTTTGGTAGATATTGTACTGAGTTTTGTTGGTGACAAAATCAGTTTTGCCATATCATTGTTTTTACTAAAATTGTTCCTTAAAATATCGATTTCTCAGAGATTTTCTTCTACGGATAATAGAACTGAGCTTCAAATTCAGGAATTGGTACGTCGTTCACTTAAGATTTACACTTCCAGTTCTTTTTCCATTCCCCATTAATATAGCTTTCTTTTACTTGAAACTTACTTAAGTTTCAAATTCTCTTACAAACATTTAAAGGACATAAATCTGTAACTTTTGTAACTCGAACTTACACCATTGATGAAAAAGGGCATTTTTATCAAATAATTGCTAATTATTTCTGTATAATTTTATTTTCGAAAAATATCTTTCAGCACCAAAAGTATCAAATGTAAGTGAAACAAAATACCTTCAATCTTAAGTTTTTATAACTTTTCGTATTTTTACATACTCGTGTTAACTCATAAATATTCATGAAAAAGCACTAAGTAAGGAAAACGTTCTTTTAAAAACACAAGACTGGGAAACGGTTGACAAGCGGAAAATTATTTTTACTGAGGATTATCCAGAATCAGCTTTTAAGACTTCAGCTGTAAATTAAATCATTCAGTATTTGATTAAAAATGTAATTTCGCGTCTGATCCTTGAACTAATATGAGATTGAAATTATTGAAGATATATTATTTGAAATCGTATCGAAAAAACTTGGTAAGTGCTGCACTTTAGCGAACCTGTACAGAGACAAAACAAATCGGTCCTGCTAAATGTATCGTCAAAGTTCCTTTAAATACAGCTCAGGCTACATGAGGGTGCAAAGTCTAAGTTCATATTCTCAAAATCCCTTTAGAAATTGCTCCAATATTTATAATTGCACTTTCTTTGCGGATAAGAACATCCATGTATTGCATATCAAAAATGGGATCACATATATATATACTTATAATGGAAGCAAGAGAAGTAGTCAAAATTTGTTCAACTTCCATGATGACCAACGAATTCCGTATTTCCATATAGCCATCTTCAAGTTTATATTGCTAAGTTATTTTGCATTCAATGTAATAGTATATACAACCACTATTAATGTATTCTATTGTCTGAGAATGTATGCAGGATAATTTATAATCACAGTTATCAAAGTCTAACGAATCGAAATGTATAATTATTTGATAATCGAATCAATTATTTATACGGATGTAGTACCACGTAAGAAGCTATGTTATGGTGATTAATCCGAAATTTATGTCAATCATAATATTATTTTATTGAATATTTACCTATGTGTAATTACAATAAAATACCATGAAGAACTATGTGATTTAATTATATTATCATTGTACTCTAGTTTTATTGATATTTATGTCCTTATCTTCCTAAGTAGATTATAGAAATACATGTTGGTTTAAAGAAAATAGAAAATCTTTTAAAATAGTGGTTTTCTTATACCTTTGCCCGAATATAATTGGAGTTCATTTGTGTTATTGTTACATTTTTCTCTATAAAAGAGCCTGATGTAATAACAAATATATGTGTCTCATATTTACTGCAATAATTGTAAGAATCTCATCTCACATTGCTTTTCTGTATCAACAAAATTTGCGTCCTGCCAATCTGAATATAATCACTATTTATATAAAATATGAAACTTGCAGTTGAGCGGTTAGATATTCAAGGAATATGAAAAGATGAACAACAAAAATAGTCTTTGCGAAACATTATAGGCACTGACAACTACTGTTTACATAGATATTTCATAAATATTCATGACTTTGAGGTAGAAGGAAGTTTTGATTTCATAATAAAATATTAATGGGGAGTAAATTGTGTTTGCAAGATACAGTTGCATTGTTTTTCATCAAGGTTCGCTCCTTGTAAACCATTATGGATATAAACCAACATGACTGATGTGAAATTTAAAATTAAGAAATACCTTAAGCTCTTGAAGGGTGATATTAGCTACATTAGCATGGCTAAAATACTGAAAGCAAAATAACCAAACACATTTTACATTTTTATCATTTCATAATAAAAATGATAAAGTGTGTACTAACTACTAATCGAACAGAATTATAATTAGACTGATGAACAATCGTCATAAGTGCTGACTAAATAGTATTTATATGTTAATTTTAACAATTAAAATCTCCTTTATCAGGAACGAAATAAAATGTAAAAGATACTTGATATCCTTTGCATTATAGTATGTCCTTTTCAGAAAAGCCAAATATAAACACATTACTATACTTATATTGAATGACTTTTGCTTGAAGAATCGTACATTAAACGTATTGGACCAGTTTTAAATATGCAAATTGACTCCTCTATATAAACGTAACCATCGAAAGATATTTGTCATTTGATATGAATTTAAGCGATGGCAAAAATGTTTTATCTTATTCCATTTACCCAGGACGTCCAGTTCACCCAAAGGGTGTAGAAGACCCAGACCGTCCGACTCCTCCAGAGGACACGAGCAACCATTTGGTCACCCAAAGGGTGTGGAACAGCTATAAAGGATGGTAGATAAAAACACGAAAATAACAATACACATAGACATACATAAACAATATAAATAGACTTAAAATTTCTCAGGTGCATTTAAATAAAATTTGGAAATAGCGTTATAAATGCATAGGCAGCTCCAATTTAAATTGGAAAATAATCAGCACTTTAGACCTATGTAAAAGCCAAATAAAATATTAAATTCCTGAAAAATCATTAAAGAATATAAACAAAAAATGAAACCATATATAAATAAAAGATAAAAAAAAACAGAGTAGTATAGAAAGTCAATAACATTGACCAGTAAAAATTTTTGAAATCAGACGTAATGCCACTCACACGGAAAATACTTTTTATTTGACTTGTTCCGAAATTTCTTTGCCAATTAAAATAAAGTTTTTTAATAGCTCAAAACAGTTTTTTATTTTTATAAACATTAGAAAACCAAACAAATTGATTTGCAGTGTTTGGCCTAGTAAGCTGAATTTCTTTTAAAATGAGGTTAATCAAAAGTGAACTAACTACTCGACATTGTCCGTAGCATTGCAGATACATTTTCATTAGATTTAATATTAACTGTAAAGATGTATTTTCAAAAGGGCTCATGTTTGACAAAAAGTAAATAAGATGAGAAAAATCTTAGGTACGAAGTAAATCACTGAAAAATGTAACGAGGATGAAACGGAAATATGTAAGGGGCAATCCACAATATTCTTGTGAATATAGGAAAGCACTGTTATGAATTGAAGTTCGAGGTCATGTAACCTTGGATGGTGAACATAGCAGCGACTTTGGCAACATATAGCTAAATTAGTGACATTTCTCATGCTCCAGAAATATCTCGAACTTAGCAGAATGGCTAAGTATTTCACAACAAACACACTTCCTTTTTAAATGTGTAAGGATATATATATATATATATATATATATATATATATATATATATCAAATGAAATCCAAACATGAAAGAATTATACGTGGACAAACCCTAGGCATAATAATGAATTGTTCATTTCGAGATAAAACTCTTTATCAAGTCCAGGTATTTCATAAAAATGAACACAAAATACATGTTTCTGATATTAATGATAGAATATAGCTATAACCTTATATACATACATACATACATATAAATATATATATATATATATATATATATATATATATATATATATATATATATATATATATATATATAATAAAATACAATCCCAAAAATTTAAAAAATTCAAGAAATAGAAAGGCGCATATTGCTGCACTATCAGAGACTTAAAATATAAGATTTAAAATGACTAACGATTAAAGAGGTGAAAAGACTGCCTTTACAGGGTTGCAGAAAGGTCAAGGGGATTGCGACCCCTTTACTTGGTGGAGCTAGCTTTGACTTCATGAAAAATTAATTGTCGAACTTATCCCTGCGGACAACTTCGATTGCTGTTTCGGGCGTGCAGTGTACTCTGGGAGCGTTTTCATGAAGTCAAAGCTAGCTTTTAACCAGGAAAGGGGTCGCAATCCTCATTGACCTTTCTGCAATCCTGTAAACGCAATCTTTCCACCTCTTTAGTCGTTATTCATTTTAAATCTTATATATATTTATGTATATATATATATATATATATATATATATATATATAAGCACTACTATTTCACTTCCATTGCATATTTTTTTACAAAATGTATAAAAACAATTTATTTAAGGTATTTAATTACGAATGATTTTAATCAAAATAGGTGCTTTTTAAAAAAAAAATAATTTATCTTTTACGTAGAAATATTGAGCTCCTATTTTCACTTTTACTTTTTTTTCTGAACATTGAAATTGGTGATATGGTGAAATTCGACGCATTTAACTTTTTTTATGTGCAATATTAGAATGCAATTTAAAATTCCGAAATGAAATAAAATGTTTAAAAACATTTCATTCATTTTGTAAATATTAAAATATTAACTATGATGAATTGGTTCCAATTTTAAAACTGCCAGAATTGTTTTTTTTCTTTGGTTTATTTGCAATACAGTAATTTCACACACATTATCATTTTATTTCAATTATTTATAAAAATCTCCACTTTTAGAAATTGAATAAAATACAAATGAGATTTGGAAAAAAATATTGTACCTTTAGAGCCAATACAAAATTCTTTTTTCAGTAATTACAATTTCCACTTGCAAAAAATTTAAATTTTCTCATTTTACATTTCATACATACTTATTCTACTTTCAAAACAGTGAATTTAGATGCAACTTTAAAAATATTCAGCATTTGTGATATCATTTTTGAAAAGAGCAAAATATTTCACAATTTTTTGGAAAAAGTCACTTTCTCTCCAACAGTATCATTAATGCATTTAGAAGTCAGAATATTTTGAATTAGAATGTGTTATTAATTCTAAACTTTGACAAACTTAGAAATCAAGGCCCTTCTTTTTATAAGTCGCAAGCGCACATGTCGAATTTCAAGAAAATAATAATTATTCAGAAACAATAAAAACCATTGAAAACAACAACCGTATTACTGAGAATTTTATGGCCTTTATTTTCAACTAGCCGCCTTCGACGACCAGGCTGTTCGCTACCCTTGAAAATTCTAACCGTGACAAACTCACTGGCGGCATAACCCGTGGAGTTAACAAAGTTTGTTTCAATTTAATGACGTCAGAACCATAATTCAATCATTTAAATTTTTTAATGACCATATGCTAAGCTTTTAATTCCATCATTTAAAATATAACGTAATTTTCTAATAAATATAATAATTTCATATAAATATAATAATTTCATATAAATATAATAATTTCACTCTGTATACTGTCACCACCATCCGATGTATACTATACATCACAACAATTCAATCCACCGTAATTCAATCATTTAAATTTTATAATGACCATATGTCAAACTTTTAATTCCATCATTTAAAGTATAACGTAATTTTCTAACCCGATGCACAATCTCCATACCTTTATAATGACAATATGCTAAGCTTTAAAATATAACGTAATTTTCTAACCCAATCCACAATCTCCATAACTTTAATTTTATTTATTTTTTCTCCATGGAAACACCGTGCGTCTGCGCGCGCAGTGTGTTGTGGGTGAAAACTTCAATAATGGTTTAGCCGAGAAATTGGATTTCGAACATTCTTAAAATCCAGATCCTGCAGCTACTTTTTATTATTTCTTGATCATTCTGCTGAAGAATGCTTTTTATTGCTCTTGCTTAGACGATGTTTTTATTGTTTGACTTATGCTGTTCTTGACTTACGCTGTTTGACTTATGCTGTTAAGAAATAATTCAGTCGCCAATATAACTCGCATTTAAATAAACTGAACACTCTCATTTTCAACCTTCAAGGTCTAATAATGCTGCAATCTGTCGGATTCCATGGAAAATAACTAAATTTTGGAGGTGGGACATACTGAGAAGCAGGACCATATTCGGAACTCTTAAAATTTTGTATTAGAACATACATTAAGAATCAAATTTGATTTATTGAAAGTAAAATACTGCCTGCTTTTAAAAAAATAGTCACAAGAATTCTTAATATCTACAATCGAAGACTACTAAATGCTAAAATATATCAATTAAATGCTATATGTAAAGTCATTTTGAGGACGGAAGTAATAAAACGAACTCCATAACTACAGGAATAACAGTTCTCCAGATATTGTAATGGGTTTTTTCAACGTTGCCTTTGAAAATTCGTCCAGTCGCCAAATAAAAAAAACTCAATTGAAACAGCAAATGAAAACTTAACGTAATTTAAAATAATTATTTTTCAAACAATTGAATTTTTTGAACGCAAATTTAATATATTTTTAAACGCAAATTTAATATATTTTTAAAAAATATAGAAAAGAAAAATGAATTTGGGTCTATAGCAAAAGTCGCATGCTGCTCACATGGGATTTTTTCAAACGAGATTAAAGGATAAATAGATATTTTTAATAACAAAGTTGCATTTCATTGTGATATTCTTCATTCATTTTGCTGAAGGATGCTTTTTACTGCCCTTGCTTTGCTGATGCTTTTATTGTTTGACTTATGCTGTTTTATCAGCAAAGCGATTTGCAATTTTTTTAATGTTAATGAATCACTTTTCATAAAAATGCTTCAGACAATCTGCATCACCAGCTTTATTACATCGAAACACCACAAACTTTCTTGAATAAATTAAGTGGTGGTCATTATACAATAAAAAGAAAAACTTTTCCAGCATTACATTTATTTTTCGAAAAATATCATTATATCATATTTAACATAGTCCATATTTTCAGAAATAAAAATCTCCCGCTAAACAGACGTTTAAGTAGACAAGAACCATGTAAAACTTTAAAGTAAAATTTCTTTTGTTTAACTTTACATAAGTACTTATCCCTCTTTTCATATACTTAACATTTCATAAATATTCATGAACTTTGAGACAGAATGGGATTTCTTTTTAATAATAGACCATTAAAAGGTCCGTAAGCAGAGAGTTGGATTTGCAAAAACTTTTACATTAAACTTTGTCATCTTAAGAAAAGAAAGTACGTGATAACATGATTTGATTCAATTAAAATGTCAAAATGATAGCAAGCAGTTTCTTATTTAAAATGGATAAAAATGTATGGAAATTCTTATTTAAAATGTATGGAATTTCCAGATGCATTGTTTAAATCAATATATCTTAGTGATATCGTTAGTGTAATTCGAAATACTTGATTTACATTATCATATTTTGTGTAATTACGAATAAATGTCCTGCTTATGATCTATTGGTTAATCTGAAACCACAAGCTTCTTTACCTTAAGAACAATGAAATCTGAGGAGATCCCAAAATAAATCAAACGTATCCCATAATAACTCAACGTATCGTAGTAACGTATCGTAATAACTCAATAACGTAATAACTCAATATCGTAATAACAAATAAACGCATCGTAATAAATCAATATACTTAAAACTTAACTTCAAAACTTAATATTTAATAATTAAAATTTTAAACCTAACTTTTGCTCCTACTTTCAATTGTATTTGGGGAAAATGTGGAAAATGTATGCTAAATGTGACCATAGTGTAGATTAGATGTCTTCTATAATTGATAAATTTACATCCAAATTATGAGGACAAAATATCTAAACAATGCATTCAGTCTAAATGGCTCCAATTTTACAATATAGGGCCATACAGATATCGAGCTCAGTTATGGAGGCGCATAAAAGAAACTCCCACAAATTGACCCATAAAACCTGTAGATACACAGAATTTTCAGAAATATGGAATTGCGAAACTATTACGTGAAGAGCTTCACTCAGAAAAGTAACTAGAAGACGACTTGATGTCATTTATTAACGGAAGAGGGCACTGATTCTATCCGAACTATCCAACGGTTAACCAACTATTTACTCAAGATATGATATTGGCTGAGTTTCGTTACCGTGCCAAAAAAAATGATATGAACTTATGTATGAAATAATGATATGAACTTATATACTCATGAGATAGCTTAAAGAGATGATGAGAAGAGTTTTGAAAGAAGCTGCTTTCATATATGGGAAAAGGAAGTCCGTACGCTATGTGATTTTGAATTGGTGCATAAATTATAAATATACATCATCCTTGATTTTGCTTGACAGACAGTGGATGACAGCAGCAACTGCTTAGAAATGGATAGGAGATAAATGGTTGATTCATTTATATGAATTATCCAATAATGCAGAACTATCAAAATATGAGTCGGACATTTTACTCCAGCACAGTACTTTCCTTTTTACACGTGTATCAGGTATTGTACGGAAAGTAAAAATACAAAACTGAAGAGTGAGATAAGTATTAACCTGCATCATTTTGCTTTTAAATTCATGTCGGAAGAAACCAATAAATAATTGCTTGGGTATCATGATTTTAGAAAAAATGTAAACCGTATTATGTATAATTAAAGCTCCAGAATAAATGATTTATTTCTTAACTTCTTTTACGACAAATACTCAAGAGACTATTCCCACTAGACGTTAGCTACAATTAAAAACCAACGTTCTCAAGGGAAATACAAATGCACCATGTTTGCGTTCATTTTCCGTAAATAATAAAATTTATTTTAAAACTAATAAACCATACCCATCATGCACCGATAGCGATGCTATCAAGCGTTAAGTGAGCAAAACCGTAAAAAAGGATTTTGGGAATTCACTTAATCAGCGTTTTCTTTCATTAAGTAGCTTTTTGAAATATGTGTGAAATTGTGTTTTATATTAACCATTTCATTGAGATAAGTGAAAAAAATATTTAGCATCATTATATAAATGGCGAATTATGGGACGGACCAGAAACATAATATTATAAATCTTATACACTCAGTTGTTCCCGTTCATAAGCTCTCACAACAGCGAAATGGTTCACTCATACTGTTAGTTGCACTGTGCTATAATAAGAAATAAAGTTTAATGCTATTGTAATTACCATTAAACTACAATTGATACTGAAGTTATGTGATGTAATAATTCAGAGCTACTAAATAGACTGGCAGAAAATATCTTAATATCATCATCTCTCTTGTTCGGATCTGATAACTCAGCTCTCAAAAAAGTGAAAGGTTGCATTTGTGCTGTTATTTAGAGTGGGTAATTTAGAGGATAAAATAAAAATTTTAAGCTTTAGCAATTACTATTAAATTACGTATAATCGATAAGATAACGGCAATTATGTGATGTTACGATTTAGAGCTGATACAGGGACTGATGATAGGAAATATATTAATACAACCATATTTCTTATTCAGAGTAAATGGAATATCTACTACAAGGGCGAAGTCAGTGATCATGTTATCATGCTGATCATGTTGATCAACGAAGTCAGTGATCATGTTAATTACTGGTAATTGGAAACGAGCTTAGAGGATGGTTTAGAAAACTTTCAAACCTTCTTCCAAACTCGTTTTCGTAAAGAATTTCAACCAGACTATAATTTTACCGGGTTTTTTCCCCCAAAAAGCAGTCAACAGTTTGGTAAAATCTTAAAAAAATTAAAAGTTTAATATTGTGTTTATATTTTATTAGAAAATTTGATTTTCTAATTTTTTTTTCTAAGACTTTATAGAAATGAATAATATTTGGGGGCATTTACAGTATTTGCTGTCAAAAAAACATGCTTTAAGATATAAATTGGTTAAACATGGCGGGATTTAAAATTTGGTATTAAACAACAAACTATGTCAAGAAACATGAATTTAATAAATCTTGAAGTGCTCAACTTTGCTATAATTATAATCACTTTTTTGAATTTACTCCAAGTATCATACAAAAATGCACGTCGATTTATGATCTTGAATTTTTAGAGGCTCCCATATCCAGAAAAATTCTGGTAATTTAGTTAATGACTTGTTCAATACTAATTTTTGTCCTCGGTCTGACGAAGTTCACTATAATTATTCAACGTTCTTTATATGTGTTCAATTTCTTAGCCTTTGGAGCTCTTACGTGTAATCTTTTAATCTTAATTCGTCTCATTTATTCTTGTTAGTACATGACTCGTCTTGTTGATATATTTCTGCTGTACTGTACCTCACGCCAATATTGTGTCTTACTTCTCGTTTCGTATTGGCTGCTCTTCATTCTGCATCTAGACTTTCTCAGGTGGACTCTTATTCCAGATCTTTGGTATATAAATCTCTCTGATTCTTCAATATCAATCCATTTCGTCTCTTTGATATAGAGTTAATTGGTTTTCTTGTACTAACGGAAGGGGTCCAGCACATCCCCGAAACAGCTGTATGATGCATTATTATTTTATTTGTGCATAAATACGTTCCTCTGGTTTTCCTCATTTTATGCCGTTATTAAGTTTTGGGGGCGATTAGAAAGAAAGTTATTTGGTACGGACGTCTTTCGGCAAATACTGTCTCCAAAGATATATTTTCACGCTTTGCTCCTGCATCAGACATCAAGTTATAGCAGAGTGGATACTCTACATATATATCGAAATACATTTAAAAGACGGCGAATTCTAATTCAGTGTATTTACACAGTTTTGAATGGTTCCAACTATCAAATAAATGCAGTAAAGCTGAATTTCTTATTCGTAGCAAAGGAGGTTTTAAGTCGGTGATCAAAGACCCAGTTCCTACAGAAAAATATGAAAGAAAGTTTACGAAGATCAAAATGACATAGAGTTCGAAATTATTGAATATTTATTTGTGAGAGAAGTGTTTGGAATGAGTTTAAATCAATGAAAGTTAGTAATAAAAATATTAAAAATTTACTTTGGTTTAAAACCATAAACAGACTTACAAATTGGCAGCCAAAAATCCGTTGATAGCTTATTTAGAAAATCTGACAATATAGCTTCACCCTTTTCAGCGCTGGGACATATCATTTTAAATTAAGAACTTGTATATCACGTGGTGTGCGATATCCAAACCTCATTGGAGAACATAATTGGAATATAAGACATCAATGTTATCTAACTCTCAAAGAAGTTTAGTAAACTTTATAAGAATTGAAACGAAATTTAGGGAAAAGTCAAAATAGTTGTAAAATGTTTACAAGGCAAAAGTTTAACCAGTATTCAAATATCTAACATAAAAATATTCCATTTACAAATCTCCACTTTAGTGAAGGATTCATGATATAAAGAACCCAGGAATATGTATGAAAGGAAATAAAATTTTCGCAGTAACAGACGACAACTAGCAAAAATTAATTTTATTTATGACGGATAAAGAAGAATATCACCAACTTGAAAACGTATGTAAAACGCTATTCTAGAGGATTCTGGTTTGACGTCAAGCATGACATCTTTAAAAGGATAAATTATATACTATAAGCCATATCAAGTAGAAATTAACTTGGCTGAAGGAAGAGCGATGAGATCTGAAGCTTAAGTAAACATTCATATTTTAGCTTTGACATATATAAGGGAAGTTATCCTAATATATGTTTTTTCTAATAAATTATGTGGACTAACTTTGAGAACCAAATAAATATCAATCTCTCGTATAGATGAAAAAAAGGAAAATAAGGTAATTTTAATAAAAGTAAAATGGACTATTACAACAGAAATGGTTAACTTTCAAAAGTTAAGCACGCGATGCAAATTCTCAAAGAGTAAACGCATCCGGGCATTTATTGGGTGACATTTATTGGGTGACACTTATTGGGTGACACTTATTGGGTGACACTACTGTTCAAAGATACTGGCAGCAATGGTTGTTGCAAGGAACTCATAGGCGGAATGAAGGCTCTGCAAGACCAAAAGTGCACGAATGCGAGGCAAGTTCAGATGATTGTGTTACTGACCCGAACTGGCCCAACTGCATCATTGTCCGCCATCCAACGTGCTACAGCCACTTCCATACCACCAATGATACCTTCTACCGTCTCACGGCGGTTGGCTGAGGTGGAGTTACGCTCACGGCGACTTTTAAAACGTCTGCCCAAAACTCCACAACATTGACAGAGTCATTTGAAGTGGTGTCGTAGCCGAACATCATGGCTGAAGGCAGACTGGCATCGCTTAGTTTTCAGCGATGAATCACGCTTCAGTCTTTTAGCAGATGGCCATCGAGTACCTGTGTGGAGGCACCAGAGCCAGCGGTCCCACTTGGTCTTTGTTTTACACCGGTACACAGCCATTACCCCTTTTGTGATGGTGTGTGGTGCTATCTCTTACGACAGCAGGTCGCTCCAAGTCATCCTGCGTACAATTTTAACAACAGGATTTCATCAACGATATGTTGATGAATTATGCGGCCGTTTGCGTTATCCTTCACGGCACGGCATTCTGGGACTAATTTCTAAAAAGATAATGCCTCGCCACGTACGGCTTGTATATCTGTGGACTGTCTCCGTTCTGTTTATAATGCTCCTTGGCCAGCAAGGTCACCAGACCTTCCGCCAATCAAGCATGTATTGGACAAGATAGGGCGCCATATTCGGGCACCCCGAAATGTACCAGATCTGGAGCAACGGATTTGGAATTCCTGGCAGAATGTATAGCAGGATGACATTAGGAAACTTTATCACTCCTTACCTATGCGTATACAAGCATGCATTGCCGCCAAGGGGGGTTTCACCAATTACTGATTTGAAAATTCAATGTGCAATTGCTAACTATTGATGGGTTCTGCGGCCTTGATTATGTAATAATTTCGTTACCTGTGTATGAGTTGTATGCATATTTAATTTCAATAAAAACAGTCACTTTCTTCATGGTGCGTCGTTTCTTTTTACAAAAGATTGTATATAGCCTGCGTCTCTACATCAAGAGATTGTTTTCTATCTTGCCTTTATATTCAGTATAGTACACATTTTTCAGTCGATAAAAGCAACAGTTTAATATATATATATATATATATATATATATATATATATATATATTAATTTATCAAAGTTCCTCTAAACTTCATTTTGTGGCTATAAAATGCAATTAATAAGTAGAAAGTACTTTGTACAAATAAATGATTGGGAAAACTTGAATAACGTAATTAAGCACAAATAAAACAGCCGTATGTTGAATTATTATTTTATTTATGCTTAAATACTTTATGAAATGCAAGATTGTATGACATATACAACATTTAAAATACATTTAACCAACCGTAACACTTTTATTTATCTACATGCGCTTGCCCCCTTTGATCGAGTTCAGTCATTGTTAAATACACTACATGATAGTGGAAATGAGACACAAAGAAAGAGTGGGCAGAAAGTGATGAAAATCGACAAACAGAGAGAGATAGCAACGAACCATAAGTGATGCTTATTGCAACATGATACACCTATACACTGAGTGATAACACAGTCTGATCAGTAGGTTGTAAGACCAGCGTGGACCGCGATACAGGCATTGATCCGGCTGTACTGGTAACCCTCAAACATGCCACATTCCCTTTTTCCAACCATCGTCGCCACAGCCGTTGCACCGTGGACGCGTGTAAGTGGCTCTCGACTGAGATTTGAGGTATGGACCAGCTTGCCCTTCTGAGTCCGATCTCCATAACCCTCTTGAAATCGTCTGCCTGCTGGAACTGCCTCGGTTGGCGGCGGCCAGGCATTCTCTGTTACTACACGTTTCCTCTGGGACAAAAAAAAATTGCCTAATCATGTCCCTGGTAGACAGAGCGGCATGACTATTGACGATTCTGAAGGTTCCTTCCCTTATATCTCACTCAACGTGCGCGGGACAGCTGCGCATTTCGCATCATTTACATAACTCAATGAATTACGTCTACCCTGCAATTTGCATATTTTTCTGCTCATTCCTTCTGGGTGTCTCATTTTCACTGTCACTTAGTGTATTATAAGATATTACATTGAGTTCTTAATATAAACTTTGATTCTTTCTTTAAAACATTAAAATTCATAACTTTAAACATTGCTTATAGAATTCAAATAAAAATAATTCGTATAAATATTCAGAAATGAAATTCATTTAAATATTTAAAAATACAAAAGTGTACATTAAGTTCGCTATATAATTGTTGTTTACTTCCAGCTTAAACTTTTGTTTTATTTTAAAGCAGACGATATAGTTAACAATAGATGGAATTGAAGATTAACTTTGTTTGAAACAGCTTGAATATAGCATTACTGTACTTTTAAAGGATAGAAAATTCCATCTTCTAAAGTTTGTAATAACGCATAGTATTAATCATTTCTATTAAATGAAATGGAAAATTGCAAATAAATTGACTACTTTTGTATATTTGATGCACAAAGAATATTAAAATGTGTCTATTTTACTTTTAATATGAAAGTGTTTTTATATCTTATGGAAAGATAAAATGTTAAATTGTATAGTTAAACTCAATCAAGAATTGCAGGCATTGTTACTGCATTAGGATTGCTAACATTTCACCAAAGGCTCTGTCGTCATATTATTTACTAAAACAAAATACCCGACGTTTACAGAATACGCGTCCGCTATTTAACTAATACAATTGCAGATAACACTATTAATCAATTTCCAAACGCACCCTATCTAACAGAATAAATATAAAAAAACACGCTCTCCGCAAAGAAAAGTAAAAATATTCCAAACATAATTATATCCTTAAAAGAGGCTTTAAGCGCATGTGCAGTCACGATAAAAGACCGCAGAAAGAATAAAACGTTGAGAAGCAAAGAGTCAAAAAATGCGCTTATTTCTATTATTCGTTGGTATAAAAAAATCACCAAAAATTAAATTACTTATTGATTTTTGTTTTTTCGACAGAATGCTAAGATATACAGGGACCTTTTTCCAAACTATGAAATTGTGCTATTGTTACTTTTTGGGATGCGGCGAAATAAGTATCAGACAGCCAAAAAATGCGTCAATCTCAAACGAAGAACCTCTCAAAAAGACAGACATTTGTCATACCTGTGAGACCAGAAATAGATCTCACACTTGCTTTGGTGAGATAGTTTTATGTACATTATTTATTGTGTCTCAAGCGTCAAATAATACTTCCAGTTTGAATGACGCCAGTGTTTGCGACACGTGAACTCAAAAGTCAAAAAATCATAAATTTAGGGGTGTCAAGACAGAAGAGGGATAGAAGCCTTAAGAAAATGTGAAGTAACGACATTGGACGGAAAGGCTATCCAATGGAGAAAGTACTTGTTGCGTCACCCTGAATGATGCAAATCAGAGAAAAGGGGGAGTGACAGTCCCGAGGCAAAAGAGTCACAACCTGTGAATAAGACCGACAATACTATTTGGACATTATGACTTAGAGAATACGAGTTGGCTATATATACTCGTGCGACATGATGATATAACTTAGATATTCGATGACTTAAGAGCGACACTTGTTGAATAACAGTTCGACTTTTACAATAAGAACGATGACTTAAAATATAGCACGACGACTAGATATGTAGAGAGAACAGCCTAAGAAAATGAAATAAGTACGAGTGTGAGAGCCAGCAGTACAAATATGAACGACGAATTTACGTGTCGCTGCATTACACTACGAGTTAATGCTAGTAATAAGGACGACATCAAGTACGTGCTGCTAACAAAGTCCCAGACAGACTTGAAGGTATGTGTTCCTCAAATATGATATCTAGGTCTAAACATGTTTTAGGCAATTTAAGCGATTTCACACGGTCTCCCTCCCGGCCATCCACCTTGCTGCTCTAAGTCTTAGGACGAGTCGGCTGGTCTGGGCTTTCGACACGGTCTCCCTCAGCCGAAATAATATAATTAATTGTGTAATGAATTTAATAAGTATTTTATGTTGTTAATAAATGTTTTATTTTTAAAGTTAAAACGGTGCAATAAATTTAGTATTATAATAGTTAATTATTCTTTTACAGAACTCACGCGAAAGATAAACAATTGGAGGGTTAATAGCGGGCATACAAAAAGCAATGTACAGTAATAAATAAGTCCACTATGTACGAGTTTACGACCATGTCAATTTAGCAGTGGTATTCTTTATGTTTCTTTTCGCGCACCACAATACCCTATCCCAAACATTTCGATCCCCCTTTGCAGACATTAGAGTCCATGGACTCCAATGTCGGAAAAGGGGGAGGATTTCCCGCGAGACACAACACAAGAATTTCCCTCTAGACCGCGCGCACACACAGACATTTTATCATGTAAAATAAAAATAAAAATGTATGCAGTCTTTGTGTCGCGTAATAGAAAATCTAAGCGGCCTTAACTGCGAAATTTAGAACAGTTATACTTTATCTCAGGACCAATGATACCTAAAATCGAATGATTTCTAAATGATTCTTCAATGATTTCTAAAATCGAATCAGTTATTTAGTGCTGAAGCCTATTTTGTCTATTTTGAGCGATTTTCACAAAAACCAGTTCCTTAGTGCTCAAAAATCTTATTACTGCGCTTCCATCTTAATACCATAGGACAGCTCAATAAATTTTTAACTAGTTAGGCGACTTCATGGCGCACCGGTTTATATTAGATTTCGATAAGGACGTATTTATGTGTGATTAATATTCCACTGCTCACTCATGAAAAAAGTTCTTTGCCAGTGAAAATGTAATAACTTCTAATCTCTACATATTCATTGTGGGTATACATTTTTATAATGATAAAGCATTTTTGGGGATTCATCGTAATTTAGTTTGTTAACTGATATTATTTATTTAGTTCATACATTTAGTTTACTACATTTGTACGCATTTTATGCTAGAGAATTTTTTTCATGGTCTAAATACTCACGGTGGGTAAGAATTTTCACAATGATTGTGGTGAACTAAAGAAAAAAGTGATTGATGTTAAATTAAACATGGTCGCTGATCGTAAGTCGCATAACATTGCATTGTGCCGCATTAAAATCCAACATTACATCTTTAGCACGATTTCCTGGAATAAAATATATTAACATAATACCACACAATTAACGTTACCTATCTTAACTTTAAAATGCATATTAAGCACTTTATAATCATACTTAGATTACAACAATTATACTTATATTTACGGAGGAGACTGGACATGTGAGACCAGGCATACAAAAATTTCTAAACTGATTATAACGTCTTATATATGTTTTTAAACACATACCTTCTTGTTGTCGTTAGACATTGGTGGATCATTGGTTGTTGAACCACCGCATCATTACTGCATTGTATGAGAATCTTGATGCCTCTCTTTGTGCAACTATACAGACTTTCATGAATATCTGCATCCGCACTCTCCAACTATATTATCACCTATTACTGATCACTCAGTAGATCTTTATGCATGTCTATATCTTCTCTAACTGCTCCAACTATTTTCTCCAACTTTATCTTACATCTCTCTTACTGTTTCCTGATCTGACAATGACAAAACAGATTCTGGATTGTATTGTTATTCATTTTGTTAACTAAGTTTATAAATTTGATTAATTACTACAATTGTACTTATTTTGCGGATAATTTTAATCATGTGGGCAGGAGTTTTGATAATAATAATGATAGAACACATTTTAGTAATAATGCAACACATTTTAATAATAATGGAACACATTTTGGGAGCATTGTTTTCTATTTTTTTAACTGAGTTTATTTGAATGGTTCATAAAGTATATTTTACTTCATTTGTACTTCTCTTCCTCTATAGTATTTTGTTCCTGTTATTTGTATGCATTGCTACTGAAATGAACATGCAAGTTTGAATGTCTGAGATTGTCACAGTTATCGCTTTACCTTTATCATCATAATCATTTTAACATTTATAACACAATTACACAGATTTTACACATATCACTTATTATTATAAAACACGTTAGGGGAACAAATAAAATAAAACGTTCATTATGAACACACTGTCGTTTTACATGTAATCATTTATTTCATTCTCTTCATTTATTGTGACTAAACATATATATATATATATATATATATATATATATATATATATATATATATATATATATATATATATATATATATATATATATATATATATATATATATATATATATATATATATATATATATATATATATATATATATTCTTTTTATAGTTCATTTTATGTACGAAAAGTAAAATCATATCAAGCTTTTCATAATCAATATTTACTCAAAATAAAAATTTGCAGCTAAACAGCAGTTAACATAGTAATGCATTACGTAGATTGAGAGTATAAAAACACTTTTTGCTCAACGTTACACGATCATTTGATCTTAGTTTTATGCTCTTAGCATTTCATACATATTCATGAAATTTAATGCAGGAAAAATTTTCATTTTAATAACAAACTATAAAAGGTACGTTGGTAGAGAGCCGTATCAGTGAAATTCTTTGCATTATATATTCTCCTTTAAGAAAGCAAAAATGCGTGAAAACATGCTCTGACTCTATTAAAATATCATTACGTTAGCATGTATTCATTTAATTCACGTTCATGGACTGATTTTTAAAGTATGGTTTAAAAACATAATTTCTTGGTGATATGTTCTAAAACGTTTGACTTACTTTTATGATTTACCTTGTATTGATTTACCTTGTATTTAGCAGTGAAAAATGTAATTTTATACTTGGAAAACTCGCTTAAAATGGCTGCTTTCTCGAAGTTACAACCTCTCTATAATTACAGATACCAGCAGTCCTTGATCGATTTCGTTTTTCCTATCATTATTTAGTACGATATGACCGATGGCGGCAGGAAGACATACTATGTCCTGCAATATGTGGCAGTCGACAGTGCTTTTATCACGATCCTAGCTTTGGAAACAAGGTATGAAATAAAAGTACTTGATAAAAATTGGTCACTTGTAGTTTCGTGCAGCTTGATCTCAACTTTCTAAAAAAATTCCTACCGCCTGACTGATTTTGGCGAGTATCAATGAGGTTGGTAAAATTCTCATATATAGCAAATTATATAGCTAATTTTGCAGTTATAGGATATTACTAGCCAACGATCAACAATCATTTTCAAAATTAATTAATCTAAGGGAGGTTGATTCCTCCATTTTATACGAATTCTACTGAAACCAAAAACTAGGAAAATACAAGTTACTGGCATTTTAGTCAAAGTATATATAAAATTTAAATACACTGTATTTTGCACTATCTTTTGATTAAAATCTGCATTTAGTACTATGCTGAAATGAATCTTCTAACAAAGGATTCCTCATATTTATTAAAATTTGCCTTATTGAAATCGAGATGACACCTGTGGGAATGTTATACTACTTTTTACATACTTGTTAAAGCGTCACACTTTAGTTGTTATCTGGTGCGTCGTATCCATCTTTATTGAGATTATAGCCCTTGGTTTGAAAATCACAGCACTTGTTGTATTCTATCTCATAAATGCCTCAATCGAAAAAGTTGGTACTTTTGCAAAGTTTAGCTACTACTAAAAATAATATATTGTTTTTTGACTTCAATGTCCTTCAAATAACCCCTAATAAATTTATTAATATCTATCTGCTATGAAGTTATTTATATCATCTCTACAACACGAATTATGCATGCTAAAATCTTCGACAAAATAATGCACTCATTGATAGGAAGGTTTATTTTTACATGGATTGCAATTTTCTATTCACTCTTCGAGTTTATCGCCATCTGTTGGACAATATATTTGTTTAATTCTCAGCAACGTCCCGAACCGTTAATCTTAAGATATCATGTTATTTTTTTCGACAGATATCTTAAATACCATTATCGATCACTTTTTTTATATGGAAAGTAAAATTTCTTATATCTTAAAAAGGCTCGTGATAAATTGTACAATAGTTTACATTCATTTTTTGGTTAAAGTAATTACAAAGCATTTACTCATTTGTAATAAAATAGAGAATATTTATTTTTCATAGTTTTTTTTTTATTTTAAGTATGCAGCATGCAATATTCTCGAATATGATGCATGCATGCGCATTATATAAAACACCAATTGCTTCTTATCACATATAAAATACCTATTTTCGAAACATTATTTTGACATAATTTTCTTTTTATGACACATTATTTAATTTTCGAAGGAATGTGTTAAAAAAATTGATGATCTGCCCCTAATCGTTTAACTAGAAAGTTAATTGGCTTCTGACGTTCATTGCTTCACATATGCATACCAAATTTTACTGACAACATCATATTTTGATTATTTGATCAACATCTGACTCGTATTCAAGGATACTCAAATTGTGTAATCCTCGAAATGCGCAATCCTAAGAAGTGTGAGTTGTATGTGTGCGGGAAATATCTTGCTGTTAAATGACCCTTTGCAGCCGTTCATTTGGGGCCAGACTTTAATCACTTTCTTACCAGTTCACAGGTATTGCACGCCATTTCTCTTGGTTCTCAGAATATTTCATCTTGTTGCTTCAATATTTTGATAAAGAGCGTAAATAGCTTTAAGTAGCGATACTCGCTTCAAGTAGCGATATTCCTATGTTGAAATCTCGACGTTATCATCTTATTAAAAGGATACGGTCATGTAGAAATATAACCCTAGTATAATATAAATGTAGAAATATAACTCTCATGTTAATATTTACAGCTTTTATGCAGTTTAGAATCATATTTGTAAAAAGCGGGATTATATTTACCAAATAAAATCGGATACCGGTATCCCAAGTCATTTCTTAACAGGTATGACTTTATTTTTTCATCTTTCTTAATGTGCATTAATTTGATTTTAATAGCACTCAATAACTTATTAAATAAATACTTATTTAAAATTGTACCGAAATTGCAGTTTTAGAAAAATTCCCTTTCTGATTTAGCATCTCTGTTCATTTTTGCGGGTCATTTTGAGAACATTCTATGTGTAGATACATTCTGTTGTAGTCTAGAATAATTATTGAATTTTTAAAGTGGAAGGATTAGAATGGACATTAATTAAAATTAGATTGTTCAACTAA
Source organism: Amaurobius ferox (assembly GCA_951213105.1). NCBI lineage: Eukaryota > Metazoa > Arthropoda > Arachnida > Araneae > Amaurobiidae > Amaurobius > Amaurobius ferox. The sequence continues at coordinate 34,305,203 of OX578137.1, read as the reverse complement.
ATTTCCCGGAAATTTTATTTGAATTAGCATTATTTTCTTTGAAGAAAAATGCTAATTCTGGAACAGTAATGCATATATGGAAAAATAAAATGTCGAAATTTACCATACATTAACAGCATTAAAACTAAATGAATTTTGGCAAATTTTTTAGCATCAAAATACAGTGCTATTAAAACGTGTAAGTGAAATAAACTTTCTAAATTTGCAAGAATGAAGTTTATCGATATGCCCATAACACTGCACGTGTAAAACTAGTATATTTAACGAAAGTTTTGATTATATTACTCGAAAATATGCAATATATGTCAAGAAAGGTTTATTCGATGCCTCTAAACTCCCATAGATATATGTGTGAACCACTGTATTACATATAAAATTATTAATTAATATGCTTTACTTTCCTAATTTTTATAACCTTTCCAAGAAATTATGGCGTAATTTGTGACTTTCGAATGTTTAAATGAATATAAAATCCCTAGTTATCCAATATAGAATGCTATACAAATAGAAACCATGAGAAAACAACTTACGAATATCCAAATATAGCGCGAAGTGTAATAAAATACCACTTACTTTATTCAAATACCACTGTATAAACTCTTAGCTAGAAATACTTTTTTTTCTAACATTTCGCGAATTTTACAGAGTACAACGTGTAACATGTCATCGTATATTGTCCTAAGTAGGAATAGGCAAGAGGATCCCACTCCGAGGACCTACATGCCTCTACAGACTACACCCATACCTACACTAAATATAGGCACGATAAACTTTTAGATCTGAAAAGCAATTCGAGAGGGGATTGACTTGAGGTAGGATGGCACGGTCTTTGCGATTGTATTCCCAGTCAGTTCCGAACTTAATTGGGTGGCATCTTGTTAATTCAGACTTCGACCGTCACGTGTCTGGGATCTTTGGACCAGCAAAAGCTGAAATATCTCTCCCTTTCACCTGGTCTTAGTCTTGCGCTTATTCTGGTACAAGAGGGATTAACAAAAGTAACAGATTGTCCTTCTTCTTAGCGCATGCGCATTAAGATATTGATCACTTGAAATCATTCGAAATAAATAGAAAATATTTGTCTATTAAATTACAGACGATTTACTTTTAAATTTAGGGAAACAGTATTGTTAAACTGCATAAAATACACTGTTAAAATACAATAAAAATTATGCCCATTGAAGTTTCTTAATTGCAATTACATGTATTGATTATTGCATGCTAAAAACGCATACAACGAGCAAAAATGTCTCATAGATACTGTCATCTGAAATGAGAGCGGTATCCAAACTTTAGGAAACTTCAGCCATGAGTGAGTTCATTGAGTATAAACAGAGTTCATTGAGTATAAACTGAGTTCATTGAGTGTAAACTGAGTTCATTGCGTATAAACTGAGTTCATTAAGTATATGGAATTTTGTGTAATTTGATCTCAATCAATGCAGATTTCTATGCCAACTGTGTGATAGATATAAATTTATAGTTCAACATACTCGTCAGCAAATTTTGGGTCAAGGCGAATTCTCCTGCTATGAATGCATATATTGAAAACGTCTCTATAGACAGGTTTTATAATACGTGGCAGTTTAATTTTGATCACAATGCATATATGCATAGAAAGCAATTTCATCATTGAAGTAAAATCATCAGAACATTTGAAATAATGCATAATCCCATATATTTATTCTAAAACTTTTGTTGAATAACTTTTCAATGTCTCATACTACAATTTGTATGATTGAATAATTCTCCACTGACTTCAGTAATGATGTTCAACTGATATTTTAAGATCTTCAGTAATGACCGATTTATTCAGTTATGATCGCAGTCCCGTAAATCTCAAGATTCAATAATCGTGATAGGATTACCTAGTTATAGATGGTTAAACATGTTAATGTTTGGCAAACTATTCAGTAACATTTAATTATATTAATGTAGTAAATATTCTTATTATGAAATTAGTTCGACCAAGTGTACATACGAGTAGTATAGAATGTTAATACTAAAAATGTATTTGCACTTAACTATATACATAAGCAATAGCATTGTTTATATGCAGGGTGATTGATTAAAGATGGGCCAAACTTAGCGAGGTGGGAGTACACACCAAACCAAGTATATTTCGTCATAGTTTACCGGATCGTAAATGAAACGTAACGGCGTTACAGGGCGATGAATTGTTGAAGGTGGTCCCATAGCTTGGCTCCCATGATCGCCCGATCTGTGGCGTCTTGACTTCTTTTTGTGGAATATCTTAAGAGTCTCGTCTTTTATAACCCCTTGACTCTGAAGAGGAATTTGTCTCCAGAATTTTGGCAACTATTGCAGAAATGTGCAACATGCCTGATCTGTTCCCGAGATTTCGCCAATTCCTCCATCGCCGCTGTGAGAAGTGCATTCATGTTGGCGGTTGCTCTTTTGAACCATAACTGTAATTATTGTTTATTAAATGTCATTTTATAACTTCTAATTCATTTTTGTGTTTTCGACTCACCTTCATCTATATATATGAAATGGAACAAAGGCGGTAAAAGAACAGACAGTAGAGAAAGAAATACAACTGAACTGTACGTAAACCTACTAAAACAGTAATGTAAGAACATAAGGCGTTTGAACCAGTTGTAACAATTACAAATAAGATAAAAAGTAAAAAAGTCTTAAATAATTTTTAAATTGTAAAATTACAGAATTGCAATAATATTATAATGTACATGTCTAAAAATTTATAAATTCTAAAGTAAATAATACGTCAACTGAACAATTTATTGATTTTAAATTTAACTTGTGTTCCATTAAAGCACACTCTTTCTGCAAGGAATATACAAGAGGTGATTGATTAAAGATATATTAATGGAAACTAAACAGTGATTAGAGAAGCTTTTTATGGACTTATTGTACATTTAACTGCAATGAAATTTCTATTTAAATTTAAGTTTAACTAGCCGTCGATTGATTTACCCGTTCTTTGTACGGAATATATGTATAACATAAAGAAACTTAAATTTCACTATTATGTGCAATTTCCAATAGCATTCTAAATTATATTTATATTTAAAACATTTTCCTAAAATATCTAATTAAAATTTCATAAGAATATTTGTTCTCGCTATACAAAATTATTTTCACACCCAAATTAGAAGAATAAAGTATCCCGGTTCCATTTGTAAACAAATTTACAAAAAATGTGAAATTGGATCAATATATGAAAAATGAAAGAACTTAAGTGGAAGATATACCCCTCACAGCAAAGATCGTCACATCTATGACAGTGACGTTGTAGTCACGTGACACCTGGGTCACAATGTGACATCGTATTTGTGACTTCTATTCGACGTTACGTATTAGTAACTTTGTAACTTCATTGTGAATATATTCTGTGACGTTTCCACAATTTAATTAACACGTAACAATGTGACGACATTACAATAGCAATTACAATGTGAGCAATTACAATGTGACGTCACAAACAAGTTAATATGCGACGTCACAAACGACCATGAAACTGACCAAAATGACTTCACTGTGACCTCAATATGACATTGCCGAGACGTACTGAGACTTCTAGTGCCGTCCCAAAGTCACAGTGTGACGTAAATCTTACGTCACAGTAAAAAAAATGCTGTTAGGGACCAGTACTACTTTTATTTTATATTGACAGTGGCTGAACATAATCTATGAGTTAAGTAGCTATGCACAATATATGAATTTGAAAAATATTTTCCAAAATAAAACAGATGATGTAGGAAATTGAAAATGTTAATAATTCCCTTAAACTATAAAATCGAAGGCCTTAATTGATACAATCCAGTCAGAACTGCAATTCCAATAAAATGGTTTTTATATGCATTTCTTTATTATTTAAATAGGAAAAGATTTAAAGATAGTCTGCTATATAAATTTATAAAATTTAATTTTATTGCTGATCAACATATAGTTTTCCCTAAATCATTTTGCTAAAATATACCGTCTGCATGACGCTATCACTTTAGAATATTCTTATTTTATTAATATTTCGACAACCCCTAGTCTTAAAAACTCGAAACATGGACTAAATTTTAAGTGTTTCTTTTCCAAGGTCACCCACAAAATTTCGGTGCAACTATTCCACCGTAATGATGAGTCATACACACACACATACAAATAGATTTTAATATTATTTATATGGATTGAATGAAGTTCAAATAAAATATTTTATGTAGATTTTGTTTGAAGAGAAGGTAGTTGCGGACTCGAATCCAATCTGTGGGCATGGATGTTGAAGTCCGTTTAAAGTGCAACTTGTTCAGCACCACTTGGTGGCCAGAGTAACGTCATGTGACAGTAAAATGATACACGATCTGCTTACTAAAAATGAGCGAATGATTAAGCAATCAAATGTCCGGCTACTAAAAACATAAAACAATATTTAAATCACTATTGAAGGGATGTTGTGAATTTTGTGATAATCGTTCACTATTACTTATTAATTATGAAATTTTTTCTGAAAAACAAACTTTAGAATGGAAACAAACATTAAGAACATATTAAAAATATTCCTTTCATAATACTCACAAAAGGTGTTTAAATGAAACTCCAATATATATGGGTAATTTATACATAACAACTATGCAATGATACAAGAAAGTGCTCAACTGATAATCCAACTGTAGCCAGTAGTTTCGCAGTTGTTGTCCCTCATCGTTTCGCTGAATGGCAACGACTGCGAAACCAAAGGGAGCTCATATGCACCAAGCATTTATATGATCTATGAACATAAAATGTCATAAAGTACCGATTTAAAACTTTTTTTTGGTAGAAGTATTTATATGGAATAAAATAATGATCTAGTACTTTATTTTTACCACGCCCATCTTCAAATTTCTAGATGTTTACAATTACAATAAAACTACATCTGTCCAATAAAAGATGGCGAATAATATAATGAAAATATGTAGCTGTTATAGTGCAAAGTTCTATTCACTATAATAATTCACTGTAAGTGAATCAGGTTTACTGAAATTATATCTGAAATACCAAGGTACAATCAGATTATCTTTTATTCAAAAAATCTGTTTCTTTAACAAATATCTAAATATAAAAAATATCACTTTTATCTTCCATTAACTTCATATTTAAATAAATATTCACGAAACCGCACAAGGCGGAAACAGTAATGAAGAAGGTATTTTCAAGAGATATGTAAATGTGGGGCATTTTCTCAGTTCTGTTAAGTGGATCCGATTTACGAAAAAAATTAAAAACTACACCACATCGCGCATGGCTGCTAAGTAGAAAAGTAAGAAAGAAAAAAAAAACCTTTCTGGAAATTCGCTTATTCAGCTTTCACTAAGTTGAAGTAGATATTTCAAAATGTATACAGTATGCTGTAATGATATGCTGTGTAGATATGATGTGTAAATATGATGTGTAAAAGGTTATATTGTATCACGGTTTAATGATTATAAATGGCAAAGTAAAAATATAAATTGACACGATTCAACTTCCTCCCAAGAGATTAATTTCAAAAAACAATATGTTAATTCCGTTCTACACCAATGGATCATTGTTTCTCAGGTTTTTACTACGAATTAGTGGCGACTAAGTGATAAGACGGCTCCAATAAAATAATCCCAAAACTATTTTAAAGGAAGTATTATCTAATATTTACTGGTTTATTTTCTAAAATATCTACTTTTATACTTACATATTTTCTAACTTATCCATATATTTTCTAAATTTATTAAAGCCTGCGATTGTAACGTATGCTTCGCAATATGCTAATTACAGGGAAGGAAGCTCCATATTTCCCCTCATTAGCCTATATTTGAACTATTTATATTTTCTCTTGAAGTACATGATAATGTATAGGGGAAATATTGGAATCATGTCGATAATCGCAACTGGAGTTTTCGACGAATCTACACGTTTTGGGACCTCTAGAAGACGAAAATACTATTTTTAGTGTGCCGTCTGTGTGTGTGTATGTACAATGTATTTATCCGCTCTAACTAAAAAAACTAATTAACCGATTTTCATAAAAGGTAAGTCAGTGGTAGGTGGCCATGGTGTTGATTAAACTTTGTACTATTCGGGATAAAAGAATTCGCCTTTTTGCAAAATGGCCTGCAAAAATCTCATTTGTCAACTCTATCTAAAAAACTAATTGACGAAATTTCACAAAATTTGGTAGATAATCATTGGATGATAAACCAGCCTTTTTTAACGAAATGGTATGCAAAAATCGTCGAAATCTGAAATAACGGACTGCGTATGCTCAAATGTATCAATAAAATCTTTATTGTATATATAATTTTTAACGAGAATAAGAATAAGGCCAACTCCATTACTCTAGGACTAATCGTTCCCCGGATATTTGATCTTTTTTGCATTTATGCCACGCCGCCTTTGAAAAATTATTCACTTACGAAATAAAACCAAACATTGAATTAAAAGTACAAATTCAGTGTTATTTTGGGAAATTCAACTCAATTTAATGAATTATTAAAGAAATAAAGAGAAAATGAATTTGAGTCTGCAGGGAAAGTCATGAGCTGCCCACATCAGATTTTTGCTTTCTCTCCAATACACATTAATGTATAGGGAAAGCATTGGAATCGTGCCGAAAATAGCAATTCAAGCTTTTAACAGATTTACACGTTTTGGGAGTTCTAAAACACGAAAAAACTATTTTTAGTATGACTTCTGTGTGTGGGTCTGGGTGTTTGTCTCTCTGTCTGTCTGTGCAGGTCTTGTATTCGCTAACTGAGAAACAAATTGACCGAATTTCATAGAATTTGTTAGGTAAGTCCCTTGTGGGTGATCCTGGTGTTGACCAAATGCAATATATGGTAATGTATAGGGAAATTAGTGAAATCATGTCAAAAATCGCAACTGAAGTTTTCGACGAATCTACACGTTTTGACACCTCTAGAATACGAAAAAACCATTTTTAGCTTGATGTCTGTGTGTGTGACCGTCTGTGAAATGAATGTATCCACTATAACTAAAATACTAATTGACCGAATTTCATAAAATCTGGTAGATAAGTCACATGTAGGTGATCCTGGTTCTGATTAGATTTTGGTACGGCGCTCGGTATGAAAGAACCTGCCTTATTTTGCGAAATGGCCCGCACAAGTAGATGTACCTATTTTAGCTACAAAACTAGTTAGCCAAATTAAAAAAAATGGTAGATAAGTCACTTGTGGAATACAATGGAGCTGATTAGATTTTGGTACAATTCTTAGAAGTAGAAATGGTCCGTTATAATCGCCAAAATCTAAAATATAAGACTACGTGTTCTCAAATGTATCAATTAAATGCGTATTCTATATGTAATTTTTAACGAAAAAAAGAATGAGACTAACTCCATTACACTAGGCCTAACCGTCCTCGAGATGTTTGAGTTTTTTTGCATTTTTGTTACTCCGCCTTTGAAATAATTTCCAGTTACCAAATAAAAACTAAAATTGAATTAAATTAATTCATTGTCATTTTGTGCAATTAAGCTCAATGTATTATTAAAGAAATTAAGTGAAAATGAATTTGGGTCTGCGGCGAAAGTCATGTGCAGCCGACAGTAGATTTTTTATTTCAGAAATCGAAACAGCATACGCAGGGAAAATGTATACTTATTTGGTTGAGATTCGCCAAGTCATTTTTCCCACAGATTGGTCTAAAAATATCACGTTTCACTTGAATCACCCTGTATATTGAATTCAAATTATATATATATATATATACATATATTATGACCTGCATTACGCTTTACAATTTCCTCTTTATGTTTACATTTCTTTTATTTCATTGTATTTTGTAGAAAATTTTGGAATAGTGTATTATGAGTTACTACTTACATTCTAACATTGGATTTACAATTTTATATATATATATATATATATATATATATTTATATATATATATATATATATATATATATATATATATATAAATATATATATATATATATAAATACATATATATATATATATATATATATAAATATATATATATATATAAATACATATATATATATATATATATATATATATATATATATATATATATATATATATATGTGTGTGTGTGTGTGTGTGTGTGTGTGTGTGTGTTTAGAATAAATGGTTTTAGATATTAATGAATAAATTGCTGTACTTTACTAACGCATAATAATCTTTTATAAAGATGAATCCTACTGCAATTGGTGATTCTAAAGATAAGCCAGTCTTCGATTTTAATTAGATAGTAGAGATTATCTAGTAAACGTTTCAAAAGCAAATCAAACAGTTAAAGTTATTATTGAATTTTGATTGGAATTCTGAGTCAGAATCATGAATTACATATTAAAGAGATAGAGAACGGTTTAAACTATGTACGAGTATATATGATTTTACAAAATTCGAAAATTTCACGGTGTTCATTTCTAGTCCACTAATGAATGATAAATAAGATTTTGATGAGTTGATATTTTGATTCCCAAACCACAAGAGTTGAAGTGCATAAATTACTGAATATTTACTTTTGATAAAAGGCAAAGCAATATTTCATTGTTTAGCTTCAGTCTTTTTATAAACATATAACAAAGCAAATCATGTTTCTTCGTGTCATCAATTTTTTACTTGTAAAGATTAGGTTAACTTGGTTCTAAAATATCTCCGCACATTTTACAATTTCGCAATGTAATTATTTAATCAACAGCATTTAAAGCATTAGTTCAATCTTAAAACGCTTAATTGTACTTTTCACAATAATGTTTCATCATCTTGACAACTTATCTTCGGTTTTAAAAAATTACTCTTTAACGTTGTGTTCCGCCATAGATAGCATAATTTTGTAATACTAAAAAATGTACCGGGCGTTTCTCATTATTTAAAGCAGATATTTATTCATTCAATTATCCAAACGGAGTAGGCACCGGTTTCGCTGACGCACTTAATATGTTGCTTTCACATCACTTTACATCCAGAAAATAAAATAAAAATATAAAAAAAAATATTCTACATTTCAAATACCGATAAAAAAAAAACAATTTTCAAACAGAGTCTCATAAACATTTCGTTTTCGATAACTTAGGAGATTTAAGTCGAAAAATGAAGAACGTTTTGGAACTGAATATCTGATGTGGACAGCACATAACTTTCCCTGCCGGCTCATATTCTCGTTCTCTTAATGGCTTCAATAATTCATTAAATTGAATTTAGTTGCACAAAACAACACCAATAATTGTTCCAAATTACGCTAAATTTGCACTTTTATTTTAATTTTCGTTTTCATTTGGTAAATGGACTTATTTTCAATAGTGGTGTAGCGAAAATAAGAAAAATCTACAATATCTATACCAGTTCCAAAGTAATGGTGCTAGTCTTATGCTTTTCATCTTCAAAAATTACGTGTAAAACAAGCACTTAATTGATATATTTGACCATCAATAGTTTTTTATTTCAGATTTTGACGATTTTTGCTGGCCATTCCAGAAAACAATGCAATTTCTTTTTTTTTAATCGTACCAAAATCTAATCAGCACCACGTTAACCTACAAGAGAGTTATCGACTAAATTTTGTGAAATTTGGTCTATTAGTTTTCCAGTTAGAGTGCATAAAGTCAATTTTTGCGACCAATGTCGCAAAAAAGCAGGTTCTTTTATCCCGAATCGTACAATAATCTAATCAGCACCAGGGTCACCCAATAGAGACTCGCCTACCAAGTTTTATGAGATTACTTTAATTAGGTTTTCAGTTAGAGTGAATACATACACTGCGCACACAGACGTCACGCTAAAAAAAGTTTTTCCGTGTTCTAAAGGTCCAAAACGTGTAGATCTGTCGAAAACTCGAAGTGCGATTTTTGGCATAATTTCAATACTTTCCCTTTACATTACCATGTATTGCGGGGAAAGTAAAAGTAAGAACCGTGTTCTGACGTCACGAGTACAAAGAATGCAATATCTTGATGAAACACATAGCAACAGACACATTTGATGACAGACTTGACATTCAGCTGCAATCGGAAGCCAGTGCATCACGGGAACAAATGTACCCCTATAACGAATTTAATGATTTGTTCCATGCTAAGATTTTTCACCACGGATGATGCATGAAGAGAAATAAACAATAAACAAACATGCATGTTATTTTATTATTAAAGGTAATATCTCGAATATTTTATGAAGTTTTAGGTTTTCCTACATGTCAGGCAGTTTTCACTACACATTTGTCTGGTTTTTACAAATTCAAGTTGGTATGCATGTGCATAATTGTAAGACAGATATAATTATACAGTTTGATATTTATAAGCCCATAATATTGCACATTAAATTATCTTTGTATCTTAGATTTATAAAGGGCAAGCATTATGCGAAACGCAATGTTTTGATTCGAATACATTTTTTTTCAATTTTAAGACTTGCTACACGTACATAGATTTCAATATGATGTATCATAGAAATTAATTCCATTACTAGTATTTAAGCGTATGAAATACAGAGAAAAAATCATTTTTAAAACTGCAGTTATTTTTATTAGCTTTATTTTTTCAACAATGTATAGTACATAGCGACAAAATTAGACAACTTGATGGAAATTCCGCTGAGTTATATTGTTTCCCGTAGTCAATACTATGAATGCGGAAAGTTTTTAGCTTTATAGGTCATCGAAGGGGTTTTGTTAGGTTTGGAAAAACGTTTCGGTCCCCGACTTTTCGTGCCATAGAGAGTGAATTTAAAAATTCAACTACAGAAAGTTCTAACCTTACATGACCGATAGTATAGTGACCGGAAAAGCTGTATCTTTGAACACTTATATATAAGTATGCAAATGTCCGCCATTCTAGATTACAGGTAGGCTTTATGAGGTTCTAGAAATACTTTTTAAAAACCCTCCATTTTTTCCGTCCTTTGAAAAAAAAAAAGAAAAATCGTTTTGCAGATACTATAAATGTGCAAATATTCGTATATCTAGGTCCTTTATTATATAGGAATTTAATATATAAGGTCTTAGGATGTGTATACAATCTCCATTAACACTTCTTCTGTAATACTGACTATGTAATTTAATTAAATATTTCATACTACTGGAAAATTATAAACTTATTCAAAATTAAAAGTTCTATTAAAAAAAATGTCCTCTCTGCATCTTGGGGTTATGTAAACCCAAACAAGAGAAAACTCACTTAAAAGTTTAATAATGCTTAATGACAACAAGCGATAACATTCTCACAATACTGATTGCAACTCTGTTATATTTGCAGATAGCGCAATCAATCTTCAAAAATACCGTATTGTCTGGAAAATTACCTCCATCTCCAATTGAGCCTAAGGGCCATGCTTTTCGCAAATTTATCTTCATTTTAAATTCAGTTGGGGACAGTTTGTGTCATGAATATTCAATAATGCCATTTGCTGTTGTACAATTTCTTTCGAGTTCTTATATTTTGGTAGTTTAACATGTATAATAAATTGGATTTAGAATGCTCTAATTGACCGTGTTTGATTGCTTACATCAATTTAAAATAAGAAAATGGCTCTGTAGTAGGAAAATTTTAAAAGTAGATAAATGGATTATTATAAACTGGTGGCTGACTGAAATGTACTCAATACAGGTTTGAAATCATACTTATCATACTTCATGGTATTTGCTTAAAATATTTTTAATTTAATGCTATCTCTATATATTTATAAAGAGATTGATATACATAAATAGTTAAATAAATAGGTAAATAATGTTACGTTGCTGAAAATAAACGTTTATTTTATTAGAAAACTCAAGAAGAATTTAAATTTTGCTGGTTTTCTTTTTGTAGTTTCAACGCAATACTTCATATGAAAACTTTTTTCGAATTTATGTGTTCACAAGCTAAATATTTTAATTTAAGATCTTAAATATGTTCTGTTTAAGCGATTCGTTGGATATAATGCTAAATGAAAACTAAATAGTATGATATACATTTATTTTATATGTCAATCTACCTCTCAAAATACTGTTTATATAATTTCAATGTCTGCTTAGAAGCCTTTAGGATTTTGAAATACAAACTTTTCGTTACCACATGATTAGAATTTTAAACTTTCCTTGTAAACTTGGATTCCATTTGAAATCAAATCACTTATTCACAATATACAAGAAAATATATTAATTATGGGATAACTGAACCAAAAATTCTGGAAATTTTAGAGTTGCTTACTGCACTTTTAATGGAATTGGGAATACTATAGAGATGCATTTGTCACTGGGGAAAAAGGGTGTATTTCATATTTAACTGAACTTAACAGGAAAACATACTAACAAGCGTTGGCACCTTTTCACAACGTCGCAAATGCAGATGATCGCATCTATACTGCATATATAAATATCGGAATTCAAGCATGATTGAAGAATGTATTTTACTTGCTTAGGCATAAGAAACAACTTAAGCAGAACTGTGCCATAAATCACAAATATTGTGTAAGCAGATTATTGGTATTTTTATTGACATGAAAATCTTCAATACAATACAAATCAAAAACTTGTATGCTTTTAAAACAATAGAAGTGTACTAATTAAAATGAAATGAATTTCTTTGAAATTTTCTTTTCAATAAAAATGTTAACGACCAATATAATAATAAGTTTATGACATATTTCCATTCACTAGACAATGTAAATGCTTAAACGTCACCAAAGAGATAATACTATTATGATTATTGTATCTTAAGATATAACGGCCTCCAATCTTGATTGAAACACATGAAAGATCACGCAATCAGTAATTACTGTAGCATATGAAACATCACTTGAATATTAGTATTAAATCTAGTTCTATAATATACATTACACAAATTGCATTTTAAGACGTATTGAACAGTTGCATACTATGCGATCTAGATCATATATAATTTAGAAATATGAAATCATTTATTTTGTATCATCTCATGGAGAAATATGATAATGAATTTTTGAAGAAGTAATACCATGATTTTAAAATTACATAATAACTGCATATATACACACTTTTGCAAAAAAAAAAAAACGAAACACCCCCTAAAACATAATTCGATCATATTGAAATTTCGCATGCAAATTGCTTTATACTAAGTATGTAACTGATTACATCTGCAAGGCTAATGAGTGTTAACTTCGGTCAGCGCGCGTTTCAACTGTACAACTTGAATTCCTAGAATTCTGTGAAACTGGTTAAAAATGTGGACGGTTTATCTTTGCTCATTATCAGCGTTGCAGTTCCGTGGAGCCACAGCCAATAATGCCGTTACGACGTTACCGAAGATCTTATAAACGATTAGAAGAGTTCGAACATGGTCGTATAATCGGGACGAGTGAAGCTGGCTGGTCATATCGAGCAATAGGCATCCACCTGCACCGAGCGGACACTGTCGTGCAAAGATCCTGCAGAAAATGTTACTGCCAGGAACTCTTCGGCGAAATGAAGGTTCTAGAAGGCCAAGGTGTACAAATGCGACGCAAGATCGGATGATTGCGCTGCATTCCCGAACTGGCACAACGGCATCTTTTTCGGTCATCCAACTGGCTACACCATCTACTACACAACATGTGGTACCTTCCACCACTTCACAGCGCTTGGCTGAGGTGGTGTTAAGCTCACGGTGGCCTTTAAGATATCTGCCCGTAACCTCACAATATCGACAAAGTCGTTTGGAGTGGTGTCGTAGCCGAGCATCAGTCAGGCCTCGCATAGTTTCCAGCGATGAATTACGATTCAGTATTTCAGCAAATGACCATTGGGTACGTGTGTGGAGGCGCTAGAGCCAGCGTTCCTAATCAGCCTTTGTTTTACACAGGCACACAACCCTTTCTGGTAGGTCGGACGATCTGGGTCTCAACAACAACAGGCACACAACCATTACCCCTGGTGTGATGGTGTGGGATGTTATCTCTTACGACAGCATGTCGCCCCTAGTCATCCTGCATACAACTTTAACAGCTCAACGATATGTTGATGAAATCCTGTGGCCGTTTGCGTTACTCTTTAAGGCACGTCATTCTGGGGACATTTTCCAACCAGATAATACCACGCCACATACGTCTCGCATATCTGTGGACTGTCTCCGTGTTTACTGTTCCTTGGCCAACAAAGTCACCACACCATTCGCCAATTTAGCATATATGGGATATTCTAGGCCGCCACACTCCGAAATGTAGCAGATCCGGAGCAACAATTGAGGAATACCTGGCAGAATATATCGCAGGATGACATTAGGAAACTTTATCACTCCTTACCTAGACGTATACAAGCATACATTGCCGTCAAGGGGGGGGGGGGGTTGACCAATTACTGATTTGAAAATTCAATGTGCAATTGCTAACCATTGATGGATCCTGCGGTTTTACTCGACACCATGGATTAGTTTTCAATATATTAATCAATCATTCTGTTAGAGCAACGATTCTCATATGATATGCTTCGAAATTATGTGACTATGTAGCAAATAAACACCCAAAAGCAAGAAAAATATTATTATTAAATAGGAAGAAAAATCTGAACTATCAAAATGATATTAATTATTTTTAACAAAGTTATTTTTAGCACTACTGTCATCAACGTAATTTGCATGTTACCTGTGATTTGAAAGTTGACAATTCTATCCTATGTAAAAAAGACACTATATTAAAAAATAATTTGTTTCAATTATTAACTCATTTTTGAACCCTATGATGTTGCATAAATGAAAATATGCTGTTAGAAAAATATTTGAAAAATGTCGTTTTTCTGTATATTTGCCAACTTTAATGTTTCTTGTGATGGCGAAAATAATTCATTGAATAATTCATTCCCTAGTGAACAAGTCTGACAACGTTTCGCCCAACTTTAGCACGGAAAAGATAACGGGTACCCCCGAATTATTCCCAAGTATAGCCGTTATGCAAGCGCCGCATAGCATGTTCATTCTACATCAAAGTTATTCAGATTACAGTCAAAGTTATACATTATTTCTTGAGACTTCCTTAGTCTGCATACCCTCACTTTTATTTTCTGATGTCGATTATGTAATCTAATGTCAGCTTTTAATATCTATGAAATACTAATGTGAGACCAGGATACATTTAGACTGTGTAATATATAAAGACTTATGATTTCTTACAAACTAGACAAAGAGCCCAGACTCATAGACGCCAAATTACAGCAACCCTGACCCGAGAGGACAGGAAAGCCATAAATAAATGGGCATAAATAAGGGGTTGTAGTCGAGTCAAAAAATTTCCTGGAGGCTAAAGATGAAAACATGGGATTGGTTAAAGGATCAACCAATGAGGTAGTATAGTCGCATCGCCCTTAGGTCAACCAATGAGATAAGTTGGGCGTATCTGGACCTCAGGAAAAAAAGGTGGTAACAGCCAGAAGGTTCAAGAGCAAGATTCGGACATTCATTCAATAAGATACATAATGCATGAAGGCATTCTGATAATGAAGTAATTTTAGAATATGCAGCAAATTACTCATACAGTGCAGTGATAGTGCAGTCATCAGTCAGACAAGAGTCTGTATACACATAAAGCTTTTGTATCAGTTGTGGCTTCATAAAATTTGAGGCAATGATCGCCGAGGAGGCGGGTGTAGACGGCTAGAGTCCAGAATATGCAAAATAGCGAGTTTTTGTTGTGCAATGCCAAAAGACAACAATAAAAATTGAGCATGCAATTCAACGTCTAACGACAATAACAAAGTTATGTAGAAATCAGTTATTATGAAAGGTCATAATCCTGTCTGAATATTAGTATTCTTGGTCTCACATACCCAAAGTCCTCCTTAAATATATAAGTAGAGTTATTGTAATTTAATTATATTTATAATATTCTTAATAAATAATGTTATTTTAAAGTTAAAATGGTTGAAATTAAATGTGTAGTTTTATGTTAATATATTTTATTCCAGGAATTCGCACAAAGATTTAATGGTGGGTTTTAATGCGGCATAACGCAATGTATACTACTTACAGTTTTCGACCATATTAATTCTGGGTAATTTTATAATAGTAAACTCCAACATAAAGTTTATTTTTAAATGTGCTCCACAACTCCATTGGTTAAACTACCCTGTTTATTACATGTAATTTGACCACTCTGTATGTGCCTTTTCAAATCACACCAGTGACTTATTTTTCTGTGGTTTAGTTACATTTTCACAAATGTCTTGAGCTATTTGATTAATTTATTACATTAAAAGGTTTTTTTTTTCTTTTTTATGTTAAAAATCCAATGATAGTGACAAAAGTTGTTTTCATATAATTTGTGTCTTTCCGAAAATCAAAGCCAAATCCAAAGCTCAGCCCAAATCCTCTTTCACATTCCTGTCAGAATGGAAGTGTAGTTTTGTTTAGAAATATATTTAGATGAAATAGAAGATCTAAGCGTAAGTG
Source organism: Amaurobius ferox (assembly GCA_951213105.1). Classification (NCBI taxonomy): domain Eukaryota; kingdom Metazoa; phylum Arthropoda; class Arachnida; order Araneae; family Amaurobiidae; genus Amaurobius; species Amaurobius ferox. Next base: position 34,288,858 of record OX578137.1, on the reverse strand, counting down.
TATACACAGAAAATAAAGCACTTTTTGCACATTATTTACCTGTCACATACTCTATCTGTTCAAAATCTATAAAAACCTCGTCCTCATTCAAACTATAGAGTAGAGTGAGATCATATCTTTAAACATATAAAATACTCATAAAAGCCCATCAAAGCCATGCATTTCGAAGAATTTCTGTAAAAAATATTTTTATTTTTAAAGCTGTAAATAAATTGCTACTACTCTCATAACATTCTATCTAGCCCTTACTTCTTTTTATGTTATTCGAGAATCTTCAGATATTGAATTCCGTACTCCATATTAGCGATAAGATGAGAAAACATTTCCTTAAAAATGGTAATTAGATTTCGGAGATCAAACATTTTTAGAAACCTTTCTGTAAATCAACTCTTACTATTTTACACGTTACTTATAATTTTTTCGTCTGGAATAGCAGTGTATTTTGAAATAGTATTTTCATTTCATACGAAAAAAAAATGTTTACGAATGGAAACAAAACTATTCATTTGTATTGAATTTTTTGGAGCTCGTTCATTCTGAATATATTGGATAGTAATTCTCCAAAAATTATCTAGAATCAACCGATTTCAAAATATTGCATTTTTAAAACTTAAGCACAATGACTGACAAGTAACACACGTTTTATTTACGCGTATTCAATATGCTTTTTGTCAGTAACACGTTCAATGTCAATGAGATATGCAAATTCTTGTCAAATACACTTCCTCATATCCGTGTTAACGTCTCCAAAGCTTACAGAGTCCATTTTTATGATAAAATATGGCATTGTCGTCCCAGTAGCTCAACGATAGAGTATCTGCTGGCCAATTTCAAGGTCCAGGGTTCGATTTCCGATTGTGGCAGAAATGCTCCTTGCAATGACATCCGAAAAAATCAATCCTGTAGTTTAGTGTAAAGACTCTGGTTCATATGACTCTGGAATATTGATCGCCGATTTTAAATTTGAGAGGATAACGACCACGCCGGATACTTGCCAGGGTAAAAATAGTAGTGTCAGAAGGTTAACCTGAGGTAAAAAGAGCCGGTGGTGGTCAGTCAGATTGTCAGTGGCCCGTCAATCTGACATTAAAGGATGGAGAACGAAGTGTCTACTTCGACGATAAGAGCTTGCAATTTCGTCCCAGTAGCTCAACGGTAGTGTGTCGTCTGGCCAGTTCGGAGATCAAGGGTTCGATTCACGGTTGGGGCAGAAAGACCCTTTACAAGCTGCAGAAGTGCATTGTTTCAGTTTATAAATCCTCGCATGCAGTTGTGGCACAAAGACATGATATTTTACATACTCCCAAAGGAAGATATCACATAGTGCAAGATCCGAAGACCCCAGAAGCCAGCTGGCTAGCTGTGTAACACAAAGTCATTAGGGCCACTACGACCAAACCTACGCTGGGGTAGTTCTTCGTTAAGAAAACGACAAACGTCCGTATGTCAGTGCTGTGATGCACCGTCTTGCTGACAAATGAAGTTGCTGGATTCTTCCTTCAACTGGGGAGATTCACGTTAAACAGTGATTACAGATTCTCATCGTGCAAGACACATTGAAAACTTTATGCTGAACCGACGCCATTTCTTATATGTATGATACACAGTTTCCTACATTCACACTAGCGTCACTTACTTTTGCCATTATAAAACTTGGATATTTTCCCTTTAAATTCCCGTATTATTTATCACTCAATATGAAGTTTTAAAAATACAATACTTTGAAATCGGATGTTTCTATTTGAAATACCCTGTATATATGAAGTGTTAATATCTACTCGACTTTACCATACGTCCATGTTCACAATTACTTAGTTCATAATTACCACAAAAAATAAAATTTTATTTTATATGAACTTCTGTTCTGAAATTATATTTTAAAAAAACAATCTGTTGTGGGTAGCACATGCCTTTTCCTGTATTACAGTGAATTTAATTCTTGCACAGTAGAAAAATCATACATAAGATCCGCGGCAAAATCTTTGAACATTAAGTTGTACATTCGGGGCTTCTTCAGATGACAACATGTAAAACTATTTTCCAATTAACTTAAATTTTACGAATTATATATTATCTATATTAATAGTTTATATATCTCCGTCAACTTACCTTCGTTTCGCCAATTCTGACGATATTTTCGTCAATCTATTGTAAAGTTGGCAATATTTCCCTAAATTAGTCGGCAAGTTCCCTAAATGTATCACCAAATTTTACAAACAAACAGAGAGAAGAGCTTTTCTCATAAATAACTGTTGGCGACATGTTGGATGTCAACATACAAAACTATTATCCAAAGTACTGTCGTGAATGGAATGAACTATGTCCACAAAAGTGGTGTTAATACATTTATCTCATAATACTACATATGAAAACGGATTATATTTCATAATAATTAATATTATTTATGTGATTTCTTTTTATTTTTAAATTTATTTTTAAAAAATGTGCAATACCTCGAGAATATTTTATACCAGCATTCTAAAGTTTAAATCATTCGTTTTGTGATAAAAAAGTACATAAAAAAATTCATATTTACATAACTCTATCTTCATCATGCTATATTTATGACCCCTCGCCTTTCAATCCACTTGAAGTTTTCGTGTTAGTTTTCCAGTATTTGAACTGGGATGACGTATCTCTGAGAATTATTCAGATATATTTTGGAATTTTATCCTCATTGGAGAGTTCCACTCTTTTATGTAGTCATATCCTATGATGTGTAGTCATACCCTCTACATAGGAAAGGGATCGAACTCCTAATATGAGTGTAGTAAGGCAACCTTAATTAGAATCACTCACCTCATATAGCCTCCATATCTCGCCAGGGTGTCGTATTGGATATTCTATCACTTAAATAATTAATGCAAACAAAGTATTTCAAATAATAAATTCTTAATTTGTGGCCAATATTTTTTTTATTTATTTAAATTGCATACCTAAATAATGTCATTCATTAACATATTTATTACATATACACAATCCATCATTTTAACAGTTACGCCCAGGAAAATTTATGCATAAAATATTTCAATCACGAAACATAACTATTTGGTCTAAAATTACACATATCAATTTACTCATTCCCCTCGCATTGAATTTTGATTATCAACAATTATAATTCCATTCCGCATTAGTCCATTGAGGCAAATGATTGAACTAATTATCTACAAGAAAATTTTTTATATAAATGCAATTATCTACGTAAAAGTATAAATTTAATTGTAAGCACACAAATTTCATATCAATTTCCTGTTCGTTCCGTTGTTTGGATCATCATGCTTCTAGAGATGAGTCCCGTTAGTGTATCCTACTGAATCCATAGTCAGGGCACTGCATAGTTTATGCGGCGGTTCATGCTTTAAATCCTACGATAAGTGAATTAATTGTAATAATGGAATAGTAATAAACTTAGGCGTGCCAATATGTAACACTTCGAAGTGCGTAATGCATATATTATATAAATAAGTATACATTAACGTATTTCCTACTTTTCCTATCAAGTTTATTCATTTTTCCTGTTACTTCATCTCTTCAGGAAATATTCATTTTTCTTGTTATTTTATATTTTCTCTGGAAGTCAAACTTTGTTCCGTTACTTTATCAGATTATCACTTTTGTTTACAATATTCTTTTTTTTTCAGGAAGTAAAAAAGATCCCATCACAAAAATGTAATATTTATGGCATCGAAACCGAAAAAATCCCTGCTGAAGCACGATAACAAGCGGTGCCAAAAATGCATGTCCTTTTTTAAAATGATATCTGATGTAAGTGTTGTACATACATCTCATGAGCCGGAGAAATCTCTGAAGATGCATACTGGATTTTGAGGGTAATGCAGAATATATTTAAAATAAATGGTTTGAATATATTCCAATTTTATATAGAAAATAGGGATTGTAGGGCATGCGAAATTTTGGATATGAATGCAGTAAAATGCTCATGATTAATTTATATATATATATTGAATAGGGCAAAAGAGAATGAAACGTATGAATTTTAATTAAGTTAAAAATATAATTACTTTTCCTACGTTACATTTACAAAAAAACTATTGAAACATGGTCGAAATCTCTTTAAGTATCCTTGAACACAAATCCAACTTTTTATGGTGATGTCAGTGTGTGTGTATATTAGTGTGTGTGTATATTAGTGTGCTTGTGAATATTAATGTCTGTGCGTGTGTCCGTGAGTTTGTGAAATTACGAACGAATATCTCAAGAAGTATCTCAGGAACCAATGGAGAGTTTTGGTATGATTTGATAATTTGATAATTTGGCATGATTTGGTAATTTGATAATTTGGTATGAGTATTATAATCAGAGAATACTGAAATCGTATTTATTTTAAAGGCCGTTGAATAATCGGATTTCTCTCCTCGCAATTTTGAATGAAATTATGAAAACTCATTGAAAAGTCAAGATTGTCATGAATGATGGTTATATAATAATTTCAGATGCGATTTTCCATCAGAAAACGAATGATACAAATTTTAGAACGTTAGTACGAATCATTCTCAAGATATTACCCGAATTACGAATGTATTTTTGGATGCGCTTAAATTCTGAAAATTGGATGTGCTCATTCTAAAATATGTGCTTAAATTCTGCTCTTGTATCTCTGACGTCGGCGCAAGACTATTCATGGCTCTTTGCTTGGGCGTCGGTGTTAAGCTGTCGGCAAAGTCTCCTCAATCGCTGGCTCGATGACGTGTAATAGTCTCTACTGGAAACCCCTGCGTAGGTCTTGCAATGTAGTGGCAATGTTCGTAGCCTGGATCTTGATCTCAAAGTTAAACTTATAAGAAGCTGCCTAATGCAAAGACCTGGACGAGGAAATAAACTTGGAAGTGTCTTTTATGTGTCGTCCCTTGCACAGGATACTCGGAATGGAACATGAAATACTATGTCAACAGTCGCAACCTGGACCTTCAATGTCAGAGAGGCACTTAAAATACTATGATACGCTTTTGTAAGATTTTATGATCACTGTTCGTCAAGTGTTCAGCTTCGTAATGTGCTAAACGGCTTTTGAGACTCCAAACTCCACACACCGGCTACCACCACATTAAGGCTACTTTAATCATTGCTTGTTCCTAATGCACATGTTATATATAAGTGCGTAATGCATATATTATATTGTCATGTCGCAATTCTGCGCCATGAGCCTTTTCTTATTTTTCGAAGAGAGAAATATATTTCTCTCCGTCCGTGCCTGTGTTGCATTTTTTCGCTAGGACTTGTTCGTATTGATTTCGAACTGAAAACCGAGTTTTGTCGAGAATTCGTTGAAGTGTCTAGGATTTGTGTCTGGGCTGTGATGCGTGACGTGTGTTCGGAGAGAATCAGCTGTTGCGAAGGAGCGCTTGCCTGTCCAATCAGGAAGCGGCGCAAGGAGAAATGTTTGGCGTGGGCCTCGAGAGACCCACAGCAGTGGAGCTGGAGAATTCGATGGAGACGCATCGTGAAAATTTGTCTAAAGAATAGACAAAAGGGTTTTGGCCAAAATGGCTAAGCTGGCGGAGATGGACAATTGTTTCGAATGAAACCGCCCTGCCTTTCTGGAGTTGAATGGAGAAGAACCTGGAAAATTTCGACAATTCATTTTCAACTGTTCTAAATTTATTTTTTTTTATTCCAGGAAAACCTGACGTTGAATCCCTGTAGTTTTGGAATTAGTGCATTCCGCGGTGATTCTGGCTGCTGGCCACATTATGAAGGAACTCTGTGAATCCAACTTTTGGACTATTTAATTCGGCCTTCGACCGTGTTTTCCTGTAAGGAACTTTGTCTGCAGTTTATTAATTAATTGGAGCTCAGGTAAAATTGTTTTTTTTTCGGAACAAGAAGTTCCGTAGCATCACAGGCATAATGGAAGTCGAATTAATTGATTATAATGATACTCTAATTTGGAAGCAGATATTTGAATGATTTAAATTTGTGATTGTGAATTAAAACCCATATGCTTATTGAGAAAATCTTAAATGTTGATTGAAGTATTTTATGTGAAGAGCATTAATTAAGAATGTTATATTTGATAAGTGAAGCTCTGAATATTAATTTGAGAAGATAGATATACATATATATTCATTAAAATAAAGTAATTTTTGTTTGATAAATGAGCCTGTTTTTTTTGCATTTCTTTCATGTTTTACTCACTGTGTATCATTTAGGATTTTATTCTCCTAAACTGGGAAATTTTACTAAAACCGAACCTGGAGTATATTTTGGTATTTTTGTTGAAGTTAAAAATGTTAATTACAGTTCTTTTTGGTTTGCTAAATTTACGATCACGGATTTGTGTGTGGTGGAATCAGTACATGCAGTTTGATTCTGAAACCGCTACCACAAATTGGTGCCTGTTTCCTTTCCCAGAGTATTACAGGGAGAAATGTTAATTTTTATGAAGGAATGCAAGAAAATTTTTGTTGTCATTATATGAATAAGTACTGCAGAAATATTGCATGTCGAAGTAAGTCTCAAATTTCTTTTATTGGTGCAAAACATTTGAATTATAAATAGGCAGGAAAGTATTATTTGAATGTCATAAAGTAAATAGAAAAGTGCAAAAAGCACAAAAGCCCATATGCACCAGAGTGTCATTTGCATATTGAATTTTTGTTGCATATATATATTCCTTGATTCATATATGACACACATAAATATACACAAAATTCTTTATGATATTAAAAGTAAATTATAAAATTTTGAAAACACACACATTTATGAAAAGTGAATACAAACGTTCTGTGCACATACAAAAGTGATTCGAAGTTCAGGTTAATGAACATAAATTGAAAAGAAAGTTACAAATTGTGTTTTTCTGTGCTCTACTTACACATAAATAAGTGAAAGAAAGTGAAACTATCTTCGAGATAAACTGTGTTTAGTGATAAACTGTGCAAAAATGCCTCGAAATAGTAAGAATTCTCGTGCAAGTAGGAGTAGAGACTCCTCTGCACAACCAAGTTCACACAACCGTGTGCCTTCGGTGTCTCCACCACGACTTTCTCCAAATTCTGGCAGATCAGCCTCTGCTGTCAGAGACTCAAACAAACTTAAGGTAGGAGTTGGATCGCAGTTCCATGGATCCATCGCAGGTTTTGCTGGCAATGCAAAGGAGTCATTTGAAGAATTTTTGGAAAAGTTCCTTCTGGTTGCTGACCATGCTGATTGGTCAAATCGTGATAAAATTTTCGTCTTGAAACTGAAATTGTCTGGTCGTGCAGAAAGACTGGTAAAATCTATTCCCAAATTAAACCAAAGCACGAATTTTACTGAACTGATAAATACACTCAAGGAAAATTTTACAAAAAAAGCAAACATTGCCAAAAATGTTGCTGCTCTTGTGAATTGTAAACAACTAGTAAGTGAAGATGTCAGAGACTTTGCGAACCGCATTGAAGCTGAATCTTTTGTGGCTTTTCCACAAGATGCTGTGTCGGACAACGAAGATTCCCTGAGAACCGCAATCTTGCTGAATTCATTTAAAAAAGGATTGAAGATCTCGATACGAAAAGCTGTTTTATCGGCAAACCCCCAGTCATTCGAAGCTGCTAAAGACATTGCCATTCTGGAAGAGGAAGTGCAGAATGAAGAGCTGGAGGAAATGACAGAAGACATAAATACTGTGAGAACTGAAAATGACCCTAAACAAGAAATTGAAGAACTGAAAAAGGAATTAAATTTAAAGAAGAAAGAAAATGACAGTTTAAGAAGAAAATTCAAAGAGAACTCTGAGAAAAGAAAGAAAAGACTGAATGAGATAAGAGAAGACTTGGAAAGAAGCAATTCCAGTTTTGAAGAAGCACGCATGGATACGCCCTCTACAAGCAGATACAATGAAAATGAACTGGAAGAAGAAGAGTGGGAATATATTCCAATAAAGAAGAAACATAAACCATCAACATCTTTCAAAACTTCTACACCATCTAGAAGAACTGACAATAGAAACCATTTCAGTCAAAGAAGAACTCCGGTTGCCTCACAGGAAGAAGAGTGGTATGTTAAAAGTCCATATCAAAATTATTCTCCAAGAAAGAACTTTCAAACATTTAGAAGACCTTTTCGTAACAGTTTAAATAGAAATTCAAATTTCCAGAGAAGAAATTTTTCAAATTTTAGAAATTCTTTTGATAATTATAAATCTCAAAATTTCAATAATTATGGATATAAAAGAAATAACAGATATTTTAATAGTAGATTTGGTAATAGAAGACAATTTAGAAGACAGAATTTTAGAGGACAAAATTTTCAATCTCCAAATTTTAATAGATCAAATTCTGAATTTAGTTGTATGACCGAATTTGAAACACCTTGCCAAGGAAACTTTCCCATTATTCAAGTCTTTGTTGATGATGTTAAATTAAATGCTTTAATAGACACTGGAAGTTCTATAAACATTATCTATAGTGATTCTTTACAGAAAATTAATCCTAGAAATGTGCAAACAAAACATACATCCACTATTCTAAGAGGAATTGGTGATCAGAACATTTTGGTTGAGAGAAAAGCTTCCTTTTCCATAAACATTGGAAATGAAAACAATATGATTGAGTGCTGCATTTTAAATACACCTGCCCCAGGAAAATATAACATGATTTTAGGAAATACTTTTCTACACGAGAAAGAAGTGACAATTACTTATAGACATAAACGTGTGAATTTCTTGTACTGTAGCATACCCTTTACCGAGTTTACCGAATCACAAAGTTTTACTGTGATTTCTGATGATGTACAACTTAAAACAGTTCAGAGCTATGCAATAAGTCATGATTTTGATAGAAGAAATTACAATTTTACAAATGATGTGGATTACAGATCCAAAGACACAAATTTTTCGAGAAATTTTAGAGGATATGAAAATAAGTGTGATAATGGATATTTATTTGAACAAAACAACTACCACAATGAATTTAGAGATGTCGACTTTAGAGATTTTGATGCAAATGTGAATGAAAGATCAAATTATGAATGTGAAAATGATTTACATGAAATGCAGATGAATGATTATGTACATACAGACAGATCTTTGACAGAAAACAATACCAGTGATAATGAAATTTTTGAAACAAGTTGTGATAAACATGATGAAGGAAGTTCACAACAAAACAATACATTGGGTATTGCCAAAGCATTTAAGAAATGTGTTTTGAAACCTTTTACAGAATCATTTGTCAAATTGAAAAGAAATTATAAAATTGAGAAAAACACGACAATTTTACTTGAACCTATCCATAATAAAGAATTTGCTGCAAATAAAATCTTTGTTGCAAGAAGTATTCATAAAATTCCAGAAAATGACTTTTTGTATGCAAAAATTGCAAACCCTTCAGAGAAATGTGTTTACATAAATAAAGGTATGAAATTGGGAACTTTTGAAAACATCTATGAATCTGATATTGACACAAATAACAGAATTGACAATGAGAACTGTATTGAAGATAATGATACATTTGATGCATGGGGAGGAGATTTTGACTTGAAGCATATGAACTATGCTCAGAAAACTTTACTTTTTAAATTACTAAATAAATATAAACATGTTTTTGCTAAGAATATGAAAGAATTGTCTGGATGTGATACAATTTTTCAATGAGTGAAGAACCTCATTACCTGAATATGACAAATTTAATTTAAAAATTAATTTTCAAAATATTTAATCCCTTTTTGATGAAAATTAAAAGTTGTTTTGTGTCACTTGTGTGTTTTGAAAGTGACAAATGCTTGAAATTTTGAATTTTTCGAATTGTTTATATTGTATAAGTATTGTATTCATATTACATCATGTTTTCGCTTCGCATCATCTGGTTGATCTCAATGTTGATGATTGAGACTTTTTGTTGTCAGGCAAAGTGCCTAGACAATTTTTTTTTCTTCTGAATTTTAAGTGTTTATGTGTAAATTTTTGTAAAGGATCCTTTAAGATGTGGTGACATCTTGTCATCCTTTTGGTTTTCTTTTGGTCTTTACCTGTGGTGATGAATGGCAGGGCCCGTCATTCAGATCTGCAGTGTCGTTGTTTTGAGAATCGTGAACGTACGCACCTTTCTCGCCCAAAATTTTGTTTTAAATTATTTTACACTTACAGGTTCCTAAAACTCTTTGTAAATTTTTGTATTTTTGGGTTTTTGAGTGAGAGAAAAATTTTCCTCACTGTTTTCGGAAAATTTTTGCCTCCCAGGAGGGGAGAGCTGTCATGTCGCAATTCTGCGCCATGAGCCTTTTCTTATTTTTCGAAGAGAGAAATATCTTTCTCTCCGTCCGTGCCTGTGTTGTATTTTTTCGCTAGGACTTGTTCGTATTGATTTCGCACTGAAAACCGAGTTTTGTCGAGAATTCGTTGAAGTGTCTAGGATTTGTGTTTGGGCTGTGATGCGTGACGTGTGTTCGGAGAGAATCAGCTGTTGCGAAGGAGCGCTTGCCTGTCCAATCAGGAAGCGGCGCAAGGAGAAATGTTTGGCGTGGGCCTCGAGAGACCCACAGCAGTGGAGCTGGAGAATTCGATGGAGACGCATCGTGAAAATTTGTCTAAAGAATAGACAAAGGGTTTTGGCCAAAATGGCTAAGCTGGCGGAGATGGGCAATTGTTTCGAATGAAACCGCCCTGCCTTTCTGGGGTTGAATGGAGAAGAACCTGGAAAATTTCGACAATTCATTTTCAACTGTTCTAAATTTATTTTTTTTATTCCAGGAAAACCTGACGTTGAATCCCGGTAGTTTTGGAATTAGTGCATTCCGCGGTGATTCTGGCTGCTGGCCACATTATGAAGGAACTCTGTGAATCCAACTTTTGGACTATTTAATTCGGCCTTCGACCGTGTTTTCCTGTAAGGAACTTTGTCTGCAGTTTATTAATTAATTGGAGCTCAGGTAAAATTGTTTTTTTTTCGGAACAAGAAGTTCCGTAGCATCACAGGCATAATGGAAGTCGAATTAATTGATTATAATGATACTCTAATTTGGAAGCAGATATTTGAATGATTTAAATTTGTGATTGTGAATTAAAACCCATATGCTTATTGAGAAAATCTTAAATGTTGATTGAAGTATTTTATGTGAAGAGCATTAATTAAGAATGTTATATTTGATAAGTGAAGCTCTGAATATTAATTTGAGAAGATAGATATACATATATATTCATTAAAATAAAGTAATTTTTGTTTGATAAATGAGCCTGTTCTTTTTGCATTTCTTTCATGTTTTACTCACTGTGTATCATTTAGGATTTAATTCTCCTAAACTGGGAAGTTTTACTAAAACCGAACCTGGAGTATATTTTGGTATTTTTGTTGAAGTTAAAAATGTTAATTACAGTTCTTTTTGGTTTGCTAAATTTACGATCACGGATTTGTGTGTGGTGGAATCAGTACATGCAGTTTGATTCTGAAACCGCTACCACAATATAAATAAGTTTCCTACTTTTTCTATCAAATTTATTCATTTTTCTTGTTATTTCATCTCTTCAGAAAAATTCATTTTTCTTGTTATTTCATATCTTCTCTGGAAGTCAACTTTGTTCCGTTACTTTACCAGATTGTCGCTTTTGTTTACAATATTCTTTCTTTTTCAAAAAGCAAAAAAGGTCCCACCACAAAAATGTAAAATTTATGACATCGAAGCCGAAAAGATCCCCGCTGAAGCACGATAACGAGAGCTACCAAAAATGTATGTGCTCTTTTAAAATGATATCTGATGTAAGTGTTGTACATGAGCCGGGGGAATTTCTGAAGATACATACTGGATTTTGAGCGTACTGCAGAATATATTTAAAATAAATGGCCTGAATATATTTCAATTTTATCTTATATAGGAAATAGGGATTGCAGTGCATGCGAAATTTTGGATATGAATGCAGTAAGATGCTCATGATTAATTTTCATATATATTGAATAAGGCAAAAGAGAATGAAACGTATGAATTTTAATTAAGTTAAAAAAATAATTACATTTCCTACGTTATAATGACAAAAAATCTATTGTAACACGGTCTAATTTTTTTTAAGTATCCTTGAATACAAATCCAACTTTTTATGGTGATGTCAGTGTGTGTGCATATTTGTGTGTTTGTGAATGTTAATGTGTGTGCGTGTGTCTGTGAGTTTGTGAAATTACGAACAAATGTCTCACGAAGTATCTCAGGAACCAATGCAGAGTTTTGGTATGATTTAGTAATTTGATAATTTGGTATGATTTGGTAATTTGATAATTTAGTATGAGTAATATAATCAGTGAATACTGAAATCATATTTATTTTAAAGGCTGTTAAATATTCGGATTTCTCTCTTCTCAATTTTTGAATGAAATTATAAAAACTTATTCAAACGTCAAGATTGTCAAAAAACGATGATTATATAATAATTTTAAAACTCAATTTTCTATCATAAAGCGAATGATACAAATTTTAGAACGTTAGTATGAATCATTCTCAAGATATTACCCAAATTACGAATGTATTTTTTTTTGGAAAAACTAGTTCCCGTCTCTGACGAAAGGAATCCATCGTATCCTCGAAACAGCTGTATGCAGCATTATTATTTTATTTGTGCATTTGTGCTTAAATACCTTACTCAAGTTTCCGTATCCTTTGCACTAAGTGATTTTGACTAAGAGCACAACGTGTTTTTTTAACTATATATCTCCAAATTTTAATTCTTTTAGTTTTTACACACATATTTTCATCCCCGGCCGTCCAACTAGTTACTCTAAGTCCTCTGGACGAGTCGGACGGTCTGGGTCTTCAACACATATTTTCATCGGATGAGTCGGTCGTTCTGGGCTTTCGACACATATTTTCATGAATCTCTCCCGGCCTCACATTTAACTGCCATAAACCTCTGGGTTGGCTGTGAGGTCTGGACTTTCGACACATATTTTTATGGGGTTAATAATCTTAAAATGGTAAAAAAATTTAAGAATGACGTAATTTTGGTCTGTGTGCTCAGATAGGAACAATAATTTATGGATGTATATAATTACACATCCTTACTAAAGTTTTTATATAAGTTGTAACATTAGTGTCAATACAAATGAATAATAATTGCGGTTCTTTGATAAAAATGCCAACTACAAAGTAGGTATTTTATAACTGAGATTAAAATTATGAAAATTATCCCGTTCTTAATATTCAGATTGTTGCTATTAAATAAATAACATTTATATTATTCCAGCTATTATTTTTAACTACTTTAGTTAGAAATATTGTCGACAAACAGTTAATCGGCCTTTTTTGCAGTCCAATGCACAACGCGAGAGATGTATGATTTACCGGTGCAGTTTCGAAAGCATTTAAAGTATTTTCATATTAAAAGTAAAATTAATTTTAAGTGCAGAGTTTATTTACAACCTTTTCTTATCCATATTTTAAAATAATGTTTTACACTACATAAGCTATATAGAAAAAAATACTTTTTAAAAGTTTATTTCCTCGTTATTTCCAGAAAAGAGTTAAAAACCGTATCTCAATCTCTGAGATTCGCTGTTCACCACTTTCCGGTGGGATGTAAAAATATATTTTTTCGGTAAAGAAATGCAAGTATTTATGTCCGAAAAATCTCCAATTTTATCACACTTTCGTTAAAATAACGAACAAACGTGAACTCAAAATAACGAACAATTTGTCAGTGTTTTCTAAATGCGTTACACATGTATGTTATACTTATAGATTTTTAGCTAATGTATGTCATATAAATTACATGCTGAATCGAGTAGTTGCTTGAATCATGATCGATTTCAAAAAAAAATTTCAAGTTATTTTTTACAAGCAGCAGATTTATTTATTTTACAAACATTATATTATTTTTCATTCTTAATGAAACGAAAGCAATATTTGTCTGAATTCTGTTATCCCTTTTATTTGAAAATTACAATTGGTACGAAGACGAAATTTTGCTTTCATGCGTATACAGATTGCACCCAGAATTACTCAATCACAATTACAATTTTTAAATGAACTATAACAGAGTTGAACGCCCATTTTTAAACTGCACATGCTCACTGCGCTTCCTACAAATAACGTGTAAACATCTTTTAAACAGCTAGTCAATGTGTGTACACTTGCATTCATTATGACTTAAATGTGCTCCATATATTAAATACGTTTCTCCGATATAAATGTATTATTTCGCACCTCGCATACATCATATGCTCGATTACATACAAAACCCCGTTTTTTGCTAGTAAAGATTATTTACTTTACAAAATTGGTTACAGAATATATATTTGAATATGAAACACATTTAGAGTAGTTATTATACCTGGGTACCTTTAATTAGTTTATGCTAAGTTTAATACACCCTAAATTCCAAATAATATAATTTATTTTATAGAATTGGGAAAAGAATACGTAATTTTCATCTAAATCACATACAAAAAAACTTCTTTGTGGCAAACATTTTGCCTTTTTTTTTTGGCCTTTTCCCTGAGATATAGATGCTTTAAGAGTATTTCCTTAAAGCCTCTATATGTCAGGATCTGTTTGTATCAAAGAACTCTGTTGATGACTGATATGGATTAGACATCACATTCCAAAGTGGAATCGGGGTTCACTAAGTATTTTTTATTTGGAACATATACTACTTATATTAGAATTTACATAGTCTTTAGATGAAAACTGATATGTGGTTGCAGTATTAAATATTAGTGGAGGTAAGGTGATTCACTAAGAATTTTCTTTCTGTTTATTTTCAACTTCCGGTTGAAAATTTGCCCTTAATATATATCGCCCTAAATATTTGTTATAGATAAAGATTAGATAATGACATATGGAAACATTATCACATTTCGAATTCCGGAAAGGGACATTTTTTTCTAGTGATCTGTTATAGAGAATTCATGATGATTGATATGGGTTCAGCATAAATTCTAGAGGAGAATGGGTGGCCAAGTAAATATTTCCATTTCTTTTTAAATATTTTCCTAGAAACAACCATTTTTTTAGATATAGCTCAGATGATTGTTGAATGAGCAACGACTATGAGTTCAGCATTAAATTCAAAAGGTGGTAGGTGGGTTTACTGCTAAATTTACACTTCCGTTTCTTTCCACTCTGGGTTCAAACAATTTCTTTGAAACATATAATTCACAGATTAAATAATAGATAGAGTTTAGATGGTGGCTTATATGGAATAGGCATCAAATTTCGAAGGGGTTGGGGTGTCCTCTGTAGATTCACATTTCCGGTTCTGGAGATGTCACTTTCGGCTTTCCGAACATTCGCATAACTGTACGAAATAAGTATGCCAAAGAGAATACAATGCTTAATAGTTTCCTCAAAAATGAAGTGTACAGAACATTTGCCACCATATGAATACTCCTTCATAAAACATTGTCCCTATATCTTTTTAGCTGAAAGATCTCAAATGAATTACCTGCTGCGATCTTGTGATTAAAATGTCATTTACCGAACTCTTTGTTTATTAGTTAAAATCCATCCTGGTATCTGAATAAATGATGTAATTTTTTTATCAAATTCGTTAAACATACTTAATTTTAATTTAGAGTACATGCAAGATGCTTATAACATTTATGTCTATGGCGCTGAAATATGTCAGGTAACATACATGTTATAATCTAATGAATGTAATTAGATTTGCTGAGCAACTCAAAGAATGTTTAACTTATAAAAAAGGCTAAATTATTTGAACCTTTCAGTTCTTTAAGTGACAGTTACTAGTTGAATTACATCTAACAATGAGAATGAGAATGTATATGCTACGTACATGATTTATCTAAACCCATTAGCAAGTTAAGTGATAGAATCAGGTATATATAATTTATTTCATCAAATTGCTTCTAGAATATTTACATTTAATATTAACTTAATATAATTAATTTTATATTCATTATATTTTATTAATACCATTAGAATTATTGATATGACACGTGTGAAATTAATAATATTTAGTATAAATTATGAAATATTTATATAGCCAATTAATCAACCCCATTAGGACTTGTTCGCATACTTGAATATTCTATAGATAATTTTTTCTGAACATTCATGCAGGACAAAATATATGTTTTGTGGCTGTTTATGCTAAGTTTCCCTCCAGACATACGCATGGTATTTTTATGATTTTTGCAGAAAAATTATATTAAAATCTTTAGTTTAAGAACCTAATGTTAAATTTTTATCTGCAAACTTTTAGTACAACACAAAAAGTATTTAATTCCTTTTAAAAAATGGTGGCGGTATATATAGTTTTACACTATATAGTTTATATAGTTTAACTCTAAGAACATAAAAATTTGACAAGATATGTTATTGTTCACTCATTTATTTATATTTTGCACCTTTTTTGTCATTATTGGCTTAAGAATAGAGACTCTCATGTACTTCAGATTTTGCTTCTTCACCGGATCTCCGGGTGTGTCTATAATTTGCCCTTTTTAGCGAGAAAAAATATTCTCTACCACAAAAAATAAGCTATTTATGGTATCACCGGTATTGAAAAACCTTCAGAGGCACGATAACGACTGCTGCAAACAATTTATGCATGTACTTCAAAATATATCCGAGTCATATGTTATTCCCATCTTCCTAGAGCTTCAGGATATTTTATGAAAAATAATACTGTCATCTAAATGAATAACAGGATCCATTAAAAAGGCATTGTAAACTATTCCCTTTTAATTTTTATTTATAACCAGATTAGTATTTTATTACTTTCCTTATATACATAATGTATAAAAAAAGTATTGTGACGGAATCGAAAATTCGAATTCGAGTTTTCGACGGGAGAGCACGTTTTAAGCATCTCTATTCACGAATCAAACATTTTTGAAGTGATGTCTGTGTGTATGTATGTGTGCGTGCGGTCGTGCGTGCGTGTGTGTGTGTGTGTGTGTGTGTGTGTGTGTGCGCGCGTGTGTGTGTGTCAGTGAGTCTGTGGAGACGATATCTCACGGACGAATGGAGCGATTCGAATGAAATTTGGTACAAAAATCACAATCCGTAAATACTGGAAACCTATTGCTGTAAAACACAATCGAATGTTCAGAATTCCCCTAAATTTTCGAGTGAAATTTCGAAAAAATCATCAAAAAATAAAAATCTTTAATAAAGGTAAGCAAATAGACATTTCTTATGTAATTTTTCCTTAGAAAACGATTGACATAAACTTTAGAACGCTAGCATGAACAGTTCTTGAGATATCGCACATTCTTCAAATAAATTTATCAAAAAATCCCATAAATTAAAAAAAAATATTAACTGTTAAGAAACATGTTCACTTTTCATATGTAATATCATACGATACATTTGGTGACATCATTCTCTTGGAATTAACTCTTTCCATTCATGAGAAAAGATAATTTGAGTAATACTTTTGTATTTGAACGCCAATAGTCATTTTTCCGCTGTAACAATGACTCATTTCTCCGTCCATAACGCTTGGCGAGATTTTGGCGACGAATTTAGCTGAATGTTGCTAACTTGGCGAGATTTTTAAATGTTGCCAAATTAAGAAAATTTCGCAAAATGGTTAAAAATGACGCTAAATCAATGAAAATGACGAGTAATCGTCGAAAATTCAATATCTTGAAAAGAATATAAGTATCTACTATAAAGACAAACCTATTTTTTCACTGTAAAAGTAGTAAATTCATTCCATTATATAAGGAAAGTCATGTGTTGCCCACATCAGATTTTTCAATGTTAATATACAAGGAGGTGTAAAAGAAAGTCATGGACAAAGCAAATAATATGACAAGGATTAGGGTTGTCGTATATATCTTTATGGATGTGTACAGAAAACTCCTATGATATGATGTATTCCCTTAACTCATATTCCCTTTATAGGATGAGACAAATTTAGTTAGCCTGGTCGCTGTT
The DNA here is from genome assembly GCA_951213105.1 of Amaurobius ferox. Classification (NCBI taxonomy): domain Eukaryota; kingdom Metazoa; phylum Arthropoda; class Arachnida; order Araneae; family Amaurobiidae; genus Amaurobius; species Amaurobius ferox. Next base: position 34,271,029 of record OX578137.1, on the reverse strand, counting down.
TTAGATGATGTTTAAGATGATGGAGTATAATGCAGCTATCCCGTTCCATGTTAGAAATAGATGGAAAAGGATATTGTAAAGTTGTAGACAGTTCAAAAATTAGAACGAAGCATTTGTTCATCAGCAAAATATAGGAATTTACTTTCTAAATCACTATTTTCAACTAGATAATTTTTCAATTTGCATGTAAGTCTCTAATTGGTGTATGGCAACATGTATAACATAAGTGTGTGATTTCTAGAAGTTTAAAAATCACACAAAGATATATAATTGAATTCGGATTCTTAATTTTTAACATACGGTGGCAATAATTTTGATATTTCAATATTTTGACGATTTTGAAAGAGGGGGGGGGGTAATTTTGATATTTTCATATTTCGAACAGGTTTGAAAGTTTGATACAGGACAGACACATTCCCATATTATATGTTTTAAATCAAACAAATCAGACTGAATAAAGTATTAAATGCGTTGAATTTCATTAAAATTTTATTTTTCGAGACATATGCGTAAATCGATTTATACTCCATCGGAGTGCAGCCAACGTAGATTTTTTTATTAATACTACAAGATTATCTTTTATATTTATGAGTACTATGTACACGTACGCTGGTAATATCAAACGTAATTCATTAATTTTATTCTTCTTTAAATTGCTAAACTTAAATTTGATACTGTTTATATTAAAATCAGCTATTTCTATCAAGTATTTCCTCAGTAACTTTCACGCTAGAGATAAACATCGCATCTCTTACTTCAGATTTCAGTATTTTTACACATCTCCGACTCTGTTTACAATTTTATTTTTCAACCCAGAAAATGGAATATTTTCGAACCCGAAAATATGAAATTTATGCCGTCAACGTTAAAGAATCTACTGAAGCGCAATAACAAGCACTGGCAACAATTTATGTCCGCACTTAAAATATTCGGAGTGCATGTTATTCCTACAAATATAACTCTAAAGAATACTTTACGAACAAACATGGTGGAAAATGAATAAGTAATAGAGTACAACTCAGCGAAATGGTTAATTATTATTACATTCTAATCTGACACCTTCTGATCTTCGTCTAAATTTTGTATTTATCCATGTGTGCTACTAGTACTGTAGGATGTCAATATATTACTTACTTATAATGCAAGGATGTTCAAATTGAGATTTTTCTACATTTCTTTTATTTTCAGGTATCAAATGTAAGATGATAGAAGATATGATTATTTGTTGTTTCTTTACATAATAAAGGAAGATGACTTTTACTTCTGAAACGGAAAATTAAATCTTTGGCCAACCACGAAAACCATTAAAGAGCTGTTTAAACTCCCGAGAATACAGACCTTGTAAAGTTTCTTTTAATCCAAATTATTTTTAAAGTTAAGAACTTTTAAAATCGAAATTGACATTTTCCGCCTTTTTGTCAAATCAAACCTATCCATTCATTTCCAATTTAAACGGTATCCGAGAGCAGACGTTTTGATTTAATTGCAGACATTTCATCGTGATAAAAAGCATACGTTTATCTAACGAAGTGGATTTTATTTATTGTTATATATATATATTACCATTTATCAATATGAAAACAAATTTAATGAAACTTAAAATATAAAACCTCGGGATTTCAAATTTCCGTTCATCTCAATAATACTAAACAAATATATTATTCTTACAACAACGAAATTCATCAATACTCTACAAATACATCTTCTCTTTAAAAGCCATTTTATAATCCCATAAGATGTACTTAAAGCACTAAAACAATCGCCTAAAAATCCTTCGTTTCGGTTGAAAAACAGTGTTTTCGAGTTCTTTAAAAGCTTTAAATGTGTGAACCTAACCTCAATAGAGATATCATTTTTAAAAGAAAATGGTAAAGTTTATTTTATTGCTTTTAAGGCTGTTATTTACTTTAAATTACCCTCATAATGATAGAAATGGCATACATTAGTTGATTTTTAAAATGAAAAGCGATGTGAACATTTATAAAAAGGGAAATAATTGCAATTCATTTTTTAAAACATTTAAAACTTAAATACAAAGAACATTTCTTTATAAACGTTAGACTATTACAATGTAAATTAATACTATATGGTTTTTACAATTAAGAGATTTAACACTAGAAAGCCGGAATTTTTTACTAAGTATAAAGTCTAACGCTGCCATTTTGACGGATAGTTTAGAGATAGAAGATATGTTGGATTTTAGTTATACGTGTTGGTTTAAAGAAAATTTCATTTTAAATAGTGGTTTTCTAAAACATTTCAGCGATTATAATTAGAGTTCGTTTAAATGATTGTTACATTCTTTCTCTGTGAAAGAGCCTTTTGTAATAACAAATACATGTGTCTCATATTTACTGCAATAATTGTAAGAATCACATCTCACATTGCTTTTCTGTATCAAAAAAATGATTGTCCTACCAAAATGAATATAATCACTACTTATATAAAATATGAAACTTGCAGTTCAGAGTTTAAATAGTCAAGACATATGTAAAGATGGATAACAAAAAGAGTCTTTGCGAAACATTATATGCACTTACTACTACTGCTTAATAGGCATTTCATAAATATTCAATAGCTTCGAGGTAGAACGAAGTTTTGATTTCATAATATTCGATTAATGGGAACAGATAGTGTTTGCAAGATGCAGTTGCATTGCTATTCGCGAAGTTAGAAGTCCTTTGTAAAGCATTATGAATATAAACCAACATGACTGATTTGAACTTTGAAATTTAGAAACACGTCAATTTCCTGCAGGATAATATTGGCTGCATTACATTTTTTATCATTTCATAATACAAATAATCAAAGAAGTACTAATCAAACTAATTTATAATTATACTGATCAGCAGTCGGTATAAGTGTTCACTAAATAGCATTTTTATGTTAATTACCAATTAAAATCTCCTTTATCATAAACGAAATAAAATGTAGAGTGTACTTGAAAAGTTTTGCATTATAGAATGTTATTTTTAGAAAAGCCAAATATGAACACATAGTTTACTCTGTTTATATTGCGTGATTTTTACTTAAACAGTCGTATTTTAAACGTATTGGACCAGTTTTAAATATGCGAAGTGATGTCTCTTTAGAAACATAGCCATAGAGAGAGATTTGTCATTCGATATAAATGTAAGTGATAGCAAATGCGTTTCTATTTTATTTTATATTATATTATTTACCCAGAATATCAAATTCAGTTGTTTTCGATGAGGTTTTAAAGTATAATAAATTATTGTAGTATTATGATAATTTTAAAAATATTACCGTGGAATGTATCACATTTCAGAGATGTTTAAACCAGGCAATTTATTTTTCAATGCCGTCATTTGAATGAAGTTCACCTTTTTCGATGAAATTTTAGGTTTTCAAATATAATAAATTAATATAGTATTGTGATAATTTTCAAAGTATTACCTAGGAATGTATCGCATTTTAGATATTTTTAAATGAAATTGAAATGCAGTTGGAAAGTGTTTCATAATCAACGCTTTATGCATGATTGATCTTTTTTGTTAAACTAATATACGACCCCTAAAGTCATCGTGATGCTGAATATTTAAACATTTCGAAAGAAATAGTGGGAGGAAACACCTGGAATTTTATATAAACATATAAAAACTCTTTGTGAATCGATTTTTATCAAAACGTGCCCAGGTTTGTTTGTCTTCATATTTTTTCGGTTATTGATTTCATAATTAATATTGCATACAATCAATTTATTTTACAAAAATAAAAATCACGTAAATGTGTTTGGGTTGTTTAGTAGTAAAGTCATACAAATAATCAGCGTGAGCAGATAATTATTACAGAAGATATGAATGGAAGAGTCTTGGAAAGTAATTTAACATTAGGAACTCAAAACTTTACATACTCACAACTCAGAAACGCTTTACCCAAATGACTTGAAACTTAGTATCACAGGTTGAATTTTGCTCTAGTTTCGAACTATGTTGTCAAACTTGGGTGTTGCCATTTAAAATTTCAAAGTTTGTGCGCGTTTAGATATGAAGACGGCCCCTTATGCAAATTTTACGCACATTAATTTGTAGAAGATGTTATTCCTAATCGAATGGTATCATTCAATTTTATCTACGATGAACGATGCTCGATTAATAGAGGATGTGGCGTTTTTTTTCCGCGGCTGTGCATAGATTTGAATATGATGTGTCATAGAAATTAATTCCATTGCTAGTATTTCATTTTTAATAACACTTTACAACAAAGTTGAAAAGTGTTTATGACTTTGTTCATTATGTCTGTCTGTCTGTCCGTTAGAACGATAACTGCCTTAAAAATGACTTCATCAAAATGAAATTTTAGTATGTTGTTCAGACGGTCTGTGTTACCTAAGGGAATATAAATGAATAATATCACCCAATTAGTTTTGGACTGAACCAGGCTTAAAAAAATGGAATACATTGGACCCTATGGGACCAAATTTTTCAAACATTTTTTAAGAGTATTTAAAATTCATAAATTGCTTCGAAAGTTTTAGGAAATATTCAAATTATCTCATAAAATATATAAAAAAAAATTTCAGCAAAATATATTCAGTAGTTTTTTAAATAAATATTAAAATAATAATTACACCTTTTATAAGAAGCGATCACGTGACCATTAAAGAAATCACATGACCCACTTCAAAATAAAATATGGCATCCATCTTGTTTCAAAATCGTGATTTTTAAAGTTCTTTTTAATTCATATATAGTGTTGTATCCGTCCTAAAAACCGCTTTATTTTTGCTTAAATACTGAGCATCTATATACTGAAAAAACGCAATTACAATTTATTTGAGTTTAAATGATCATTCAAATTTGATTATTTCTAAAACGAAGCCTTGTTCCCTGCATCTTGTATCAGAATTACTGTGTTTCTTTAACGCAAAATTATTTAGCCCATGGAGTCTGCAATATAGTTGATATGAATAACATATTCATTGATTTTACAGAGAGAAGGACGATTTCTTAGATGAAGTTTTAAGCATAGAGTTTAAATACTTGTACCTCCATGGTCTTAAGTTGTTAAATAAAATAAATTATTATAGTATTGTGATGAATGAAATGAATGGAAAAATGTGTATGAATGAAATGTTGCTTTTATAGAGAGAGCCAGGCGTGTTATATTTCGATGACGTCATTTGAATACATTTCAGTTGTGTTCGATGAAGTTTTAAAATATAATAAATCATTGCAGTATTATGATAATTTTAAAAATATTATCAATGCCGTCATTTGAATGAAGTTCTTTTTTCGATAAAGTTTTAAGTTTTCAAATATCATAAACTAATGTAGTATTGTGATAATTTTTAAAATATTACCAAGGAATGTATCGCATTTTGGGGATGTTTGAATAAAATTGCATTGAAGTTGGAAAGTGTTTCATAATCAATGCTTTATGCATGATTGATATTTTTCGTTAAAAACTGCAGTTCTTTTTATTAGATTTAATTTTTCAACAATGTATAGTACTTAACGACAAAATTAACCAACTTGATCGAAATTTCGCTGAATTATATTGTTTCTCGTAGTCAATAGTACTATGAATGCGGAAAGTTTTTAGCTTTATAGGTCATCGAAGGGTTTTGTTAGGTTTGGAAAGACTTTTCGTACCCCGACTTTTCGTGCCATAGGGAGTGGATTTAAAAATTCACCTGCAAAAAGGTCTGTCCTTACATGGTCGATACTATAGTGACCTGAAAAGCTGTATCTTGGAATACTTATATATAAGTGTGCAAATGTTCGCCATTCCAGATTACAGGTTGGCTTTATGAGGTTCTAGAAATACTTTTTAAACACCCTCTATTTTCTCCGCTCTTTGAAGAAAAATAGAAAAATCGTTAAGTAGATACTAAAAGTGTGCAAATATTCTTATATCTAGGTCATTTATTACAATTGCATTTAATATGTAAGTTCTTAGGATCTGTATACAATTCCCATTACCACTTCTTCTGTAATATTAATGATGCAATTTAATTAAATATCACATACGACTGGAAAATCATAAACTCATTCAAAATTAAAACTTTTGTAATATAAAAGTTTCCTCTCTGCATCTTTGATTTACGTCACCCCAAACAAGAGAAAAATCGCTTAAAAGTTTAATAATTCTTAATGAGAACAAGCGATAACATTCTCAGAATACTGATTGCAACTCTGTTGTATTTGCAGATAGAGCAATCAATCTTCGATAATACCATATTATCTGGAAAATTACCTCCATCTCCAACTAAGCCTAAGGGCCATGCTTTTCTCAAATTTATCTTCACTTTAAATTCAGTTGGGGACAGTTTGTGTCATGAATATTCAATAACGGCATTTACTGTTGTACTTTTTGTTTCGTGTTCTTCTATTTTGGTAGTTGAACATGTATAATAAATTGGATTTAGAATGCTCTAATTGACGGTGTTTGATTGCTTACATCAATTTAAAATAAAAAAAAGGGTCAGTAGTAGGAACATTTTAAAAGTAGATAAATGGATTATTATAAACTGGTGGCTGACTAAAATGTACTCAACACAGGTTTGAAATCATACTTATCATACTTCATGGTATTTGCTTAAAATATATTTAATTTAATGCTACCTCTATATATTTATAAAGAGATTGAGATACTTGAATAGTTAAATAAATATGTAAATAATGTTACGTTGCTGAAAATAAACGTTTATTTTATTAGAAAACTCAAGAAGAATTTAAATTTTGCTGGGTTGCTTTTTATAGTTTCAACGCAATATTTTATATGAAAACTTTTTTCGAATTTATGCGTTTAAAAGCTAATTATTTTAATTTAAAATGTTAAATATGTTCTGCTTAAGCGATTCGCTGGATATAATGCTAAATGAAAACTAAATAGTATGATATACATTTATTTTATATGTCAATCTACCTCACAAAATATTGTTTATATAATTTCAATGTCTGCTTTGAAGCATTTAGGATTTTAAAACATAAACATGTAGTTACCACATGATTACAATTGTAAAATTGTAAAACAATAATAACACTTGCCTAGTAAACTTGGATTCCATTTGAAATCAAATGACTTATTCACAATATACAAGAAAATATATTAATTATGGGATAACTGAAACAAAGATTCTGGAAATTTTAGAGTTGCTTACTGTGCTTTTAATGGAATTGGAAATATTATGGTTGCATTTGTCACTGGGGAAAAGGGTGTATATCCTATTTAACTGAACTTAATGGGAAAACATACTAACAAGTGTTGGCACCTTTTCAACGTCACAATAGATGATCTCATTTATACTGCATATATAAATATCGGAATTCAAGCTTGATTGAAGAATGCATTTTACTTACTTGCAGAGTGCTACTGCCACAATAGGAATATAATAAGAAAAATAATATAATAGGCATAGGAAACAACTTAAACAGAGTCATACCATAAATCACAAATATTGTGTAAGCAGATTGTTGGTATTTTTATTAACATGGAAATCTTCAATACAATACAAATCAAAAACTTGTATACCCTTTAAAATGATAAAGGTGAACTAATTAAAATGACATTAATTTCATTGAAATTTTCGTTTCAATAAAAATGTTAACGATCTAATTAATAATAAGTTTATGACATATTTCCATTCACTAGACAATGTAAATGCTTAAACGTCACCAAAGTGATAATACCATTATGATCATTGTATCTTAAGATATAACGGTCTCCAATCTTGATTGAAAGACATGAAAGACCACGCAATCAGTAATTACTGTAGCATATGAAACATCACTTGAATATTAGTATTAAATCTAGTTCTATAATGTACATTACACAAATTGCATTTTAAGACATATTGAACAGTTACAAACTATACCATCTAGAGCAAATATAATTTAGAAATTTGAAATCATTTATTTTTTGTCACCTCATGGAGAAATACGATAATGAGTTTTTGAAGGAGTAATACCATGATTCTTAAATTACATAATGACTGCATATATACACAATTTTGAAAAAAAAAACCGAAGCACTCCTAAAACATAATCTGATCATCTTGAAATTTCGCATGCAAATTCTTTTATACTAAGTATGCAAATGATTAAATTTGCAAGGGCAATGAGTGTTAACTTCGGTCATAGAGCGCGTTTCATCTATGCAACTATAATCCTATAAAACAGGTTAAAAATGTGGAAGATTTATCTTTGCTCGTTATCGGCGTTGCAGTTCCGTGAGCCACAACTACTAATTCTGTTACGATGTTGCCGAAGACCTTATAAGCAATTAGATGAGTTCGAACGTGGTCGTATAATCGGGATGACTGAAACTGACTGGTCATACCGATCAATAGGCAGCCACCTGCACCGATGCTGTGCAAAGGTCCTGCAGCAAAGGTTACTGTAAGGACCTCTTCGGCGATATGAAGACTCTGTAAGGCCAAGGTGTACGAATGCGAGGAAAGATCGGATGATTGCGCTGCGGGCCCGAGAGGGCAGGAAAGCCATAAATATATGGGCCTAAATAAGGGGGTGTAGTCGAGAAAAAATTTACTAAAGGCTAAAGATGAAAACATGCGATTGGTTAAAGGTTCAACCAATGAGGAAGTATAGTCGCATCGCCCTTCGGTCAACCAATGAGATAAGTTGGGCGTATCTGGACTCAGGAAAAAGGGGTGGCAACAGCCAGAAGGTTTAAGAGATAAGATTCGAACATTCATTCAATAAGCGGCACAATGCATCAAGGCATTCTGATAATGCAAGTAAATTTAGAATATGCAGCAAATTACTCATACAGTGCAGTGATAGTGCAGTCATCAGTCAGACAAGAGTCTGTATACACGTAACGCTTTTGTATCAGTAGTGGCTTCATAAAATTGAGGCAATGATCGCCGAGGAGGAGGGATAGAGTCCAGAATATGCAAAATAGCGAGTTTTTGTTGTGCAATGCCAAAAGGTAACAATAAAAATCCAACATGCAGTTCAGTGTCTAATGACAATAACAAAGTTATGTAGAAATCAGTTATTATAAAATGTCATAATCCTGTCTGAATATTAGTATGCCTGGTCTCACATACCCAAACCCCTCCTTAAATGTGTAAGTATAGTTATTGTAATTTAATTGCATTTATAATATTTTTAATAAATAATGTTATTTTAAAGTTAAAATGGGTGAAATTCAATGTGTAGTTTTATGTTATTTTTATTTTATTCCAGGAACTCGCATAAAGATTTATTGGTGGGTTTTAATGCGGCATAATGCAATGTATACTACTTACGATTTTCGACCATATTAATTATGGGTAATTTAATAATTGTAAACTCCAACATAAAGTATATTTTTAAATGTGCACCACAAATACCTTGTCTAAACAACCCTGTTCATTACATGTAATTTGACCACTCTGTATGTTCCTTCTCAAATCACACCTGTGCCTTATTTTTTTATGGTTTAGTTACATTTTCACAAATGTCTTGAGCCATTTGATTAATTTATTACATTAAAAGTTTTTTTGCCTTTCTTGTGTTAAAAATCCAATGATAGTGACAAAAGTTGTTTTCATATAATTTGTATCTTTCCGAAAACCAAAGCTAAATCCTAATCTCAGTCCAAATCCTGTTTCATATTCCTGCCTAAATGGAAGTGTAGTTTTGCACAGAAATATTTAGATGAAATAGAAGATCTAAGCGTAAGTGTATACACAAAAAATAAAACACTTTTTGCACATTATTTACCTGTCACATTCTCTATCAGTTCAAAATCTATGAAAACCTTGTCTTCATTCAAACTACAGAGCAGACTGATATCATATCTGTTATACATATAAAATACTCATAAAATCCCACCAAACCCATGCATTTCGAAGAATTTCTGTAAAAAATATTTTTATTTTTAAAGCTGTAAATAAATTGCTGCTACTCTCATAACATTTTATCTCTCCCTTACATATTTTGATGTTATTCGAGAATCTTCAGATATTGATTTCCGTACTCCGTATTAGCGATAAGATGAGAAAACATTTCTTTAAAAATTGTAATTAGATTTCGGAGATCAAACATTTTTAGAAATTTTTCTGTAATTCAACTCTTACTATTTTACACGTTACTTATATTTTTTTCGTCTGGAATAGCAGTGTATTTTGAAATAGCATTTCTATTTCTTACGAAAAAAAATGTTCACGAATGGAAACAAAACTATATATTTGTATTGAATTTTTTGGAGCTCGTTCATTTTGAATATATTGGATAGTAATTCTCCAAAAATTATCTAGAATCAACCGATTTCAAAATAATGCATTTTTAAAAGTGAAACGCGACTGACAAATAACACACGTTTTATTTACGCGTGTTCAATATGCTTTTTTTCAGTGACACGTACAACGTCAATGAGATATGCAAATTCTTGCCAAATACACTTCCTCATATCCGTGTTAACGTCTCCAAAGCTTGCAGAGTCCATTTTTATGATTATTGCAAAGTCGTCCCAGTAGCTCAAAGTAAAGTACCTTCTGGCCAATTCGGAGGTCCAGGGTTCGATTCCCGATTGTGGCAGAATTGCTCTTTGCAATAGTGTCCGAAAAAATCAATCCTGTAGGTTAGTGCAAAGATGTCAGCGGTCTGAAAATGACCCTAGCACGAATACTATGAATTCACAGGATTTTGTAAGCTTGATTACCGATTTCAAAATTAAGAGGATAACGACCACTCCGGATACTTGCCTGGGTAAATTTAGTAGTGTCAGAAGGTTAACCTGGGGTAAAAATAGCCGGAGGTGGTCAGTCAGATTGTCAGTCGCCCGTCAATCTGGCATTGAATGGTGGAGAAAGAAGTGTCTACTTCGACGAAAAGAGCTTGCAATTTCGTCCCAGTAGTTCAATGGTAGTGCGTCGTCGGACCAGTTCGGAAATCCAGGGTTCGATTCACGGTTGGGGCAGAAAGGCTCTTTACAAGCTGCAGAAGTGCATTGTCTGAATTTATAAATCATCGTAGGCAGATGTGGCACAAAGACATGATATTTTCCATACTCCCAAAGGAAAACATCACATGGTGTAAGCTCCGGGCACACCAGAAGTCAGCTGGCTGGCTATGTAACACAAAGTCATTAGGGCCACTAGGACCAAACCTACGCTGGGGTAGCTCTTCGTTGAGAAAACGACAAACGCCCGTACGCCAGTGCTGTGATGCACCGTCTTACTGACAAATGAAGTTGCTGGATTCTTCCTTCAACTGGGGAAATTCATGTTAAACAGCGCTTACAGATTCGCATCGTGCAAAACACAGCACGCTGAAAGCTTTATGCTGAACCGACGCCATTTCTTATATATATGATACACAGTCTCCTACATTCACACTAGCGTCACTTACTGTTGCCATTATAAAACTTAGATATTTTCCCTTTAAATTCATGTATTATTTATCACTCAGATTGAAGTTTTAAAAATACAATACTTTGGAATCGGATGTTTCTTTCTGAAACACCCAGCATATTTGAAGTTTTAATATCTACTCGATTTTCATATACGTTCATGTTCACAATTGTTTATTTCTAATTAATTCATAATCACCATAAAAAATAAAATTTTAATTTATAGGAACTTCTGTTTTAAAATTATATTAAAAAAATATGATGTAAGTAGCACACGACTTTTCATGTATAATACAATAAATTTAATTCTTACACAATGAAAAAATCATGCATAAGATCCGCGCCAATATCTTGGAACATTAAGTTGTACATTCGGGGCTTCTTCCGATGACAACAAGTAAAACTATTTTCCAATTAACTTAAATTTTGCGAATTATCAATTATCAATATTAATAGTACATATATCACCGTAAACTTAGCTTCGTTTCGGCAATTCTGACGATATTTTCGTCAATCTATTGTAAAGTTGGCAATATTTCCCTAAATTATTCCGTAAGTTCGCTAAATGTATCGCCAAACTTTACAAACAAACGGAGAGAAGACCTTTTCTCATAAATATCTTTTGGCGACATGTTGGACGTCAACATAAAAAATTATTATCCAAAACATATTCTCTCGTGAATGGAATGAACTATGTCCACGAAAGTGGTGTTAATACATTTATCTCATAATACTACATATGAAAACGGATTATATTTCATATTAATTAATATTATTTATGTGATTACTTTTTATTTTTAAATTTATTTTTAAAAAATGTGCAATACCTCAAGAATATTTTATACTAGCGTTCTAAAGTTTATATCATTCGTTTTGTGATAAAAAAACGTACATAAAAAAAAATTCATATTTACATAACTATATCTTCATCATACTATATTTTTGACCCCTCGCCTTTCAATCCACTTGAAGTTTTCGTGTTAGTTTTCCAGTATTTGAACTGGAATGACGTATCTCTGAGAATTATTCAGATATATTTTGGAATTTTATCCTCATTGGAGAGTTCCACTCTTTTATGTAGTCATATCCTATGATGTGTAGTCATACCCTCTACATAGGAAAGGGATCGAACTCCTAATATGAGTGTAGTAAGGCAACCTTAATTAGAATCACTCACCTCATATAGCCTCCATATCTCGCCAGAGTGTCGTATTGGATATTCTATCACTTAAATAATTAATGCAAACAAAGTATTTCAAATAATAAATTCTTAATTTGTGGCCAATATATTTTTTTATTTAAATTGCATACATAAATAGTGTCATTCATTAACATATTTATTACATATAAATAATAACAGACACAATCCATCACTTTAACAGTTACGCCCAGGACAATTTATGCATAAAATATTTCAATCACGAAACATAACTGTTTGGTCTAAAATTACACATGTCAATTTATTCATTCCCCTCGCATTGGATTTTGATTATCAAGCAATTATAATTCCATTCCACATTAGTCCATTGAGGCAAATGATTGAACTAATTATCTACAAGAATATTTTTTATAATAATGCAATTATCTACGTAAAAATATAAATTTAATTATAAGCACGCTAATTTCATATCAATTTCCTGTTCGTTCCGTTGTGTGGATCATCATCCTTTTGGAGATGAGTCCCGTTAGCGTATCCTATTGAATCTATAATCAGGGCACTACATAATTTATGCGGCGGTTCATTCTGTAAATGCTGCGACAAGTAAATTAATTGTAATAATGGAATAGTAATAAACTTAGGATTGCCAAATTGTAACACTCCGAACGGGCTGTCGACTCGTGATCTAGTGACAGTATAATACAATGCATAAATTATCTAAATAAAGAATAAATCATTTTTAGTACAAATCCAGTGGCTCTTCTTCCATGGTGATGTTCACATGGACACAACAAGGGCTGGAATTTAAAAACATTGCAAGAAAGGAGACATGCACAAAAATTGATTATCAATTTTAGGAATTAAATTATTTTAATTAAGATATCATTAAATTATATATATTCAATTATGTCATAACAAAATCATTATTTTCTATTATATTCTTTCAAGAAATTTTATAACAAAAAATACTCTCTTGATTCACATTTAAATATCAATTATGCTGATTCACTGAAACAGAATCTTTCACAATTTCGATGCATTTCATATTAGAATTTTAAACTCATATTATTTATATTTGGCTTAGAGCTAACTAGCTTCAGTTCCCCATCAAGAAAATAGCTTATAAAATCCCTTGAGCAAGATCTGGTATTTCTGTTCATCCTGTTTGGATCGTTGGACCTTAAAAGCCAAAATTCCATTAGTTCTCTCGAAATTAATATACATTCATAGCTTTAATTACAAACTTTCCCATATTACAATTCCTTCACTGGAACTGACCTCTTCAGCCCACTATCTAGATTCAGATCAAAATGTTATCTTCATTGTTTATATAAAATTTTTACATACATATGTTTCATTCGTCCTGGAACTCATGACTTTACTGATAGGGGATTTCTTGGGATTTTGACATAGAAAAAAATCTAAATTTATTGGTATTTACAAAGTATAAAATTTGGATTCGACCGCTCGTGGGTCCATTATTAATCAATTCTTTATGCCATCTCCTAGAAAGATAGCGTCTCTATGCCAAAACGACTACTGCCGTGACGTCAAAAAAATATCATACCTTTCAAAATTACCAATAGGATAGGAAAGGCGACGGCACGTACCACTCTTTAACCGCCAGAGACAGGGTTCACATCCTGAACCTCAAAACTCCGAATTCTCGCCCATTTCCCAGCCAGACAAACAAACAAAATAAAAATCAATATGTCTACTTGAATTAAAGATCTCTCTCAAAACGGAAGTAAAGCCGAGGAATTAAAGTTCAGGAAACGTGCGGTTTCTCGCACACAGAAAAACATTTAAATCAGAATATAGTTATATAAATACATACAATGTAAAAATACATTTAAATTCAGCAAAATCGAGAATTTATAAAATGCAGCGGAAAATATGTGCTTAAATTCTGCTCTTCTATCTCTGACGTCTGCGCAAGACTGTTCATGGCACTTTGCTTGAGTGCCGGTGTTAAGCTGTCGGCAATATCTCCTCAATCGCTGGCTCGATGACGTGTAATAATCTTGACTGGAAACCCCTGCGTACCTCTTGCAATCTAATGGCAATTTTAGTAGCCTGGATCTTGATCTCTAAGTTAAACTTGTAAGGAGCTGCATAATGAAAAGACCTGGACGAGGAAATAAACTTGGAAGTGTCTTCCATGTTTCGTCGCTTGGACAGAATACTCGGAATGGAACATGAAATGCTGTGTCAATAGTCGCAACCTGGACCAGCAATGTCAGAGAGGCACTTTAAATACTATGACACGTTTTTGTAAGATTTTATGATCACCTTTCGTCAAGTGTTTAGCTTCGTAATGTACTAAACGGCTTTTGAGACTCTAAAATCCACACACCAGCTACCACCACATTAAGGCTATTTAAGAATTTCTTGCTCCCAATGCACATGTTATATAAAAGTGCGTAATGCATATATTATATAAATGAGTATACATGAATATATTTCCTACTTTTTCTATCAAATTTATTCATTTTTCTTGTTATTTCATCTCTTCAGAAGATATTCATTTTTCTTGTTATTTCATATCTGCTCTGGAAGTCAAACTTTGTTCCGTTACTTTACCAGATTCTCGCTTTTGTTTACAATACTCTTTCTTTTTCAGGAAGCAAAAAAGTTCCCACCACAAAAATGTAAAATTTATGGCATCGAAGTCGAAAAAAATCCCTGCTGAAGCACGATAACGAGCGCTGCCAAAAATTTATGTCCTTTTTTAAAATGATATCTGATGTAAGTGTTGTACATATATCTCATGAGCCGGAGGAATCTCAAAAGATACATACTGGATTTTTAACGTACTGCAGAATACATTTAAAATAAATGGTCTGAATATATTTTTATTTTATCTGGCATAGAAAATAGGGATGGTATTGCATGCGAAATTTTGAATATGAATGCAGTAAAATGCTCATGATTAATTTTTATATATATTGAATAGGAGAAAAGAGAATGAAATGTATGAATTAAGTTAAAAAAATAATTACTTTTTCTACGTTATAATGACAAGGAACTATTGTAACATGGTCGAATTTTCTTTTTTAAGTATCCTTGAACACAAATCCAACTTTTTATAGTGATGTCAGTGTGAGTGTATATTAGTGTATTTGTGAATGTTAATGTGTGTACGTATGTCCGTGAGTTTGTGAAATTACGAACGTATATCTCAGGAAGTATCACAGGGGAAGTATCACAGGGGTACATCACGTATTCGTGCACCATACCCGCCCACACATTGACACTAAATCTCTGCTGGCAAGCAGACGGTCTTGTAGCATGCGGATTGTCATATCCCCAAACATGAGCATTGTGACTGTTAAACAAAACCCTCTCGAGTGAAAGTTGCTTCATCCGTGAATAACACGTATGAAGAGAAGTCGGGCTGTACAGCAGCCTGTTGCAAGTACCATCGTGAAAAGTTTACACTGAGAGGAAAATCTGCCTCTATCAATGCCTTCACCCTTTGTAAACAGTGTGGGTGCATACGTTCGCCATGCAAAATCTCCCATGCAAGTTACTGTCTCACACCCAGTCTATGGGCAACAGCTCTCGTGCTTGTGGAAGGATTGTGCTCAACCTCACGTAAGACAACCTCTTCCACTCGCACTGTTCTCGCCGAGCGAGGCCTGCCCGCATCATGTCTGCTGGCATTGAAGGACCCGCTTTCGCAAAGCAGTTTGTGCACTCGCTCGACAGTTTGACGATTCGGTATTTCTCTGTTGGGAAATCATTCCCTGTACAACCTTTGCGCAGCTCTCCCAATTCCATTCGCAGCTCCATACGTCAGATGGATATCTGCTAGTTCAGCATTCGTGAAGCTCTGCATGATGTATGAAATCACAGCGGGGAATGACAGTTTCCTGCATTGCCGACTTATTTCGACTGCCCTACACAGCGCCCTCTACACGGTGTTTCCGGACACGCATTGTACTGGGAATCATTTTATATTCGTCCCCTCTAACCCCCTTTAAAATTTGGCCAGACATTTTCCAATCAGCCGTATATCTTTTGGGGCTGTTTATGCAAAGTTTCCATCCAGACATACGCATGGCATTTTTATTATTTTTGCAGAAAAATTATATTAAAATCTTTACTTTAAAATCCTAATAATAAATTTTTATCTGCAAAATTTAAGTACAACACTATTTAATTCCTTTTAAAAAAGGTGGTGGTATATATAGTTTAACACTATATAGTTTATATAGTTTAACTCTAAAAACATCAAAATTTGGCAAGATATGTTATTGTTCACTCATTTATTTATATTTTGCACCTTTTTTGTCATTTTTGGCTTAAGAATAGAGACGCTCTCATACTTCAGATTCTGCTTCTTCACCGGATCTCTGGGCGTGTCTATAATTTCCCCTTTTTAGCGAGAAAAAATATCCTCCACCACAAAAAATAAGCAAATTATGTTATCACCGGTATTGAAAAACCTTCAGAAGCACGATAACGACTGCTGCAAACAATTTATGTTTGTACTTCAAAAGATATCCGAGTTATATGTTATTCCCACCTTCCTAGAGCTTCAGGATATTTTATGAAAAAGAATACTGTCATCTGAATGAGTAACAGGATCCATTTAAAAGACATTGTGAACTATTCCCTTTTAATTTTTATTTATAACCAGATTAGTATTTTATTCAATGTTAATATACAAGGAGCTGTCAAGGAAAGTCATTAACAAAGCAAATAATATGAAAAGAATTAGGGTTGTCGTATATATCTTTATGGATGTGTATGGAAAACTCCTGTGGCTTTACGGGATGAGACAACTTTAGTCAGCCTGGCCGCTGTTTTAGATAATGTTTTAGAAGATGGAGTATAATGGAGTTATCCCGTTACATGTTAGAGATAGATAAAAAAGGATATTGTAAAGTTGTAGACAGTTGAAAAATTAGAACGAGGCATTTTGTCCATCAGTAAAAATGGGAATTTACTTTCTAAATAATTATTTTCAACTAGACAATTTTTCAATTGCATGTAAGTAATTGGTGTATGGTAACATGTATAACATAAGTGTGTAATTTCTAGCAATTTAAAAGTCACACAAAGATATGTCGGACGGTCTGGGTCTCAACAACAACACAAAGATATGTAATTGAATTCGAATTCTTAATTTTTAACATCCGGTGACAATGATTTTGATATTTCAATATTTTGACGATTTTGAAAAAGGGGGAGGGGAGGGGTGATTTTGATATTTTAATATTTTGAACAGTTTTGAAAGGTTGATATAGGACAGACACATTCCCATATTATATGTCTTAAACCAAATAAATCAGACTGAATAAGGCAATAAATGCGTTAAATTTCATTAAAATTTTATTTTTCAAGACATATGGGCGTAAAACGATTTATACTCCATCGGAGTGCAGCCAACGTAGATTTTTTTATTAATACTACAAGATTATTTTTTGCATTTACTATATACACGTACGCCGGTATTACCAAACGTAATTCATTTGTTGTATTCTTGTTTAAATTGCTAAACTTAAATTTAATACTGTTTAAATTAAAATCATTTATTTATATCCTTTCCTTAGTAACTTTCAACCTAGAGATAAACATCGCATCTCTTACTTCAGATTTCAGTATTTTTGCACATCTCCGAGTCTGTTTACAATTTTATTTTTCAACCCAGAAAATGGAATATTTTCGAACCCGAAAATATGAAATTTATGCCGTCAACGTTAAAGAATCTACTGAAGCGCAATAACAAGCACTGGCAACAATTTATGTCCGCACTTAAAATATTCGGAGTGCATGTTATTCCTACAAATATAACTCTAAAGAATACTTTACGAACAAATATGATGGAAAATGAATAAGTAATAGAATACAACTCAGCGAAATTATTAATTATTATTTCATTCTAATCTTACATGTTCTAATCTTCGTCTAGAGTTTGTATTTATCCATGTGAGCATCCACTAGTACTGTAGGATGTCAATATATTACTTACTTAAAATGCAAGGATGGTCAAATTTGTATTTTTCTACATTTCGTTTATTTCCAGGTATCAAATAAAAGATGATAGAAGATATGATTATTTGTTGTTTCTTTACATAATAAAGGAAGATGTATTTTACTTCTGAAACGGAAAATCAAATCTTTGGACAACCGCGAAAACCAGTGCAGAGCTAGTTAAACTCCCTAGAATACATAAGTTTCTTTTAATCCATATCATTTTTAAAGCTAAGAACTTTTAAAACCGAAATTGACATTTTCCGCCTTTTTGCCAAATCCAACCTATCCATTCATTGCCAATTCAGACGTTATCCGAGAGCAGACATTTCATCTTGATAAAAAACATACGTTTATCTAACGAAGTGGATTTTATTTACTGTTATATATATATATATATATATATATATATATATATATATATATATAAGGATTAAAAAATGAAAGCAGATAAAAAACGGGAGTGACCATATGAATTACATAAAATGGTAGGGGTGGATGGCAACACCCCTTTGCCGCTTAAAGCAGCTTTTACAACCCGGGTAGCGCTCACGGCACCAACATAATTCAATGGTCAGTCTCCCAAATGTGCGTAAACAAAAGCACCCGGACGGACCCAGAGTCAAAGATGAAAACGATGTAGAAAAAAGAAGAAAATATCCTTCAACCTAACCCAGTGGAACATCTCCTTATAAGGGTAAAGTCGCACATGCGCAGTGATATAACGTGATAACAGTTTGGCAGTTATGAATATAATGCCTCACTTAACGTTAAGAATATTACAACTTTTCTTTGAAAAATGAATTGTAGTAATGCCGTATAAAATTCATAGGATAATTTCTCTTTATTGCCTCCTTTATAAATTTGTTACATTTGTAGATACAATCTTTCTTAAAAGTATTGTAATTTTGGTTTCTTCTAAAGTAATCAATTATTATATTTCTGAATACATTCTTGGCTAGGTTTGAATTCCAGTCGATTATATGATGTATCTTGATACTGTATAATCCTCTTTTATCGTGTAGCTCTGTTTTAATTCCATATTTCTGGTGTTTTTTTATTTTTAAATCTAAGAAATTCAGCGATCCGTCTTCACTCACTGGATTTTCGATTAGGTCTAATTCGCTTGGGTAGAATGTGAAATCAAAGTTTGGGGTGTTTTCATATCCCCCAATTAACACATCATCGACGTAACGGAAGTAGGGCATTTCCGATAAGATATGAGTACCTCTTTCGCATTTTGATAGATAGATATCCGCCAGTGTTGACGAACAACTTTCTCCCATAGGTATGCCCTTGATTTGCTTGTAAAAATTTCTGCCGTCATGAAGTATGTTTTCTTTTAATATCAATTCCACGAAGTCCAAGTATCTTCTATAGGTTATATGTTTTTTTAAATCGTATTCTTCATGTAAATCTTTCAGAATTAATTATAAATTAGTTAAATCAATATTTTTGAACAAATCTCGAAAGTCGTAACTTTTAAAGTTGATATTCTTGTCGCAAAATTTTAGCCGGTCTATTAATTCTTGTCCATATTTTATCATGATAGAGTTATGTTTTTTAATATCAAACATAACTATTTTGAGTAAATCCAGAAGTTTTTTGTTTGCTAGTTCTAAATATGATGCACATCCCAATGTCACTGTTCGAAATTTGACAGGTTTTTTGTATAATTTGGGAATGAGGACCAAATATGGGAATTTGATAGTTTTTATATCCATTCCTATTCTTTTGTAAAGCGCCTTCTCCTAAGTAGAGGATCGAAATGTTGTTATCATGCTTTTCGTTGAAAATTCCTTCTCCTTCACTCTTTATAATTATATATATATATATATATATATATATATATATATATATATATATATATATATTTGAAATATGTAATAATAAGTATTATGTAAAAATAAAGTAAAAAAAATATATATAAAAAAACAATTCAAGTAATATTTACATCACCATAGAAGCAAATTCACGGCCACAATGCCGATAAGAAAAAAGAACAGCACTGTCCCAAATTCTATGATTAATCAGAACAAACTTCATCTTCAGGTCTGAGTATTTAATTCTAATTAACCCAAACAAATGCCTGTTTCAGATTAAGCAATAGCACATCACTATAAATGCTTAAACTCAGACTACAGGCAACAAAAATTGAAAAAATGAAAATAGGATACATTAAGAAAATTTGTATTACCATGCGGCATGAACCCTTCTTCTTCCACCACGTGTATAGTGATCAACCTCAACAGCTTAATCTAGAAGCACCGGAATAAACAAGTCGAAATTCTACCAGGGAGGCAGTACGAACGTTCACGGAACGTTCACGTGGTGGAAGAAGAAGGGTTCATGCCGCATGGTAATACAAATTTTCTTAATGTATCCTATTTTCATTTTTTCAATTTTTGTTGCCTGTAGTCTGAGTTTAAGCATTTATAGTGCTGTGCTATTGCTTAATCTGAAACAGGTATTTGTTTGGGTTAATTAGAATTAAATACTCAGACCTGAAGATGAATTTAGTTCTGATTAATCATAGAATTTGGGACGGTGCTGTTCTTTTTTCTTATCGGAATTGTGGCCGTGAATTTGCTTCTATGGTGATGTTAATAATACTTGAATTGTTTTTTTATATATATATTTTTTTTTACTTTATTTTTACAAAATTCTTATTATTACATAATTCAAATATTTATCCATATACTTGTCTGCTGCATTATGCGCGTATTGTATATTGGTTTCTTATTTTCTGTCTAGTTGTTTACGAGTTTCTGTAGTAACATTCATTTTTAATTATATATATATATATATATATATATGTATGTGAATAAATAAGCATATATATATATATACATATACATACATATGTATACATACATATATATACATATACATACATACATATATATACATATATATATATATACATACATATATATACATATATATATATATACATATATATATATACATACATATACATACATATATATAAATATATATATGTATATATATATATATATATATATATATATATATATATATATATATATATATATATTTATATATATATATATATATATATATATACATACATATATATATATATATATACATATATATATACATACATATAAATACATACATATACATACATATACATATATATATGTATATATATACATACATACATATATACATATATATATACATACATATATATACATATATATATATATATATATATACATACATATACATACATATATATAAATATATATATGTATATATATATATATATATATATATATATATATACATATATATAAATATATATATGTATATATGTATATATATATATATATATATATATATATATATATATATATATTATACATATATACATATATATACATATATATATATACACATATATATATACATACATATACATACATATACATACGTATATATATATATATATATATATATATATATATTATATATAGTAAATTGTGTTATTAACGAGCAGATCTTGATCTTTGAAATTACCCTTTATCAATATGAAAACAAATTTGATAAAACTTAAAATATCAAACCTTGGGATTTCAAATTTCCGTTCATCTCAAAAATACCAATCAAATATATTATTCTTAAAACAACGAAATTCATCAATACTCTACAAATAAAACTTCTTTTTAAAAACCATTTTATAATCCCATAAGATGTCCTTAAAGCAGTTAAACAATCGCCTAAAAATCCTTCGTTTCGGTTGAAAAACAGTGTATTCGAGTTCTTTAATAGCTTTAAATGTGTGAACCTAACCTCAATAGAGATATTGTTTTTAGAATAGAATGGTAAAATTTATTTTATTGCTTTTAAGGCTGTTGTTTACTTTTAATTACTCTCATAAATATAGAAATGGCATACATTAGTTGTTTTTTAAAATGAAAAGCGATGTGAAACTTTATAAAAAGGGAAATAATTGCAATTAAATTTTTAAAACATTTCAAACTTAAATGCGAATAATATTTATTTATAAACGTTAAAATACTGCAATGTAAATCAATTCATATATATGATTTTTACAAAGAGATTTAACACTAGAAAGCCATGAATTTTTTACTAAGTATAAAGTCTAATACCGCCATTTTGACGGATTTAGAGATGAAAGAAATGTTGGATTTTAGTAATACGTATTGTTTTAAAGAAATTTTCTTTTAAAATAGTGTTTTTTTTAATCTTAAATGGATTATATTTAGAGTTCTTTTAAATGATTGTTACCCTCTTTCTCTGAAAGAGCCTGATGTAATAACAAATACATGTGTCTCATATTTACTGCAATAATTATAAGAATTCCATCTCTCATTGCTTTTCTGTATCAACAAAATGTTTGTCCTACCAAAATGATTATAATCACTACTTATATAAAATATGAAACTTGCAGTTGAGAGTTTAAATAGTCAAAGCATATGTAAAGATGGATAACAAAAAGACTCTTTGCGAAACATTATGTGCACTTACTGCTACTGTTTACATAGACATTTCATACATATTCATGAACTTCGAGGTAGAAGGAAGTTTTGATTTCATAATATTCGATTAATGGGGACAGATAGTGTTTGCAAGATGCAGTTGCATTGCTTTTCGCGAAGGTAGAAGCTCTTTGTAAAGCATTATGAATATAAACCAACATGACTGATTTGAACTTTGAAATTTAGAATCACGTCAATTTCCTGCAGGATAATATTGGCTACATTACATTTTTTATCATTTCATAATATAAATGATCAAGGAAGTACCAATCAAACTAATTTATAATTAGACTGATCAGCAGTCGGCATAAGTGTTCACTAAATAGCATTTTTATGTTAATTACCAATTAAAATCTCCTTTATCAGAAACTAAATAAAATGTACAGGATAATTGAAAAGTTTTGCATTTCAGAATGTACGTTTTAGAAAATCCAAATATAAACACATAGTTTACTATATTTATATTGCGTGATTTTTACTTAAGCAGTCGTATTCTAAACGTATTGGACCAGTTTTAAATATGCAAAGTGATGTCTATATAGAAACATAATTATAGAAAGAGATTTGTCATTCGATATGAATGTAAGTGATAGCAAATGCGTTTTCATTTTATTTTATTTTATTTTATTTACCCAGAATATCAAATTCACCCAAAGGGTGTTGTTTTTGTTGAGACCCAGACCGTCCGACCTACCAGAAAGAACCCAAAGGGTGTAGAACACTTATAAAAGGTGGCGAATAAAAACAGAGAAGTAATAATACACATAGAGATACATAGACAATATACACAGATATAAAATTTATCAGATACATCCAAATAAAATTTGGAAACAAAGTCAAAATAGTGCAGTAAATGTACCTACAGCTCAAATGTAAATTGGGAAATAATCAGCAGTTAAAACTCTACGTAAAAGTCAATTAAAATATTAAATTTCTGAAAAAACATTACATAAAACACACAAAAAAATTAATACCACACATAAATAAAAGACAGAACAAAACAAAACAGATGGAATCTTGAAAGTCAACAACACTGACAAAAAAACTTTGAAAGCAGAAGTAATGGCACTCCTACTCAGAAAACTACTCTTTCAGAAATCTACTTACCAATTATATTACAGTTTTTCAATAGCTCAAAGCAGTTTTATATTTACAGGTATAAGAAAGCCAAATAGATTGATTCGCAATGGTTCGCCTAGTATGGTGAATATTTTTTTAGAATGAAGTCAATCGAAAGTGGAATACACGATATTGCCCGTAGTATTACATATACATTTTCATTAGATACAATATTAAATCTAAAGAGGTATTTTAAAAAGGGCCCATGTTTGACAAAAAGGAAATAAGAAGTGAAAATCTTAGGTACGAAGTAAATCATTAAAGAAAGGTCACGGGGTGAAATGGAAATATGTAACGGACACGCCACCGTATTGTTATCAATACGTAACAGGAAACCATTGTTATAATTTGAAGTTCGAGGTCGTGTAACTTTGGCTAGTGAACTTGATAACGACTTTTACAATATATAGAAATCTCAACGGCATTTCTCATGTTCTAGATATATCTTGAACTTTGGAGATTGGCTAAGAACTTAACTGCTTACACATTTCCTCTTTTAAATGTTCAAATGCATAACTTTATATATATATATATACAAGGTAGGATAAAAAAGTTCGGAGAAAGTGCTGATAACTCTAACCCTGATTGGAGGAGAGGAGGGGGACTGTTTTAACGTAGCGTAGAGACACAGGTGACGCGAGATGTGAAAAGGATGAAGCAGGATTTTTCCAAACAGAACAGGGTTTTTAGCAGACAGAAACATTGAACCTGTTGCTTCAGATATATATATGTATATATGTATATATATATATATATATATATATATATATATATATATATATATATATATATATATATATATATATATATATATATATATATATATATATATATATATATATATATATATATATTTGAAGACCAAGGTATCAAATAATTTATCTTGAATTTAAACTCGTTGCGTTTATCGTACATACGAAAAATAATCTTTTTATATGTATCATCATGCTTTTGTTTATTATTGTAAGATCTAAAAAATTAATTTCACCATCCCTCTGTACATTTTCCACCAATTTTAAACCTTTAGGGTAAAATCCAAAATCCAAAGTGTAGTCCTGTTCCTCAAATGAAGTCAACAAATCGTCCACATACCGGATGAGTATGATTTCATGCAAAATATGTACACCCGACTCGTAAAACACCCGACACGATGAGACTGTAAATGACATCACGTCGTTCTTTAGTGTTAATGCAACACAAGGAGTTATTCCACACGGTTGAATCAAAATTTTAATTTACGGTATAAGGATCAAATTCATACAAAAAATTTGGTATTTTGTACAGCAAAATTAGAATTTATTTTATAATGATGCAGATCTCTGAAACTTGGCCATTTTGAGAGATCTTATAATACTAAGGACATCGAGCTTGAATATTGATTTCTGTAAGATTGTACGTAATAAGGTTTTTAAGGAACATTTCGTAGTTAAGTTTTGTAATAAAAAATACAATGGCATTCCATTTAAACGGACAGTAAAGAATTGTACTGACCTTCTGCAATTTAACGATATTAAGGTATATGTAACATGTCGGTACCGTATACCTGTTGGTAAAAAGATTTTTTGTTATAACGGTTATCAGTTGTAATATGAAGGAAAATGATATTAATGATTGTGACTGTGGGAATATGACAGAATTTACGGAAACAAGTTTAAAACATATTGTTAAGGGCGACTTAGATCTGATAAAAAATCGAGATGTCAGAGGTGTCGTGGAGAAGGGAACAAAGTACAGATTCCAGGAGTGTAGAAATGTTATCACTACTGTCACACATGACGTCGAGCTTTTTATTTATAAATTGGCAGTGAAGTTTGGTATACCCATCGAAACATTTGATGAGTGGAAACATTGTGTTATAAAGGGGTTCATTGAATGTTATATTATCAATACGTACGGTGTACATTGTGACAGATTGGACTTCCGGGAAATCGGAAAGGTACAGGAAAGTTATATTATCTCTTAGGTCGATAAAGCAACGTCTAACTATGCGCTTACATGTCACAAGTTATATCATCCGAAATTATGGAGAGTTATGGTAATGATACAATGTATCAACTTTTATCTCTGTCAAAAAAATCTATCGAAAATCGTATCATTGCTCTATACAAAAAAATTGGAATTTTATTGAAAAAGGTTAGATTTTCATACCTAACCTTAATTCCTAAATTACACAAAAACCTATAAAATTCAGACCAGTAACGATCGATTACAAGATATATATAAAGGATGCCAACGACAGTCTACTTGTAATGTTAAAAACAGTTATTCTTAAAATTAAAACGCAAGGTGCACATATGGTTGCGAACAGTATCGAGGCTAAGAAGATGCTTGATGGATTATCTGATAACATTTCTCACAGGAGTTACGACTTCACTGATTTTTTTAACAACATAGACATTAATGAACTTTATGGCATATTAATGACATCTTATGAAAAATTCGATTCGCAGTTATTCGTTACTTTTGAGAAATATAAGATCTTGGCTCGGATGGTATTGTTCGAGACTCTCTTGTATAATGGAATGGATTTCTGTAGAAAGAAGTACGGAATACCTATGGGTGGAGGTTGCACTTCCATGTTGGCTGATATCTACCTCAATCATTACGAGTATGATGTACATATTTTGCATGAAATTATATGCATCTGGTATGTGGACGATTTGTTGACCACGTTTGAGGAACAGGACTACACTCTGGATTTTGTGTTTTATCCGAAAAGTTTAAAATTGATGAAAAATGTACAGAGGGATGGTGAAATTAATTTTTTCGATCTTACAATAAACAAAAAGTGTGATGATATATGTAAAAAGACTGTTTTTCGTATGCATGATAAACGCAACGAGTTTAAATTCAAGATAAATTATTTGATACCTTGGTCTTCAAATATCGACAAACGAGTTTTCAGTAACATTGTAAGACACTTTTTAATTAGAAGTACGAGATTGAATTCTAATTTAGAGGATCGATATCCATGTGAAAATAAATATTTTACGGAGGCTATAAGGATCAGCTATCCATTTCGTTTTCTACATGGCACTGTATCGAACTTTTACAATATCGATGTTCATCCAGGTCGTTCTAGATTATTGAATTATTCTGGAGCCGATGGCAACGATGTTTTGTGTACATAATATTGTGTACATATGGTTGTTTTGTGTACTTATGGTTGTATTTGATAATGCGTGCACGTTGCCGTGTTGAGATTTTATGGATTGACAGCATTGGTAATGTTCTCGTTCTGTTGTACTACTTATATTATATTCTCATGTTATACGTAGGTTATGTCTTTGATATATGTTTTCATTTTGCATTGAGCTTTTTTCAGGAAATACGGATTTTATCCTTTCTGTATAAACTTTGGTCTAGGTGACCTTCTGTGAGTAGTACCGGCTTACCGGGAGTGTTGCCGCAGCTCTTTAGCATGCTTTAACCGGGGAGTGGGGGTCACAACCCCCCCTACGGCCTGTAAAGGTTCCACTCTATTTTTATTCCTTTTATTTGTTTTGTTTTTTATATTATGCATCGTTATATGTTAAAGCTGCTTCGCGCCTGATATTTAATGGCATTCTTGCTATTCTTTGAAATATGTTTTAGTTATATACATGTCCCTTAATTTATTTCATACATTTGGTTTTAATTTTATATATAATCTTAAAATTATTTCAAACATTTGATATTATATATATATATATATATATATATATATATATATATATATATATATATTCGACCTGCTTCTTCCTTTTCACATCTCACGTCACATGTGCCTCTACGCCAAGGTAAGAAAGTCCCCGTCTGGAGATATCAGCACAATCTCAGAACTTCTTGATCCTACCTTGTATATATATATATATATATTCGGGGACTTTCATATATATACATATGCATATATAATATATATATATATATATATATATATATATATATATATATATATGTATATATATATATATATATATATATATATATATATATATATAGTGGCATTCTCGTTTATCTAGTTTTCCTATGAATTACTTGTTTAGTAAGAATTTTCATCTTTGATTCATGTTCATATTCAGAATTGCGTATATGGGTTGTTCATATTCTGAATTGCTTATCCGGTCTCCTGCTTAGACTCACTGAACGGGTCTGGGAGTATTGACGTACTGTGAAAGTTCGTACTGCCTCCCTGGTAGTATTTCGACTTGTTCATTCCGGTGCTTCTAGATAATTTAAGCTGTTGAGGTTGATCGTGTATACACGTAGTGAAAGAAGAAGGGTTCATGACGCATGGTAATACAAATTTTCTTAATGTTTCTTATCTTCATTTTTTGATGTCTGTAGTCTGATTTAGAGTATTTATAGTAATGTACTATTGCTCTATTTGGGTTATTTAGAGTTAAATACTCAGACCTGAGGAGGAATTTAATTCTGACTAACCATCGAATTTGGGTTGGTGTTGTTCTCTTCTATGATCGACATTATGGCCGTGAATTTGCTTCTATGGTGATGCAAATAACTTGAATTTTTTATTATTACATATTTCTAATATATATATATATATATATATATTATTTTTCTCAGAAATTGAGTCAGTGATATAGTGAAATTCGACGCTTTTAACTCTTTAATGTGCAATATTTTTCTTAGAATGCTATTTAAAAATCCGATATGAAATAAAATGGTAAAAAACATATCATTCATTTAACAAGTATTAAAATATAAATTACATAAAATGTATTGGTTTCAAGTTTAAAACAGTCAGAATTATTTTCCTGTTTCGTTTGCAATATGGTACTTTCATACACATTGTATTTTTATTTCAATCATTTATAAAAATCTCCACTTTTAGAAATAGAATAAATTGAGATTTAGAAAGTGATATTGTACCTTTAAAGCCACTACAGAATTCTTCTTTCCATAATTATAATTTCTACATGCAAAAAAGTTAAATTTTTCCATTTTACATTTCATGCATAACTTTTCGACTGTCAAAACAGTGAATTTAGATGCAACTTTAAAAAATATTCAACATTTGTGATATCCTTTTTGAAAAGAGCGAAATAATTCGCAATTTTTGGGAAAAGTCGCTCTTTTACCAGCAGTATCATTAGTACATTTAGAAGCTAGAATATTTTAAATTTGTATGTGTTATTAATTCTAAACTTTGACAAGCTTAGAAATTAAGACTTTTTTTTTAAAGTCGCAAGCGGACATTTCGAATTTCAAGAAAATAATAATTATTCTGAAACTACTAAATGCTAAAATGTATCAATCAAATGCTATATGTGAACGTAATTTTGAGGACAGAAGTAATAAAACGAACTCCATAACTCTTGGAATAACAGTTCTCCAAATATTGTAAGGGATTTTTTCACACTTTTGCAACGTTGGCTTTGAAAATTCGCCCAGTCGCCAAATAAAAAAAACTCAATTAAAATAGCAAATGCAAACTTAACGTAATTTCAAATAATTATTTTTCAAACAATTTTATTTTTTGTACAATTAAACGCAACTTTAATAAGTTTTGAAAAAATATAGAAAAAAAATATTAATTTGGGTCTATAGAGAAAGTCGCAGGCTGTCCACATCAGATTTTTTCAAACGAGATTAAAGAATAAATAGATATTTTTAATAACAAAGCTGCATTTCATTGTGATATTCCTCGTTCATTCTGCTGAAGGATGCTTTTTATTGCTCTTGCTTTGCTGATGCTTTTATTGTTTGGCTTATTCTGTTTTATATACAAAGCGATTTATTTCAGTTCAAGTTTTACTGAAACTAATTTTAAATGTTTATGTTAGTAAATCACTTTTAAAAAAACTGCTTCACACAATCTGCATCACCAGGTTTTTACATCAAAACACCACCTAATTTCTCGAATAAATTAAGTGGTGGTCATTGTACAATAACAAAAAAAGAACTTTTCTAGCATTACGTTTAATTTTCAAAGAATATCATTATATCATATTTAACACAGTCCATATTTTTATAAATAAAAACCTACCGCTAAACAGAAGTTTAAGTAGACAAGAACCATGTAAAACTTTAATGTAGGATTATTTTTGTTGAACTTTACGCAAGTACTTATCCCTCTTTTCATATATTTAACATTTCATAAATATTCATGAACTTTGAGACAGAAAGGAATTTCTTTTTAATAATAGACTATTAAAATGTCCATAAGCAAAGCGTTGGATTTGCAAAAGTTTTTACATTAAACTTTGCCATCTTAAGAAAAGAAAATACGTGATAATATGATTTGATTCAATTAAAATATCATTATGATACCACGCAGTTTCATATATAAAATGAATGAAAAATGTATGACAATTCTTATTTAAAATGTATGGAATTTCCAGATGCATTATTTAAATCAATGTATCTAAGTGATATCTTTAAGGTAATTCGAAAGACATTATTTATTTTATCATTAATTGTATAATTGCAAATAAATGGCTTGTCTATTTTATTCTGGTTAATCTGAAACCACAGGCTTCTTTACCTTAAGTACAATGAAATCGTAGGAAGATCCCTAAATAAATCAAAAGTATCCCCAAACTAACTGAACTTAAAACTTAATATTTAATAATTAAAAATTAAAAATAAACTTTTGCTCCAACTTTCAATTGTATTTGGGAAAAATATGGAAAATGTACGCTAAATGAGACCATAATGTACATTATATGTCTTCTATACTCGATAAATTTTCATCCAAATTATGAGGACAAAATATCTGAATAATGCATTCAGTCTAAATGACTCGAGTTTTACACTATAGGGTGATACAGATCAAGCTCAAGTATGGAGGCGCATAAAAGAAACTCTCACAAATTGAATCATAAAACCCGTACATATACAGAATTTTCAATAATATGGAATTGCGAAACTATTACATGAATAGCCTCATCCAGAAATGCTATGAGAAGATGACTTTAAGTCCGTCATTGACGGAAGTGCGCATTGATACTACTCAAACTGTCCAAAGATTAACTATACAAAGGTTAAAGGCACTGAAAGTATCATATTAGCAGAGTTTTGTTGCCAAGTCAAACAAATTACTTGAATTTATGTATGAACTACTAATG
The DNA here is from genome assembly GCA_951213105.1 of Amaurobius ferox. Taxonomy (NCBI): domain Eukaryota; kingdom Metazoa; phylum Arthropoda; class Arachnida; order Araneae; family Amaurobiidae; genus Amaurobius; species Amaurobius ferox. The sequence continues at coordinate 34,239,842 of OX578137.1, read as the reverse complement.
ATATGAACTTATGTACTCATGAGATGTCTGGAAAAGATGCTGAAGTGTTTTTATCTGTACGCTAAGTGACTTTACATAGGTGCATAAAATATAATTGTATATATCATCCTGTATTATGCTTAACAGGCAGAGGATACAGCAGCAATTGTATATGAATTGATAGGAGATATATTATTAATTTATTTATATATTTATATGGATGCTCAAGTAATACGGATCTATAAAAATCGGAATCGGATTTTTGACACCAGCACAATACTTTCCTTTTCACATGTATATTAGTTATTGTAGGGAAAGTAAAAGTGCAAAGCTTTAGTGGAAGATAAGTGTTAACCAGCAATAATTTTTCTCTTAAATTCTTGTCTGAAGAAAAAAATAAACAATTGCTTGGGTATCATTAATATTAGGAAAAAAACCGTATTATGTATAATTAAAGATCCAGGATAAATGATTACTTTTTTAACTTCTTTTGCGACAATTATTCAGGAGACCACACTAAATGTCAACTACACCTAAGAAGGCGACGTTCTCAAGAGAAATGCAAATGCATCGTGTTTGCTTACAGTTTCTGTAATTAATAGAATTTATTCTAAAACTAATAAACCATTTCCCATCATGCACCGATAGCGATGCCATCGAGTGTTAAGAGAGCAAAATGTAAAAAGGATTTTGGAAATTCACTTAATCAGCTTTTTCTTTCCGTAAGTAGCTGCTGGAAATATGTGCGAAATTGTGCTTTATATTTACCTTTTCTCTGAGATAAATAAAATCAATTATTGATCGTCATTATATAAGTGGCAAATTATGGAACCGACAAGAAACATAATTATAAATCTTATACAGTCAGTTGTTCGCCGTCCGCAAGCTCTCACAAAAGCGAACTGGTTCACTAACGCTGTCAGTTGCACTGTGCTATAAAAAGAAATAAAGTTTTATGATATTGTAATTACCATTTAATTACAATAGATACTGAAGTTATGTGACGTTATAATTTAGATCTAGTAAATAGACTGACAGAAAATATCTTAATATCATCATCTCTCTTATTAAGAGCTGATAACTCACCACTCAAAAAATTGAAATGTTGCATTTGTGCTGTTATTTGCAGTGGGGAATTTGGAGGAGATGAAATATTTTTGAAGCTTTTGTAATTACCATTAAAATATGTATAATCGATAAGATAATGACAATTACGTAATGTTACTATTTAGAGCTAATACATTGACTAATAGAAAATATATTAATATCACCATCTTTCTTATTGGGGCATCTTTCTTACTGGGACACCATCTTTCTAAATGGGACATCTACTATAAGAGCGAACGAATCCAGTGATCTTGTTAATTACAGGTAATTAGAAGCGAGTTTAGAGGGAGGTTTAGAAAACTTTCAAAACCTTCCTCTAAATTTTCTTTCGCAAATGATTTCAGCCATATTATAATTTTATCGGGTTTTTTACCCAAAAAGCAATCATCAGTTTGCTAAAATCTTAAAAAAATTCAAGCATAGTATTGTGTATTTTCTTATAAACTCTGATTTTCTAATCGTACAGAAATTCATAATATTTGGGGGATATTTACAGTATTTCTTGTCAAAAAAACGTGCTTTAAGATTTAAATTAGTGAAACTGGACGTGATACAAAATTTCGTATTACAGAACAAACTATATCAGAAAACATGAATTTAATAAATCGTCAAATGCTGAACAATGCTATAAATTTGATCACTGTTTTGAGTTTACTTCAGCAAGTATCTTACAAAAATGCACGTCGAACTATGACCTGAAATTTTTCGGGATTCTTCCATATCCAGAAAAATTCTGGTAATTTAGTTAATGACTTGTCCAATGCTAATTTTTGTCCCCAGTCTGACAAAGTCCTCTATAATTTTTCCATTCTCCTTATATTTGATCCATGTCTTAGCCTTTGACACTATTATGCGCAATTTTGTCTTATTCTTCGTCTTCATTCGTCTCATTTATTCTTATTCGGACATGGCTCGTCTTGTTGATATATTTCTGTTGTGCTTTACCTCACGACAAAACTGTGTGCTATGTCTCGTTTTTTATTGACTGCTCTTTATTCTGCTTCTTATTGACTTTCTCAGGTAGACTCTTATTCCAGGACTTAGGAATATAAATATCTCTGATTCTCTTTTTGAATTGAAGTTGATTAGTTCTCTTGTACTGACGAAAGGGATCCAGCACATCTTGGAAATAGCTGCATGCTGCATTATTATTTTATTTGTGCATAAATACATTTGTTTGTTTTCGCCATTTTATGCACTTAATAAATTTGGTGGACGATTGGAAAGATAGTAACTTGGTATCGAAGTGTTTCCGGAGACACTGTCTCACCAAATTCCCTTACACTCTTTGCTACTGCACCAAATAGCATAATGGTTACACTCTACGCGAATATTGAGATACTTTTAAGAGACGACGAATTCGAATGCAGTGTATTTAAGTAGTTTTGGATGGCTCTAACTATCAAATAAATGTAGTAAAGGTGAATTTATTTTCCGTTGCAAAGGAAATTTTAAGTCAGTGATACAGGACCCAGTTCCTACCGAAAAATATCAAAGGAAGTTTGCGAAGTTCAAAATGACATAAAATTCGAAATTATTGAATATTTATTTGTGAACGAAGTGTTTGGAATGAGTTTAAACCAGTGAAAGTTAGTATTAAAAAATATTTAAAATTTACTTTCGTTTAAAACCATAAACAAACTTATAAATTGGCAGCAACAAATCCGTTGATAACTAATTTAGAAGACCTAGAAACATCGCTTCACGCTCTTCAGCTCAAAGACATACCATTTTAAGTCAAGAACTTATATATCACGTAGTGTACGATATCCAACCCTCATTGGAGCACATAGTTGGAATATAAGACATCAATGTTATCTAACTCTCAAAGAAGTTGAGTAAACTGTACAAGAAGTATAACGAAATTTAAGCCAAAGTAAAAATAGCCTTAAAATGTTTACAAGGCGAAAGTTAACCAGTATTCAAATATCTAACATAAAAATATTCCATTTACAAATCTTCACTTTAGCGACGGATTCTTGGTATAAAGTACCGAAAAATAAGTATGAAAAGAAATCAAATTTTCACAGCAATAGATGCCAAATAGAACGCGGCAGTTTATCTAGCAAAGCAAAATAAATTTTATTTACGACGTATAAAGAAAAATATCACCATCCTGAAAACTTCTGTAAATCACAATTCTGGAGGATTCTGGTTTTACGTCACGTATGACATCTTTAAAAGGGTGAATTACAGACGATAAGCCATATCAAGTATAAATTAACTTGTCTGAACGACGAGCGATGAGATATGAAACTTAAGTAAAAGTTCATATTTTAATCTTGACATATAAGATATAAGGGAAGTTAACCTAATACAAGTTTTTCTAATATATTTCGTGTACTAACTTTGAGAACCAAATTAGTATCAATCTTTTCTATAGATGAGAAAAAGGAATATAAGGTAATTTTACTAAAAGTAAAACGGACTATTATAACAGAAATGGCTAATTTCCAAAAGTTAAGCACGGGATGCAAATTCTCCATTAGCGAACGCATCCGGTCATTTATTGGGGGAGAGTTACTGTTATCTATGAGGATATACAAATATCAAATGAGTCCAATACCGGTTTGCTCTTCGAAAGATATGGAACTCAGGCGGGGTATGAAAATACCTCATTTGCGACTAAGGGTTTCAATACTGAAAGAAAAATTTTCGAAGTGTATTAGGATTGATTTTAGATTGAATTACCTTTATAATAACACAAATAATACGTTTGGAAGATCCTAAACGCTTGCACGCAATTGGGAGGCTTGAAGCAGGATAATATATTAAGTAATTTGCCAATTTCTTTTCTGTGTACCATTCCGTAATTTTTCGTTTATGGAAACAATTTCAAAGCAATGGTACTTTTATGCGGAGACTTGCTCTAGGTTGTCTTAGGGTGACGAATTACTGGCGAAGCGAAATCCCCGAACAAACACACCAGGTATAAGATACTACAATAAAGCTACCATAACAATAGGAAAGTCGATATTCATCAGTACTGTGAAGTGGCGAAAGCTACATGTCAAAAGAATCTATATCTGGGTACCAGGAGTTTGTATCATTTAAACATTAAGGTCAGACTAACACGATTAAAGTGGTATCATCAGCATGCAACCTGGACAAAAGCTCAATGTTCTAATGTATTCTTTACGATTGAATCACTTTTTGCCCTAGGTTCAGATAATAAACGAGTAAGGGTATGGATAGAACGAGGAATACGCTACAAGCTCTATAACATCGTTGAACGCAGCGTCTATAGATATAGTTCTGCTAGGATGTAGGCTGAATTTAATTTAAGATATAGCACCGTCTTGCAAGTGTGCACAGGAAGTATACTGTCACGACGGAACGTATCGATGTCAAGTACTTGAACCCTTCATGATAGTCCACGCCGTAGCAGAGAGTAAAGATAATCTTTTGATGTACATTAACGCTCGTCAGCACAAAGAAATGCTTATGGACGATTACTTTGGGAGCTAAAGTATGGCTTGTGTGCAGTGTCCAGCGTATTTTCTATACCTCGATCTCATCGAAAATCTTTAGATCGTCCTATAAGAGCTGTCTCTGATCATCTGTTCCATCCAAATACTCACCAAGAGCTGAAAATTACCCTTCTACAGAAATAATAGTTATTATCTTCTGCTGTATGGGAACATCATCTGATTGAAGGTATTAAACATTGATGCGAAGCTTGTGATAACATCATGGGAGGACACATCCCATATAAGGACTTGCTTTGTTTGTTTGTATAGCATATAGAAATTATGAAAAGTGAACAGTATACCGAGAATATGTTCTTTATTATTACTACACCCATTAAGATATTCCTCAATTAAAATACAGTTTTTGTAATTTTAATACCTCTTTGTTAAATTTGGAGGCAATCACAGCAGAAGTTATGTCGGATTTACTGCCGGGTACTAGACTTTTTTGAAGGCAGTGTACATTTTGGAAAATCAATGTAATGGAAAAGAAAATAGAGCGTTTCCAAAGCTTCTGTAAATATTAATTCAATAAATTGAAATGTAGTCGCTAAAAATTGGAATCGAAAAGTAACGTGGAATGTAATAAAACTTTATGGCATAAAAAATTTAATCATATAAACGAAAAGTATTTGGGATATTTGACAAAATATCGAATGGGGAGAGGATTATGTTTTGATTCAAATAACTTAAAACTTATGTAATAGGCAAATTATCTCATGAATTTTTATAATGTATGACTATATTCACACGGAATTATAATATACACCATTTTTTCAACACTGCAAAAATTCACGTTTCGTACTGCGAAAAAAATTTCTTTAAGAAGGACTTATGGCGTAGAACCATTAATAAGACTAAGGTGCGATGTTGTAGAGTATCTAATCCATTACAGCGGCAATCGTAAAATGTATATTTATGTACAAGAACATAATACCTATAATTACAGGAACATTATGTAGTTTATATACAAGAACATTATTAAGAATTAGCTACATCATAACGCGAGTGCAAGTAGCATCCGAAATACGAACATCCGAAAGTACTGATAAAGTTCTGAGGCTTGCTTATAAGAGCCAAGGGTAAAAACGTTGCGCATGCGGCATGTGCAAGTCTAGAGTCTCTGGAAAGAGCAAGAAAGGTTTATGCTAATTACTTGATTAGCTTCTTCATGCAAATTGCTGGAGGAGTGTCGCCATAGTACACCCCCTCATCGTAAAAGAACTGGAAATCTGAAACGAACTTCCATACCTGGTAACTGTAGAGGTAGAGGAGAAAGGCGTCTGAAACCTGTGTAGATGTTCCTGTTTCGTCCTCTAAGGGTTTTAGTAGAAATGAGGGTTTCAAACGATCAATGCAGATGTTGCTTTTTCGTCTGCGGTTATTCACTGTGTAGTATTTGTCTGTATATACACAAACTTGAAAAGATCCATCATATGGTGTCTGCCGACGTACAAAGTCGCTTCGTAGTACCGTAAAGGTCGACATACAAAGTCGTTTCGTACAAAAACATGAGATGACTTCGAAAGTTCCTTGTGGATAAAAACATTTTTTGAATGACGTGAAACTAGAACTGGTTTTAAACGTTGCGTTGCATTTGTCGTCTTAATTGTAAAACGAATTAATGTGCATGTTTTGGGATATCCTTCAGTGATGTGTCACGTAGGAATTCACATGGCAATCATAAGAATACTCCGTAGGTCAATTCTGCACTAGATGCTTTCAGATCTTCTTTTATTGATGATCGGACACCTAAAATTACACTTGGTAGTACATATATCCAACGTTCTGTTTCTTGGCAGGGTATTGCCGATTTAAGTTGGCGGAGAAAGAGTTCCATCATGGAATTGGAGTCAGGGTGATATGCTTTCTTTCTGGTTTTTCGGCTTCCTAAAAATCTCATTAGGTGATGAAATAAATCACTTTCGAATTGTCGCCCATGCTCGAGAATAATGACCAGAAGACGTAGTAGATCCACCTTTCTTGAGATTTGATGACTCCAATTCACCGGAGAAGAGAAATTTCAATTTGTATGAGTGTCTACTTTAATTTACGTGAACTCTAAAAAACGTACGTGTTCCATAGTTCCTTACGCAACTATGACTACAACTAAGACTGCCAAAACTCTTTTGACCTCGCCAACAAAGCAATAAATGCTTCAGCTTCAAATGAAGATTTTAGTTCTGCTAAACTCTCAAAAGTTGTTTTCAAAGCACATCCGTTCTGACAAACAAACCCTGATTTGCGGTTTTTGCACTTTGACTGTCAATTCCTGGTTTCCGGAATAGTAAATGAATAAAACAAAATTTCGTTGCGGAATTGCAGCGCTAGATTCTGATGTATTGGCTCATGTCACAGATCTGATTCGCAAACCTCCAGAAAATGAACTGTACTCAGTGTTGAAAAAACGGATCATTTTGCACTTTGCATATTCTGAAGTTACAAAACTTCGCACCCTTTTGAAAGAATTGCATTTAGGAGATAGGAAACCAATTCATTTACTTCGTACGATGCAAGATCTTGCCGGAACGAGAATAGACGAAGACATACTTCGCACGTTGTTCTTTCAACGATTACCTGTACATATAGATCACATTTTATGGATTAGTTCAGAATCCCTGAAAAAAATTTCAGAAATATCGGACAAAATCTGCGATGTTTCAACTTCACTTTCAGTATCAGAAGTAGCAGAGAACAATCATACTTCGCGCTTAGAAGCTCAAGTTGCAAACCTGACGTAAACCGTTGAGCAACTTTAAAGAAAACTGCAAACTACTGAGCAATCTAGACAACGAACTCGATCACAACCCAGATATGGATCGCAATCCAGAAAAGTCAATATGTGTTGGTATAACACAAAATTTCAAGACAAAGCTCTTAAATGTATAAAGTCATGTAAATTTTTTGACGGAAAACTAGGCGGCCTTATCATTTCAGCTACGATGCATAGAAGACTTGAGAACAGTCACGTATTCCTATATGACAAACTACATATCTCATATAAAAATTCTAATTGACAGCGGCGCAATCATATCAATTCTTCCAAGTAACAGGCACACTGCCACAGTAAAAAATAATTCCCGCTAGACTCAGCAAGCGGAACCAAAATAAAAACGTTCGGAACGAAACAACTAATTTTAAAATTTGGACTTCAAAGAAAATTCATTGGGGATTTCACAATTGCCGATGTTTCTCGAGCAATTTTAGCAGCAAATTTCCTAGCAAAATTCGGATTACTAGTCGACATGAAATATCAGACTAATCGACAGCTGCACAAAAGTCAGTATAAAAGGAAGTACGACTCAGATACCCTCACTTGGACTAGCAACAGCGAGTAACAATTCACCATATACTCGTTTGCTGAGAGAATTTCCAAGCTTAATGCAAATAAATTCCCTTCAAGTTGTAAAGCATGATAGAACCCACTGTATCCAAACTCGAAGACCTCCAGTTCATGCGAAAGCAAGACGTTTAGATCCCGACAAACTAAAATCAGTCAAAACCGAATTTGAATTTCTACACCGACAAGATATTTGTAGACGATCAAAAAGTCCATAATCAAGCCCCATACACGTCGTAACGAAAAAGACGGCGGATTTCGAATATGCGAAGACTGCAAATGCTAAATGCAGTAGCAATTCCAGATAGATGTCTCATAGCTCACATACGATTTTACACAGAACCTCGAAAATAAAAAGGAGTTTTCTACGCTCGATTTGGTACTACCAAGCATACTACTAGATTCTTGTGGAACAAGATGATGTCCCGAAAACAGCTGTGATTACGCCGTTCGGACTATTTGAATTTCTGTTCATGCCATCCGGTTTATGCAACGCAATTCAAACCTTTCAAACATTAATTCTCGAAGTCTTAGATGATTTAGATTTTTGTTTTGTATATATCGACGATCGATGCCAATCGCTTCAGAAAACGAAGCTAAACACCAAGAACACTTATGCATAGTATTTGAGCGATACCCGCAATATAGAGTAGTAATAAATACTTCCAAATGCGTTTTTGGCCAATCTCAAGTAAAATTCCTAGAACACATGGTTACAGCAAAAGGCATTTATCCTTTACCAGACAGAGTATCTACCATACAAAATTTCCCATTACCAAAAACTGCACAGGATTTAAGAAGATATTTAGAGATTTTAAACTTTTACCGTAGGTTTTCAACACAAGCTGCAGGAATTCAAGCAGTTCTGTACGATTTCATACCTGGAAACTAAAGACGCGACAGTTAAGTACAGTGGACCAAAATCACAAAAACTGCATTTCCAGCATGTAAAATCTTACTTTCAAGTGCATCACTATTGACTTATCCTACAACAAGTGGTAACTTTTCACTTTCGGTAGAAGCATCTTTTGAAGCGATCGGATTGGCATTACAACAAAAGCAAAATGTAAAATTATGCCCATTAGCATTTTTTTCACAAAAATTAAATGCCTCAGAACGGAAGTATAGCACTTACGACCGTGAACTTCTCGCAACATTTTCTGCCATAAAGTATTTTTGGCACAGGATATAAGGAAGATATTTTATCCAATGCAAAGGATAGAAGGAAGAGATTTTATCTTATGCACAGACCACAAACCTCTTACAGATGCATTTCAACAAAAAACCGAGAAGATGACTCCACGTCAATTAAGACACCTGAAATTTATTAGTCAATTCACAACTAATATTCAATACATTCCCGGTTCAACAAATGCAGTAGCTGAAGCACTTTCTCGCATGGAAGACATCCATACACCAACTGTGCTTGATTATGAAGCAATCGCAAAATCACCTCCGGGTCACCACTCTATGGCGTAGGGCCGTACATAAGGGGAAGGTACGATGTTGTAGAGTATCCATTACAGCGGCAATCATAAAATGCATATTTATTAACAAGAACATATTAACTAAATTTACAGGAACATTGCGTAGTTTATATACAGGAACATTATTAAAATAAAGCTACATCATAACGCGCGTGCAGATAGCATCCGAAATACGAATGTCCGAATGCACTGATAATGTTCTGAGGCTCACTTATAATAGCCAGGGTAGAAGCGTTGCGTATGCGGCATATGCAAATCTAGTCTCTGGGGAGAGCAAGAAAGTTTTATATTAATCACTTGATCAGCGGCTTTGTGCAAATCTCTGAAGTATCGCCAAAGACTGTAAAATGAGGACAAACGAACTTATCTGTTCACTATGGCGAACAAAATTATGATATCTCCTCAAATTATAGCAATACTTCTAATATACTTTGGAGTTGAAGGCTTAACTTCAAATTTAGAGGTTAAAATTGGAATTCGCAAGTATTTATTATATAGCCTACGATATTATATGACTTACCTTTATACTCAGGGTAGTACATATTTTGTAGACGATCAAAGCAACAGTTTAAATCATTTTATATATATATAATGATTTAATTTATCAACGTTCTTCTAAACTTCATTTGTGACTATAAAATACAATCAATAGGTAAAATATACTTTATAAAAATAAATGATTGGGAAAACATGAGTAACGTAATTAAGCACAAATAAAACAGCAGTATATTCAACAATTATTTTATTTATGCTTAAATATATTATAAAATGCAAGATTGTATGAAATATACAAAATTAAAATACTTTTAACAAAACCGTAACATTTTTTATTTATCTACATGCGCATGCCCCCTTTAATCGAATAGAAATAGTTCAGGCATTATTAAATATTATACAATATTACATTGAGATCTTAATATAAACATTGATTCTTTCTTTAAAACATTAAAATTCACAATTTCAATCCATTGCTTATACAATTCAAATGAAAATAATTCATTTAAATATTCAGAAATGGAATTAATTTCAATATTTAGAAATGCAAAAGTATATATTAAGTTTACTATATAATTGCTGTTTACTCCTCGCTTAAACTTTTGTTCGATTTAAAAGCAGACGATTTGGCTAACAATAGACTGAATTGAAAATTAACGGTGTTTGAAGAAGCTTGAATATATCATTGTTGTACTTTTAACGGATAGAAATTTCCACCTTCTAATATTTATAGTAAAGCATAGTATTAATCATTTATATTAAATAAAATGAAAAATTGTAAATAAATTGACTGTTTTTGTATATTTTATGCACAAAAAATATTAAAATGTGCCTATTTTACTTTTAATATAAAAATGCTTTTATATTTTATAGAAAGATAAAGTGTTAAAATGTTTAGTTAAACTTAATCAAGAATCTGGTAAAAATGTTACTGCATTAGGATTGCTGACCATTAACCAACGACTTTGTAGACATATTATTTACTTAAACAAAATACCCCCGATGCTTATTGGATAAGCGCCTGCTATTTAACTAATACATATGCAGTAACACTACTCAATTTCTAAACGCAATCTATCTAACAAAGTAAATAATAAAAAAGACGCTCTCCCGCAAAGAAAAGTAAAAATATTCAAAACATCATTATTCCCTTAGGAGAGGCTTTAAGCGCTAGTGCAGTCACAACAAACGAACAGCAGAAGGAAAAATAACGTCGATACGCAAAGAGTCAATAAAATGCGCGTTTTTCCTTTATCTGTAGGCATAAAAATTCACCAATAATTAAATTACGTATTGATTATTTTTTTCGACAGGATGTTAAGACATACAGGCACTTTTTCCAAACTATGGAATTGTGCTATTGTTGCTTTTTGGGATGCGGCGAAATGTGTATCAGGTAGCCAAAAAATGCAAATGTCGATATTAAAAAGATAAATAAGAAGGTGTTGTCCTATGGATTCGGTTCACATTCGTCAGAAGGAATTGTGGTGCTCAAATGAAAAATATAACTTAGCGTTGAATTTATAATTATTAAATTACACATCATTAACGTGGTCGTTATCGTAAGTCGTATGCATCGTATTGTGCAGCATTGAAACCCACCATTAAATTTTTGTGCGAGTTTCCGAAATAAAATATATTAACATAATACTACGCAATTAATTTCACCCCCCCCCCCCATATTTTAACTTTAAAATACATATTTACTAAGCACCTTATAATCATAATAAGATTACAACAATTATCACATATATTTAAGGGGGAGCCTGAATATATGAGACCAGGTATACTCTTTTAAAACAGGATTATGTTCTTTCATAATAGATGATAGATACATAGCTTTGTTACTGTCTTTAGACGCTGAACTGCATGTTGAATTTTTATTGTTGCCTTTTGGCAATGCACAACACAAACTCGCTATTTTGCGTATTATAGACTGTATAACACAAACTCGCTATTTTGCATATTTTGGACTCTATCTGTCCATGCATGTCTCTTCAACTATTATTACCGCAATGTTATGAAGCCACTACTTATACAAAGGCTGTATGGGTATAGAGACTCTTGTCTGATTGCTGACTCTAGCATATCGTTTGTGGCACCTTATGTATGTCTCGGTGTGGAACTAATAATGCATGTCCTTCCTCTGTGTGCAACTTAATGCATATCCTGCCTCTGTGTGGAACTTAATACTTCTCGTCTATTCTTACTGCACTTTACGAGAACCTTGATGCATATCGTCTTCTTTGTTGAACTCTATTCTCATCAACCTCCTGCCTGTTTCCCCCACTTTTTGCCTGAGGTCTAGACACGTCTACCGTATCTCATTGGTTGACCTCAAGGAGATGAGGATACCCTTCCTCATTGGTTAAACCTTTAACCGATCCTATGGATTCATCTTTAACCTCCAGTAACTGCTCTGGCTAGGCCACACCTGTACTCGAAGCCCCCTTATTTATGGCTTTCCTGACCTCCTGAGTCGGAGCTGCTGTAAATTAGCGTCAACCAGTTTTGACCCTTTGTATGTATTGAGTGTTGAAAACCCAGACCACACGACCAACCCGAAGGCTTATGGTAGCAAGATGTGTGGCCGGGAACTTTATTTTTATGATTTAAGAGATTACAGTACATATATTAAAATGAATCACAGCACAAGAAGTTACATCAAGAAAAGAAGAAAAGGGCGGCGACAGTACATAACAAGAAAGACAAACAAATAAGACAAACATAAGAAAATTGTAAAGAGGCGAAAACCCCGAAGGAAAAAAAACCCTGGCACAAAATACAATAAAAAAGAAATTACGGAAAATAAGAAAATGGTCAGGGTTGGAAGACTATAAGGGTTAGGATATAGTTAATATAACCAAATTTAAAATTTGATATTTATCAAAAGTTACAGATGTCAAATTTTTCTAAACATAAAACAGGGTTGAAATTATTAAGTGCATAAAAACAAAGTTACAGAGATTTACACTGTATGTACACTGTGGACTCCAAGAGAGTAGACCAGTTAATACCGTGGGAATATACAAATATGTACAAAGAGAATACACAAATATGTACAAAGAGAATATACAAATATGTACAATGTGGGGAACAGTGTAGAAGTTCACAGACCAAGGAGAACCAGAGGACCCCAGGTGGATCAGGTGACTTTGTTTGAGATTTCTCGAACGGCGAGAATACAATTTTTAATTCTTAGGATCGAAGATTTATTTTTTCAGACGTTGGTGAACCAGGCCGCAGAATTAGCGTCAGAGGAACAGGAAAGGTGGAAGGGTCTGGTATACAGACAAAGAAAAATTAAATGGTCGGCGTCACCATAGGAGTTGCAAACGCCATTAAAGGAAGATTTGTGTTTGAAAAAGTGGAGGTAGTCCAAAATGAGGCCGTGGCCAGTAAAAAGTATGTTAAAAATTTATTGGAAATTAAGATGTTTGAATCTACAATGGAAAGGAATTTTGAAATTCTAGCGGGGTCGTGAGAACGGTGAGATATGTATTCATTTACATAAGTCTGCCAATTCTTAATAAGAAGAAAATTTTTACAATATTTTTAAGAAGAGAGTAAGGAAATGGGATCTGAAGAGGGGAGCCGGAGAAGGCGGCTAATTTGGCGTGATGGTCTGCGAACTCGTTACCAAGGTTGTTATCGTGGGCTTTGTCACAGCGGGAATTCCGAGGGCATAAAAAGTCGCAACGGATTCCCGCCTGACACGGCAGACCGAGAAAGTCTAACTTTCTCAGGATATTTCTCTACCCAGGTTCTAAACACACCTCCGGTCAATTGGAGGAATTCCAATTGATGACCTGCGGAAAACCTAACCAAAATCCAAAATAAACAGAAAATATACATTTACCTTTAAGAACTCATCCAAGGCTGAAAAATTCATAAATCAACACAAATAAAAACTCAGTTTAATTTCAAATTCCAATTTATTAAATTCTTAAGAAAAGGAGTTAGCATAACAAATACAATTTCTGAATTACAATCAACTTTAAACCACTGGACCTCTTCTACTGAAAATTATCGGCTCTTTGCCAGAATTTAAATATCAATTCAATAAATCATTAATTCCAAAATTTACATATTAATATAACATATTCACTAATATTAACTAAGGTATGATCATGGAGAGAAATCACGCACTCGAGGAACGCTTAAGGCTTAACTGTTAAATTTACTTAAATCCAATTATTTCACTTCATGGAATTAATTTAGTAGTATTTTAGCTCAGAAGATCTTGAGAATACATCAGGAGGTTCAGTTCGCCAGAACACAAGACAGTCGAGGGAGCAGCCTCCAATTGAAAAGGTCGCTTACCTCCATATCTGGAAGGACTCAGAAAGATTGAAGACCACACATCCGCCAGAGTTCCCTCGGGGAGAAATCTTCCCCGACCAAGGAGAGGCGGCAGGCAGGCACGAAGGATACGAGCAACGACCCGCACAGGGCTCAGGCTTCATCTCGGACTCCAATCGAAGCGGTCTACAGGCATCCGGAACAGGGGGTTCCCGGACGGTCAACGGCGGCAGCAAGCATCGAGGCTCGGCATCAGCGAAGTCCCAGTCAATGTAGTGGCGATGGTAGCGGCAGTGGCATCTCTCCCGACTCCCACAACACGGTAACTCAACCTGAGGGTTAAGTCCCGAGCCAACGTGGGTTCGACGATGTTTTCCAGGGAGAGAGCCCCGAAACAAGAATCTCGCAGCTTTTAAACACTCCGGGTGGATCCAGGACCCGGCCAATTAAAATTTAAGAGGGGCTCACATCTTCTCTTCTCAGCCAATCCAAAAATGCTTCCATTTCAAATACATCCAGGGATCCGCCCCTACAAACGGCAAAGTTCAAGGCACGTGCAGAACCACACGAAATCCACCACAAGATTGCATCACCCAACAAAGCGAAAAAAAACATGGAGACAACTGTCTCCACCAGCAAACAAGTGCGACCTTGAGTGACGTACGTTGTTTATCGAGTGTGAAAGAATTATTATAAAATAAAAATGGCCACGATTCAATACAGATTCAAATAAATTTAAATAAGGTAAAATATATACAATGACATGAGGGTTCCAGGACACAGATTAATTAAATATCAATATAAATTTTAAAAAGTATCATAATTATATAATTTACAAAGGAGTGACGAATTCCGTCACGACAGTTTTAACCCAGGAAAGATTGATAAGATCTTTTGAGGAGTTGGCTTTGGTTTTAATGTTAATAAGAAAATTTGATTTGTTTTTTATAGAGTTGAGAGCCGAAATTGAGGAGAGACTATTAGAAAATGTGTTTACCTTTAAATTATTATCCTTAGCCCAAGAAATGGCAAAGTCAATGGCAGCAATTTCTGCCTGAAATACCATATTCTCGCCGTCAAGTTTGAAGGAGTAAAAACCCAGTCCATGACATCATGTTTAAATATACACACAGCGAAACCTGTGTTTTCATTAATAGAGGAACCATCTGTGTACATATTAATATTGGAAAAGGAAAGGGGGTCATGATGTTCGAAAAAGGAGATGCGGTTGGAGGGATGAAAATTTGAAAGAGGCGAATTGAAATCAAAAAGGAAAGAATCAGGAATGTTTGCATCAGTTAAGGAATTTAAGTGATGTTTCCAGAATATATATTTTGAATGTTGAATTGTTATAACAAGATGTATGCGGGGAATGCCGGTCAGGGAGAAAAGAGAGACGTTAGAAGAGGTTCTAAAGCCGGTGGACATTTTAAGTACGAAGACCCTCTGAAGAGAAAGTAAATTTTTTATTTGAGCCCCAGTAAGTTTATTACCCCCAGACACCCGCCCCATAGGAAATAATTTTTTCAATAACCGACAGGTACCAGACCTTTAAGAATGATTTATTTACTCCCCAGCAACCCGCAAGTTTACCAAAAGTAGAAGCGATCTTACAACATATCTCTTTTAAGTAGAAAACGTGTGCGCTCCATTTAAAATTGTCGTCCAGGATTAATCCAAGGAATTTCAGATTTCTGGAGATTTTTATCTTATTTCCGTCAACTTTAAAAGTGGGATTTTTCTTGATTTTGGATTTAGACCTGTTAAAGATAATAGCATTACATTTTTCATGAGAGATTTCAAGTTTCAAACTTCAGAGGTATCCTGAAACACAGTTTAAGAGAATATTGGTGTTAGTTGCTAGGGAGCGGAGGGTAGGATCGGAAGTTACCACCGCGAGATTATCCGCAAAGGCTTGTAAGTAGTGATGGTCGTTATTTAAAAGAAGTATTTTGTTGAAGTAGATTCCCCACAGGGTAGGAGAAATGACTGAACCCTAAGGGGCGCCACAGGAAATTTGTTTTGAGAAAATAGAAGAGCAGTCGGAGAAAGAAATATGTCTGTCTTGAAGATAAGAATAGATGAAGTTTTGATAAGTTGAGGGAAAATTTATTTGGTTGAAGGTGCTGGGAAGAATACCCCAGTTCATGTTATCGAAAGCCCCGCGGATGTCTACGGTGGCAAGGGAGACATAATGTCCAGGACGAAGTTTACCAATAGAGCTAATCAACCCGTGAATCGCATCCTCACAGCTGCGCAAATCACGAAAAGCAAATTGGAGAGGGTGGAGGATATTCCCAGAGGCAAGCCAGAAGTAAAGCTTGATGATAAAGATTTTTTCAATAATCTTCCCAAGGGTTGGGAAAAGACAGATAGGACGATAGAACGAACAAAGTGTGGGGTCTTTTCCCGTTTTATTAATAAATAGTACGTTAGCTGTTTTTAAACAGGAGGGAAAGTGACAAAAAGTAAAGCAAAGATTTATAATTTTTGAGATTAGGGAAGGGAAGGCTTTAAAGAGTTTTTTCCAAATATTAAAATCGATTTTGCAGGGACCAGGGGCCCTACCACTTTTGAAGTTAATAAAAACTATAAAAAGTTCCTCTGGGGAAACACCTCCAAATCCATGAGTCGGTAGAGTGACAGAGGGTAAACCAGCAAAATGTGTGTCATCCTTAAATCAATGGTCCAGAAGCCGTACATTTTTTTTGCTGAGAGAGGTTAAGATTTTCTGGAAATTGGAGTTCTAAACTATTAATTTTCCGATGTTTCTGGAAGGCAAATTTGAAGTGTGTATTAAAAGAGGAGTTACAACTTGAGTAAAAGGCTTTCCCAGAATCTAATTTTGTTTTGTTTATTGATTTTCTGTATTTTGCCTTGTTGAGTTTATATTTGATTTTTGCAGCCGAAATGAGTTCTGGAGAAGCGGAGATTCTCTTCAAGGATTTGGTCCTTTTGAAAAGGGCAGAAACAAAGTTGCAAAATTTAAATAAATTTCAGTTCCACCAAGTAAAACCTTTAGCTCGGGGGGATTCTTTTTTTCTTTATGTTGAGAAAGAGCACAATTTTGGACAAATTGAGTAAAAGTTGTAAAAAATTCATCAAGATCTATGGTATTAGTAATGTTTTCAATTAGAGAATTTAAGTGATTAATATGAGATTTAAAATGAAAAATTAATTTACCCAGATTATATTGGGTTTTAAGATAAAAGTCCTGGGAAGGGGGGAAATCAAGGTTAAGGGTTATTTGAATCATATGATGATCACTGAGTGAGTCATCGGAGAGAAGGACTCTTTGTATGTGTGTTAGAACTCATCAATCCTTATATTATACACAGCCTGAATGTACACTGGTCTCACAGGAACGTTTTTCGATCATCCCGGTGATATCAAGATGGGAAATCTGTTATACTATTTTTGGTCACTGAGAATCCGTCCACCGTTAAGAATAATATTTTTGGTCACTGTTGAAAATTTTGAAAATCGCTCGAAATCGTATTAAAATATAAAATAACTAAAACTACTGATTCGAATGAAAACAAAATATTGCTGAGGTGTATTGTCCTGGGTCCGGAAGTACCTATGTATTAAATACCATGGCCGCATGAAGATTTGCTGTTGCAGACCGCACACATCACACACACAGACATTTTCTTTTATTATGTAAAATAAAAATAAATATTAATGCGTTTCTCTGTCATGTGTTTGTTCGTCTGTTTGTTACATAACAGAAAAGTTAAGCGAACAACTCATTGCTATGAAATTTGGAACAGTGATGTTTTATTTCAAGTCTAGTAATACCTTAGAAATTTTTAATTAGAATCACTTTTTCGGTTATTTAATGCTGAAGCGCTATTTTGAGAGATTTTCGCAAAAACCAGTTCCTTACTACTCAAAAGTATTATTACTATGTTCCCATCTTAACACCATAGGACAGTTCAATTAATTTTAGCAATTTTGGCAATTTCATGGTGCACCAGCTAATATCGCATTCCAATGAAGATTAGTACGTATTTATATGTGACTAATATTTAACTTCTCTGTCATAAAAAATTCTTTGCTAGTGAAAATGTAATAACTTCTGATGCGTAGGTAACTTCTGAGCCGTATCATACGCATTGTGGATATGCATTTTTATAATGATAGAGCACTTTTGGAGATGCATCGTGATTTAGTTTGTTAACTGAGTTTATTTGTTTGGTTCATAAAGAATAGTTTACTACATTTGCATGCAATTTAAGCTAAATAATTTCATTCATATTCTAAATACTCTTTGTGGGTAAGAATTTTCCTAATGATAGTACACATTTTTGGGATACATTTTTATTTATTTTGTTAACTGAGTTTATTTATTTGATTAATTACTGCATTTGAACTCATTTTATGCTGGATAATTTTATTCATGTGGGTATGAATTTTCATAATGATGGAACACATTTTGGAGATGCATTGTTATTTATTTTGTCAGCTGAGTTTATTTAATTGGTTCATACAGTAAATTTTAATTCCATTGGACTTCTCTTTCGCTATAGTATTTTGTTCATTTTATTTGTACGCATTGCATTGAAATGAAAGTGCAAGTGTGGATGTTAAATTCGAGATTGTCATTATCGTTTCATATTTATCGTCATAATCATTTTAACATTTATAACACAATTACACAGCTTTTACACATATCACTTATTATTATAAAACACGTTAGGGGAACAAATACAGTAAAACTTTCATTATGAACACAGTGTCATTTTACATGTAATCATTTATTTAATTCTCTTTACGAAATTCCATATACAAGACGAAATAAAATAGTAAATTTATGCATAGTTTTAACACATATTATTAGAAATGAAAGTATTTTTATTCATTGTGACTAAAAATATATATATTCCTTTTGTATTTCATTTTATGTAAGAAAAGATATATTATATCAAACTTTGCATAACCAATATTTACTTAAAATAGAAATTTACAGCTAAACAGCGGTTAACATAATCCCGCATTGCTTAGTATTGGGAGTATAAAAACATTCTTTGCTCACCGTTACACGATCACTTGATCTTAGTTTTATGCTCTTAGCATTTCATAAATATTCATGAAGTTCAATGCAGAAGGAATTTTTGTTTTAATAACTGTTAAAGGTACGTAGGTAAAGAGCCGTATCAGTGAAATTCTTTGCATTATATATTCTCCTTTTAAAAAGCAAAAATGCATGAAAGCATGCTTTGACTCCATTAAAATATCATTACATTAGCATGCATTCATTAATTCACGTTTATGGAAGAATTTCAGAAGTATGGTTTAAAAACATATTTTTTGGTGATATGTTCTGAAACGTTTGACATAATACAATTTTATGATGATTTACCACGTAATTAGTTGTGAAAAACATGTAATTTCACACTTAGAAAACTCGCTTAAAATGAGTGTTTTCTGAAAACTATGACCTCGCTATAATTACAGATACCAGCATTCCTTGATCGATTTCGTTTTTTCTATCATTATTCAGTACGATGTGACCGATTGTGACAAGAAGACTTGCTATGTCCTGCAATATGTGCCAGTCGACAGTGCTTTTATCACAATCCTAGCTTTGGTAACAAACCGTGAAATATAATTACTTGATATAAATTGATAGTTTGCAGTTTCGTGCAGCCTAATCTCAACTTTCTAAAATAATTCCTGCCGCCTGACTGATTTTGATGAGTTTCAATGAAGTTGGTATTCCAACATGTAGCAATTCACACATGTAGCAAGTTGCATTGCTGCTTTTGCAGTTATAGGATATTACGAGCCGACTATGGCTCGTAACTATGATTATTAAAAGATAAGAAATCAAAGGGATGTTCATTCCTCCATTTATACGAATTGTACAGAAACCGAGAACTAGGAAAATATAATTAACTAACAGTTTATTCAAAATATTTAGTCAATATAAATACACTGAATTTTTCTCTGGCTTTCGATTAAAAATCTACATTTAGTACTGTATGCAGTTTAGAATCTTCATATAAATTCGTTATAGATATTAAAATTTGCCTTATTGAATTCCTCCCTTTTCGTGTGTCAGCTGACAGGAATATTTGTGAATACTCTGTCTCACAAACGGCACAATTGAGAAAGATGCTATATTTGGAAAACTTGTGGAACTTCTGTGCATACTTTTATATCATCGCCTTTAATTGTACTGGGTAGCCATCCTTTGTGAACTTATCGTCCTTGGTTGGAAAGTTACAGAATTTGTCAATATTCTATCTTATAAATGTCTCAACCGATGAAATCAGAGCTTCTACAAAGTTGAGCTACTGTTAAAAAATAATACGTTGTTTATTGACACCTATATTCTTCAAATAAATCTTCATGCATTTGCTGCTATCTATCTGTCTGTGAAGTTATTTATATTGTCTCTATAGCGAAAATTGTTTATCCTAAAAACTTCACCTAAATATTGTATTCATTGATAAGAAGGTTTTTTCCATGATTGTACTTTTCAATTCACTCCTCGAGTTTAGCGTCATCTGTAGGCATGCTATTTGATCAGATACGTCCCGGACACTTAATCCTAAGATACTAATGTTATGGAAGATTTTTTCGAACGATACCATAACTCTCATTATTGATCACTCTATAGATAATATAAAATAATAAAAACATTTCTTATATCATTAAAGCGACTCGTGATAAGTTCTACAATGGCTTTCATTCATGTTTGGTTAAAGTAATTACAAAGCATTTACGCAGTTGTAATAAAATAGAGTATATTTATTTTTCATAGTTATTTTTTGTTTAAAGTGTGCAGCATGCAAAATATCTCGAACATGATGCATATAAGCGTTTTACAAAAATACCAATTGCTTGCTTTTTATTACATATAAAATAACTATTTTATATGTAATAAAAACAATCTAGCATTATTTTGACATAATTTTCTTTTTCTGACACATTTTTTACTTTTCGAAGGAAGTTGTTCAAACATTGATGATCTGTCCCTAATCGTTTAGCTAGAAAATCATTAAATTTCTGACGTTCATTGAAATATGCATATAAAATTTTATGTGATTTATTCAATTTGTTCAAAAGATAGATCTAATATTGTATTAGCAATCCCACACAAACACGTATCGCTGAATAACATTTGAATCGTATTCAAGGATGCTCAAAATGTGTTATCCTGGAAATGCGCAATCCTAAGAAGTGCGAGTTGTATGTGTGTGGGAATAATCTTGCTGTTAAATGACCCCTTGCAGACGTTCATTCGCGGCTAAACTTTAATCACTTTCTTAGCTAGTCCACAGGACTTTGTATACCAGCTCTCTTGGTTCTTGGAATATTTCATCTTGGTGCTTTCATATTTTGATAAAGAACGCTTAATACTAACTTTAAGCAGCGATATTCCTACAAAAATCCCGACGTTGTCATCTTGTTAGAAGAATGGGGTAATATAAAATATAACTCTAGTATAACATAACTGTAGAAATAAAATTCTAGTGTTAATAGTTACAGCTTTTATGCAATTTAAAATCATATTTGAAAAAAATCGTGATTATATTTACCAAATAAAATCTGATTATGTCATCGCAAGACTTTTCTTAACAGGTTTTATATTATATTTTTATCTTTCTTGATGTGCATTAATTTGATTTTAATAGCACTCAACTTATTGATTGAATACTTATTTGAAATTGTACAGAAACTGCAGTTTCAAAATAATTCCCTTTCTCATTTGGCATCTCTGTTCGTTTTGGGGGGCAATTTTGAGAACATTTTATGTGTAGTTATATTCTGTAGCAGTCTAGAGTTATTGAGTTTTTATACGTAGAAGGCTTACAACGAATATTAATTGAAATTAGATTGTTCAACTAAATTTACCTGAAATTCAATTTGAATTAGATTATTTTCTGTGGAGAAAAGTGCTAATTCCCGAACAACAATACAAATATGGATACATCAACACCATTAAAACTTATACATTAACACCATTAAAACTAAATGGATTTTGGCAAAATTATTAGCATCAAAATACACAGGTATTAATAAGTATGTAAGTAAATAAACTTTCTGAATCTGCGAAAGTTTACGTGCCCATAATACTGCACCTGTAAAACTGGTACATTTAACGAAATTTTGATTATATTGTTCGAAAATATGCAATATATGTCAATAAAAGTTTATTCAAAACCTCTAAACTGCCATATAAAATTGCATGAAACACTGTATTACATATACAATTATTAATTAATATATTTTACATTCCTGATTTTAAATTTTCCCCTAGAAATTATGACATAATTTAGGAATTTCAAATGTTTAAATGAATATTAAATCTTTAATTATCCAACATAACCTGTCTTACAAATAGAAACCATAAGAAAACAACTTACAAATATCCAACCTTAAAAGAGTATATTAAAACTCCACTTTATAGAAATACCACTGTGTAAATTCTTACCTTGAAATACGTTTTTTCCTTTAATATTCCGCATATTTTACAAAGTTTAAGTTGTAACATGTCTTCATAGAGTGTCCTAGGTAGAAATAGACAAGAGGATCAAATTCTGAGGACCTAGATGGCTCTACAAGCTACACCCATGCCTACACTAAATATAGTCACCATGAATTTGCAGATTTGAAAGGCTACTCGAGAGGATATGGGTCAGAGGTAGGATGGCATGGTCCCTGCGATTGTATTTCCAGTCGGTTCCTGTCTTAATTGGGTGGCATCTTGGGCATTCAGATTTCTACCATGATGTGTCTTTGGTCTTTGAATAAGCAGAAGCTGAAATGTCTCCACTTTCACCTGGTCTTAGTCTTAAACTTATTCTGGAGCAAGAGAGTTTAGCAATAGCAACAGATTGTCCTTCTTCTTAAGGCATGCGCATTAAGAAATTAATCACATAAATCCATTTGAAATAAATAGGCATTACTTTTTTATTAAATTGCAGTCGATTTATTTTTAAATTCAAAGAAACAGTATTATTAAAATTCATAAAAAGTACTGTTAAAATAAAATAAATTATGTCCATTGCTTTACTGGTATTATACTTGCTTTTGCAGTACTTGCTTCATTGCTATTGCAAGTATTGATTATTCCATGCTAAAAAATGCATACAACGAGCAAAAATGTATGCACATATATCAAGTAATTATATATAATGCATCATCAATACATATCCCAAGTATTGATGATGCATTACATATAATTATGTGTCTTAGTGTCTTATGTCAGTTTTGCTGAAATTAAATCTGAACTATCAAGGTACAAAAAAATTATCATTTAGTCAAAAAATATGTTTCTTTAGCAAATACTTAAATATGAAAAACATGGTTTTATCTTCCTTTAACTTCATATTTGAATAAATATTCACGAAACCGCAGAAGGCGGAAACTGTAATGAAGGCATTTTCAAGAGATATGTAAATGCAGGGCATTTTTTCAGTTCTGTTAAGTGCAGCCGATTTACGAAAAAAATTAAAAACTATACCACATCGCGCAAGGCTTGCGATGGTAAGTGGATAGGAAAGAAAGTAAGAGTATTAAAAAACCTTTTTCGAAATCCGTTTATTCAGCTTTTACGAAGTTGAAGGGGAAATTTCAAAATGTGTAAAATATTCTACAATGATATGATGTATAAATATGATGTGTAAAAAGTTATATTGTGTCCTAGTTTAATTAATGCAAATGTCAAAGAAAAAATATAAATTGAAAATATTTAATTTATACTCAAGAAAAAGCAGAGTTTAATTTCAACAAGTAATCTGGTAATTCCGTTCCCAACCAATGGGTCATTGTTTCTCAGAATTTTACTACGAATCGTTGACGCCTAAGTGATAAGACGGCTTCAATGAGATAAGCCCAAAACTATTTTAAAGAAATGATTATCTATTATTTACTGGTTTATTTTTTAAAATATCTACTTACATATTTTCTTGCATATTTTCTAACTTACCTAACAAAATCGGTAAGTGGAGTTCCAAGGATTACAAATGGTGAGCGGACCTCTGCGAAAAACATCTTTATCTCTCGAAATGACTTAAGTACAGGAGAAGCGTTGCTGTTTAACAAGTAAGTCCGAAGAGTTTAACATGTAAGTCCGACAAGGGAACTTCTCTTTGTGAAAGGTTTTGCGACTCGTTTCATAGGCTGAGATTGTAATATATAATCCGCAATATGAAAATTACAGGGAGGGCAAAGCCAGTCTCCATCCCCATAGAAATTTGAACTATTTTTACTTGCATGGAATTGTATAAACAAAGCATTGAAATCGTGTAAAGAAACGCAACTGGAGTTTTTGAAGGCTCTATATGTTTTGAGATCTCTAGAACACGAAAAACTATTTTAACGTGACGTCTGTGTCTCTCTCTCCCTGTCTCTCTCTCTCACTGTATGTGTGTGTGTGTGTGTGTGTGTGTGTCTAGGTAATATATTTATCCACTCTGTCTCAAAAACTAATAGACTGAATTTCATACAATTTGATAGGTAAGACCTTTTATGGGTGACCCTGGTGTTTATTAGATTTTGGTACCGGATCTGGAACCGGGGTATGAGATTTTGGATAAAAGAATCCATCCTTTTTGCAAAATAACCAGCAAAAATATCATTTACCCAATCTAGTTAAAAACTAATTGACCAAATTTCACAAAATTTTTTTATAAGTCACTTGAAAGATACGCTGGTACTGATTAGATTTTATGTTATGCAATTAATCTCATTTTAATGAATTGTTAAAGAAATTAATAGAAAATGAATTTGAGTCTGCAGCGAAAGTCATGTGCTGCTCACATCATATATACTTTTTAATTCAGAAGTCGAAACAGCATATGCAGGAAAGAATGTGTACGGAATTTGGTTAAGATTCGCCAAATCATTTTCCCTACAGATTAATCTAAATATATCGCGTTTAACTTAAATCACCCTGTATATTGAAATCAAATTAAAAAAACATATTTAGAATAAATGCTTTTAATTATTATTGAATAAATTGCTCTACTTTAGTAATGCTTAATAACTTTTATAAGGCTGAATAAAACTACAATTGATGATTCTAAAGATAAAAAATCTGATGTGGGCAACACATGACTTTCCTTATATAATGTAATGAATTTTATACTTTTACAGTAAAAAAATAGATTTTTCTTATAGTAGATACTAATATTCTTTCCAAGATATTGAATTTTCGACAATTAGTCGTCATTTTCATTGATTTAGCGTCATATTTATCCATTTGGCGAGAATTTCGTTAATTTGGCAACATTTCAAAAAAGTCGCCAAGTTGGCGACATTCCGCCAAATTCGTCGCCAAAATCTCGCCAAGCGTTATGCACTAAGAAATAAGTTATTCTTACAGCAGATAAATGACTATTGGCATTCAAATACAAAAGTATTATTCAAAGTATCTTTTTTCATGAACGGAATGAACTAGAACCACGATAATGTCACTCAATTTATCGCGTGGTATTACATATGAAAAGTGAACATGTTTCTCAATAGGAAATATTTTTTTTTTATTTTATATGACTTTTTGATAATTTTTTTGAAAAATGTACAATAACTCGAGAACGGTTCATGTTAGCGTTCTAAAATTTATGTCAATCGTTTTCTAATAAAAAATTACATAAGAAATGTCTATTTGCTTAACTTTATTAGTGGTTTTGATTTTTTAACGATTTTTTCAAAATTTCATTCGAAAATTTAGGGGGGTTTTGAACATTCGTTTGCGTATAAAAACAATAGGCTTCCAGTGTTTACGGATTGTGATTTGTGTACCAAATTTGATTCGAATCGGTTCATTCGTTCGTCAGTTATCGTCTCCATAGACTCACTGACACACACACACACACACATACTTTCACACACACACACACACACAGAGACATCACTTCAAAAATGTTTGATTCGTGATCAGGGATACTTGAAACGTGCTCTCCCGTCGAAAACTCGATTTCGAATTTTCGACCCCGTCACAATACTTTCCTTATACGTTAAGTATATAAGGAAAGTAACCAGTGTTTGATTTTAATTAGATAGTAGGAATTATATCTAATAAACGTTTCTAAAGCAGATTAAACAGTTAAAGTTATTATTGAATCTTGATTGGAATTCAAAATCAGTATTCTGAATTACATATTAAGGAGATAGAGGACGATTTAAACTATGTATGATCTTACAAAATTCCAAACTATCACTGTGTTCATTTCTAGTCCACTTATAAATGATAAAATAAGATTTTGATGAGTTGATTCCCAAACCACAGGCGTGAAAATGCATACATTACTGAATACTGACTTTTAATAAAAGGCAAAGCAATATTTGATTGTTTAGCTTCAGTATTTTTACAAAAATAAAATGAAACAAATCATGTTTCTTCGTGTCATCAAAAATTTACTTGTAAACATTAGATTAACTTGATTCTAAAATGTCACAGCACATTTTCCAATGTCGTGATCTAATTATTTAATCAACACTCTTTAAAAAATTAGTTTTGTCTTAAAAGGGTTATTTATACTTTTCACAATAATGCTTCATCATCTTGACAACTTATCTTTGGTTTTAAAAAATTACTATTTAATTCTATGTTCCCCCATAGATATCATTTTTATGTAATACTGGAAAATACATTGGACGTTTCTAGTTATTTAAAGCAGTTAGTTATACATTCAATTATTCAAACGGAGTAGGCACGCTCTTCGCTGACGCAAGTAATATGTTGCTTTCAGATCACTTTACATCCAGAAAAGAAAGGAAAAATTTAAAACAAAGTATTCGACATTATAAATACGGATAAAAACAAATTTCAAACACAATCTCACAAACGTATTCGTTTTCTACAATTTAGGAGATTAAAGTCGAAAACACAAGAAAGTTCAAGAACGAAAAATCTGATATGGGCAGCATATGACTTTCACTGCCGACTCATATTCCACTTCCCATATTTTCCTCAATAATTCATTAAATTTAATTTAATTGGACAAATTAACATCCATAATTATTTTAAATAACACTGAATTTGCACTTTTAATTCAATTTTCGTTTTCATTGTTAACTGGACTTATTTTCAAATGTGGCGTAGTGAAAATAAGGAAAAAATAAAATATTGCAAGAACGGTTAGTCCTAGAGCAATGGATTTGATCTTATGCTTTTCATAGTCAAAAATTACGTTAAAACAAACATTTAATCGATATATTTAAGCATCAGTAGTCTTTTATTTAAGATTTTGACGATTTTTGCTGGCCATTCAAAAAAAAATGCAGGTTCTTCTTTTCTGAATCGTACCAAAATCTAATCAGCACCACGTTAACCTACAAGTGAGTTATCGACTAAATTCTGTGAAATTTGGTTTATTAGTTTTCCAGCTAGAGTGCATAAAGTCATTTTTGCAAGCCATTTAGCAAATTAAGGCAGGTTCTTATCTTCTGAGTCGTACCAAAATCTAATGAGTACCAGCATATCCTCCAAGTGACTTGTCTACCAAAATTTGTGAAATTTGGTCTATTAGTTTTTCAGATAGAGTGGATACAAGCAATTTTTGGGGCCCAGTTCTAAAAAAGAAGCAGGTTCTTTTATCCCGAATCGTACCAAAATCTAATCACCACCAGGGTCACCCAGAATGGACTTACCTTCTAAATTTTATGAATTTTGGTCAATTAGTTTTTCAGTTAGAGTGGATACATACATTGCACAGACAGACACTCGGTCGTTGCGCTAAAAACAGTTTTTACTATAAGTCCCAAAACGTGCAGATCCGTCGAAAACTCGAGTTGT
Organism: Amaurobius ferox; assembly: GCA_951213105.1. Lineage (NCBI taxonomy): Eukaryota > Metazoa > Arthropoda > Arachnida > Araneae > Amaurobiidae > Amaurobius > Amaurobius ferox. Next base: position 34,211,906 of record OX578137.1, on the reverse strand, counting down.
GATTTTCGGCATGATTCCAATACATTTTCCCTATACATTTCCATGTATTGCAGGGAAAGTAAAAATAAAAATCATGTTCTGATTCCGCGATTACCAAGAATGCAACATCTTGATGAAGCACATATCAACAGACACGTTTCATGACAAACTGTACATTCAGGTGCAATCGGAAGTCAGTGCATCTCAGTAGCCAATGTGCTCCTGTGTCGAATTTCATGATTTGTAAGGCTAAGATTTTTCGCTACAGACGATACAGATAGACAGATAAACAAACAAAAATGCTATTTTATTATTATAGATAGTAATCTCGCATATTTTATGACGTTTCATGTTTTCCTACATTTCAGGCAGTTTTCACTACAGATCTGTATGATTTTTATAAATTTTAGTTGGTACGCATGTATATAATTGTAAGACAGATACAATTATGTAGTTATTTGATAATTTTGTACATTAAACGATCTTTGTATGGTAGATTTATAAAGAACAATCATTATGTGAAACACAATGTTTTGATTCGAATACATTTTTTCAATTTTAAGACTTGCTATATGCACATATATTTAAATATGATGTGTTACAGGAAATTTTCCATTACTAGTATTTATGAGTATGAAATACAAGGAAATTGTCAATTTTATGAACTGTAGCTTTTTTAGAAGCTTTATTTTTCAACAATGTATAGTAGATAGAGACGGAATTAGCCAACTTGATCGATATTCCACTGAGTTATATTATGTACCGTAGTCGATACTATGAATGCTCAAAATTGTAGCTTTATAGGTCACCGAAAGGCCTTGTTAGGTCTGGAAAGATGTTTCGGTCCCCGATTTTTTCTGCTATAGACAATGAATTTTTAAATCCAACTGCACAAAGTTCTGTCCTTACATAGTCAATACTATAGTAGCCTGAATAGCTAAATACTTGCACCCTTATATATATATAAGTGTGCATATATTCGGCTTTCTGAATCACAGGTAGGCTTTTTGAGTTTCTATAAAGACTTTTCAGAACCCTTCATTTTCTCTGAACTTTGAGAAAAAAAATCGAAAAATCGTTTTGTAGATAGTGTGCAAATATTCGTATATCTAGGTCATTTATTATATATGTAAGTTATTATATATATATATATATATATATATATATATATATATATATATATATATATATATATATATATATATATATATATATATATATATATTTAACATATAACATCTTTAGGATCTGTATAAATTCTCCATTAACACTTCTTCTGTAATACTGACGATGTAATTTACTTAAATATTTCATTCGACTGGAAAATATAACATCTTTAGGATCTGTATAAATTCTCCATTAACACTTCTTCTGTAATACTGACGATGTAATTTACTTAAATATTTCATTCGACTGGAAAATCATAAACTCATTCAACATTAAAAGCTTTGTTATAAAAAATGTCCTCTATGCATCTTGGAGTTATGTCACCCCAAACAAGAGAAAAATCGCTTAAAAGTTTAATAATTCTTAATGAGAACAAGCGATAACATTCTCACAATACTGATTGCAACTCTGTTGTATTTGCAGATAGAGCAATCAATCTTCGATAATACCGTATTATCTGGAAAATTACCTCCATCTCCAACTGAGCCTAAGGGCCATGCTTTTCTCAAATTTATCTTCATTTTAAATTCAGTTGGGGACAGTTTGTGTCATGAATATTCAACAACGGCATTTACTGTTATACAATTTCTTTCGTGTTCTTATATTTTGGTAGTTGAACATTTATAATAAATTGAATTTAGAATGCTAATTGTTCGTGTTTGATTGCTTGCATCAATTTAAAATAAGAAAAATGGTCTGTGGTAAGAGCATTTTGAAAGTAGATAAATGGATTATTATAAACTGGTGACTAACAAAAATGTACTCAACACACGTTTGAAATCATACTTTATGGTATTTGCTTAAAATATATTTAATTTACTGATATGAAATTATTATATATTCTATAAGAATACCTACATAAATTTTTCAAAATCTGATTTCGAGATTTGATCCCAATATATGTTTTAAGATCTTCTGAACATGTTTTCACTATTTTTTTATTTATGTCCGTTTGACTGTCTGTCTATATATCCGTCTCTATGCCTGTCAATCTATCTGTCCGTCTCTATGCATCTTTGTCTGTCAGATGTCTGTGGTCGATTTCTAAATAATCATATGCAGGATGCTATTTCTATATGGTGATAAAGAGATACATAAATAGTTAAATAGATAGGTAAATAAAGTTAAGTTGCTGAAATTAAACGTTTATTTCATTAGAAAATTCAAGAATTATTTAAATTTCTCTGGGCTGTTTCTTGTAGTTTAAAAGCAATACTTAATATGAAATCTTATTTCGAATTTATGTGTTCAAAAGCTAAATATTTTAATTTGTGATCTTAAATATGTTATATTTAAGCTATTTGATAGAGATATAAAGTAAAATGAAAAACAAATAGTGTGATATACATTTATTTTATATATCAAACAATCTACTCAAAATATTGTTTATATAATTTCAATGTCCGCATTGAAGCCCTTAGGATTTTAAAATACAAACTTTTCGTTACCACATGATTGAAATCTGCATTCCTTGTAAACTTGAATTTCATTTGAAATCAAATGATTTATTCACAATATAAAAGGAAATATATTAATTATGGAATAAGTGAAACGAGGATTCTGGAACTTTTAGACCTGCTTATAGCACTTTTAATGGAATTGAGGATACTATATTTGCATTTGACATTGGAGAAATGTGTGTATATCACACTTAACTGAACTTCATGGAGAAATATGCTAGCAAGCGTTGGTATAATTTCACAACATCACAAATGTAGATGATCACATCTGTACTGCATATATAAATATCGGAATTCAAACTTAATTGAGGAATGTATTTGTCTTGCTTGCAAAGTGCTACTGCCACATTACTAATATAATAAGAAAAATAATAAAATAGACAAAAGAAACAACTTAAACATGGTCATACCATAAATCACAAATATTGTGTAAGCAGATTGTCAGCATTGTTATTGACATGAAGATTTTCAATACAATGCAAATCAAAATCTGGTACACCCTTTTGTATAATGGACGTGTAATAATTAAAATGAAATGCATTTCTTTGAAGTTTTTCATTTCAACAAAAATGTTAACGATGTATTTATTAATAAGTTTATGACATATTTCCGTCCAGTAGACAAGGTAAATGCTTAAACGTCATCCAAGAGATAATATCATTGTGATTATTGTATCTTAAGATATAACAGACTCAAATCCTGATTGAAACACATGAAAGATCACGCAATCATTAATTACTGTAGCATACGACACATTTGAATACTAGTATTCAATCTAATTCTGTAATATTTATTACACAAATTGTATTTTAAGACATGTTGAACATTTACATACTATGAGAATCTAGAGTAAATAGAATTTTGAAATTTGAAATCATTTTTTTTATCACCTCATGGAGAAATATTATAATGAGTTTTTGAAGAAGTAATAGCATGATTCTTAAATGACATAATGACTGCATATACATAAATAAAATTTCCGTCATTGGTATACATTTTGTATCGAAAGATATTTTTAAGTCATATATTATTTTTAAATACATACTATTTACACAACACCATAGATCAGTATTCAATAAATAATTCAATCATTCTGTTAGAGCAACGATTCTCATATGATATGCTGCGAAATTGTGTAACTGTGTAGCAAAAATAAACCCAAAACAATAAAAAAATTATTATTAAAATAGGAAGAATAATTTTAAATATTAAAATGGTATTAAAGATATTTAACAACGTTATTTTAGCAGTATTTATATATTATATATAAAATGACACGGAGAATTTATTAAAAAACAATTTATTTGTCTTATTAAAAAAGTATGGTTAAACAATAAAAATAACTAATCTTTAGTGCCCCTTAAGGTTACATAAGTAAAAATATGCTGTTTGGAAAAATATCTGAAAATGTCATTTTTCTGTATATTTGCCAATTTTAAAGATTCTTGTGATGGCGAAAATAATTCATTAGAATTGATACAATTCTCCAAAGCAACTTTTAATATCTATCGCGTTAAGTCGACAAAAAAAAATTCGAAAAACATTCTAAAAAATTTAATTTTTTCACATGTTTTCCAATTTGGACGCTTATGTGACACCCAACTATGTTAATAAAAATCATTCAAATATTGCATAAAGACATTGCATATCAAAAGGCAACTGTGTCCTATTACGGAAAGTTTTAAGAACACATTTTTGTATCACCCTAGTGAATAAATCTAAAAATTTTCCATTCAGCTTTAGCATCCAGTTCAATAACCGTTTCTGCTCAGACATGGTTTTTTAACTATTTGTTTACCCTCGGAAAACTTAACAGGTACCCTCGAGTTATTCTCAGTTATAGCCGTTAGGCCAGCACCATATAGTATGCGCAGTCTACTTCATTGTTATCCAGATTACAATCAAAGTTATATATTATTTCTTGAGAAATGTACTTCATTAACCTGCATGCCCTCACATTTATTTTTTGATGTCGAATGTGTAATGTAAAGTCAGCTATTACTATCTATGAAATACTACATTGGTTAAACTATCCTGTTTATAAATGTAATTTAACTGCACAGCATGTTCCTACTAAAGTCATACCTGCGCCCTATTTTACTATGATTAAGCTATATTTTCACAAATGTCTCGAGCCATTTGATTAATTTATTGTATTAAAAGTTGCTTTCTTTTCTTATGTTAAAAATTCAATGATAATAACAATAATTGCTTTTATATAAGCTCAAATCCTCTTTCATATTCCTGTATAAATAAAAGTGTAGTTTTGTATATAAATATATTTAGGTAAAATACACGATCTAAGCGCAAGTGTATACACAGAAAAAAACACTTTTTTCAGTTTATTTATATGTCACATTCACTATCTGCTCAAAATCAATAAAAACAACGTTTTCATTCCAACTACAGAGCAGACTAAAATCAAATTTGTTACACATATAAAATACTTCATAAAATCCCACCAAAACCATGCATTTCGAAGAATTTCTGGAGAAAATATTTTTATTTTTAAAGCTGTAAATAAATTGATGTTACTCTCACGATATTCTATCTACACGATATTCTGTCCTTTACTCCTTTTGATGTTATTCGAAAATCTGAATTATATAATACAGATATTGAATTCCATACTCCGTATTTGCTATGAGAAAACATTTCTTTAAAATTCTAATTAGATTTCGGAGATCAAACATTTTATAGAATTATTTTATGTAAATCAACTCTTACTATTTTCCAAGTTACACATATTTTTTTCATCTGAAATAGCAGTGTATTTTGAAATAGTATTTTTATTTCATACGAAATAAAAAAACTTAACGAATGGAAACAAAACTATACATTTGTATTGAAATTTTAGGGAATTCGTTCATTTTAAATATATGGGATAGTAATTCTCCGAAAAAATATCCAGAATCATCCGACTTCAAAGTACTGTATTTTTAAAAACTTAAACATGCAGACTAGCAATTAATACACGTTTTATTTACACGTTTTAATATGCCTTTTTTCAGTAACACGTACAACGTCAAAGCGATATGCAAATTCTAGCCAAACACACATCCTCATATCCGTGGTAATTGTCTCCAAAGCTGCAGAAGTGCATTGTCTGAGTTCAAAAAGGCTCGTAAGCAAAGGTGGCACAAAGACATGATCTTTTACATACCTCCAGTCGAAGAAACCGATTAGTGTAAGATCCGCAGACCTAGAAAGCCAGCAGGTCAGCTGTGTAACACAATGTCATTTGATGCACTACGACCAAACCAACGCTGGGGGGTAGCTCTTGCAAAGAATCTTGCTGCTCCAATCAAGAATCGAATCCTGGATATACGAACTGTCCAACCGAGACTCTAAGGAAATTTCAAGCTCTTATTGTCAAAGTGGAATCTGCATTCTCCATTCTCTAAAGTCAGATTGGCGTACAGCTGACAATCTGTCTGACCACCTCCTGCTATTTTTATCTCAGGTTAACCTATTGATACTACTATTTTTATCTCAGGTTAACCTATTGATACTACCATTTTTATCCACGTTAGTATCCTCTTAATTTGAAAATCGATGCTCCATATGCCAAAGTCCAGTGAATCCGTGCTAGTCATACGAGGGTCACTTTCAAACATCAGACATATTCATTAACCTTCAGGGTTGATTTGTTCGTGCGCCATTGTAAAGAGCCTTGCTGCCCCAACCGGGAATCGAATTCTGGATTTACGAACTGTCAGTCGACGATCTATGGTTGAGCTACTTAGGCGAAATTGCAAGCTCTTATTGTCAGAGTGGACTATGCAATATTCTAAAAAAAAACGACAAATCTTCATATGTCAGTGCGGTGTAGCTCCATCTTGGGGTGGGGGCTTCATCTTGGTGTCAGTATGGAGTAACTCAAGTGACATCAATGGACCCCAATGTCTGCAAAGGAAGATCGAACTGTTTGGGATAGAGTATGTCAAATACCTGTCTTTTTGAAAGGTTCTTCGTTTGGGATTGACGCTCTCCCACACGTAAGCAAAAGGTTAAACTTCTATGGAACTGCCCAATGACCTGGACGAGGAACTCGGAAAGAAACTTGAGAGTATCTTCCATGTGTCATCGACTGAACAGTATACTGGGAATGGAACTTGAAATGCTCTGCCAATGGTAGCGAGCGGCCTGGACCAGCAATGCCAGAGATGCAGTTGAAATGCTAGGACACGCTTTTGTAAGATTTTATGATCGCTGTTCGTCAAGTATTTAGCTTCGTAATGTACTATACCACATTTGAGACTCCAAAATCCACACACCAGTTACCACCACATTAAGACTACTTCATTAAATTCTTGTTCCCAATGCACATATTATATAGAAGTGCGTAATGCATATGTTGTATAAATAAGTATTCATAAATATGTTTTTTCTTTTTTTATCAAATTTATTCATTTTTCCTGTTATTTCCTCTCTTCATATAAAGTCAAACTTTGTTCCTTTAACTTTCAAAATTCTCGCTTTTGTTTATAATATTATTTCTCTTTCAGGAAGCAAAAAACGGTCCCACTACAAAAATGTAAAATTTATGATATCGAAGCCGAAAAAATCCCTGCTGAAGCACGATAACGAGCGCTGCTAACAATTTATGTCCTTTCTTAAAATGATATCTGATGTAAGTATTGTACATACATCTCATGAGCCGAAGGAATCTGTGAAGCTACATACTGGATTTTGAGCGTACTGAAGAATATATTTAAATTAAATGGACTGAGTATATTTCAATTTTATATCTTACATAGAAAATAGGGATTGTATTTATTACATGCGAAATTTAGGAAATGAATACAGTAAAATGGTCATGATTAAGTTTTATATATATTGAAGAGGGAAATTGGAGACAAAAAATAGCATAAAACGTATGAATATTAAATTAAGTAAAAAATATTTATTTTCGCTACATTATAATGACACAGAAAATATTGTAACACAGTCGAATTATCAACAGAAGAAAGCGTTTTAAGCGTCCTTGAACACAAATCGAACTTATTGTGGTGATGCTAGTCTATGTGTGTATAATTATGTGTGTGTATGTTAATGTGTGTGCGTGTGTCCGTGAATTTGTGAAATTACGAACAAATATCTCACAAAGTATCTCAGGAACCAATGGAGAGTTTTAGTATGTTTTGGTAATTTGATAATTTGGAATGATTTGGTAATTTGATAATTTGGAATGATTTGGTAATTTGATAATTTGGTATGATTATTATAATCAGTGAATACTAAAACCATATTTATTTTAAAGACCATTGAAGATTTATATTTTTCTCCTCTCGATTGTTGAATGAAATTATAAAAACTCATTGAAACGTGAAAATTTTCAAGAATGATGATTATATAATTATTTCAGACGCAATTTTCCATCAAAAAACGAATGATACAAATTTTAGAACGCTAGTATGAATTATTCTCAAGACATTACCCGAATTACGAATGTATTTTTGGAAAAACTAGTTCCCTTCTCTGACAAAAGGTATCCAGCGCATCCTCGAAACAGCTGTGTGCTGCATTATATTTTATTTGTGCTTAAATACGTTGCTCAAGTTTTCCATATCCTTTGCACAAAGTGTTTTTCAATAAAGAGCACAAAATGTTTCTCACCTATACATCCCTAAATTTTAGTTCGTTTAGTTTTTTTACAGACATATTTTCATTAGGAAAATTCTCTCTAAATAATGAAACAAAATCTAAATATAGCCTAGTTTTCACTTGCGTGCTCAAATGGGAATAATAATTTATGTATGTGTATCGTTACACATCCTTACAACAGTTTTTATATAATTTGTAAAATTAATGTCAAAGTCAAGAATTGCGTTTCCTTGATAAAAATGCCAGCTACAAAGTAGATATTTAATAACTGATATTAAAATTATAAAAATTATCCCGTTCTTTATATTCAGTTTGTTGCTATTAAATTAATAATATTTTTTAGTTCAGCTATTATTTTTAACTACTTTAGTTATAAATTGTCGACAAACACTAAATCGGCCGGTTTTTGCAGTCCAATGCACAACGCGACAGATATATGATTTACCGGTACAGTTTGGAAAGCATTTAAAGCTTTTTCATATTAAAAGTAAAATAAATTTCAACTGCAGAGTTTATGTACAATAGTTTCCAACTTTTATTTTAAAGCAATGTTTTACACTACATAAGCTATATTGAAAAAAATCTTAGTAAAAGTTTATTTCTTCGTTACTTCCGGAGAAGAGATAAAAACCGTATCTCAATCTTCGAGATTCGTTGCTCCCCACTTTCCGGAGGGTTGTTTAAAATATATTTTTTCGGTAAAGAAATCCAAGTATTTATGTCCTAAAAACATGCAATTTTGTGACACTCTCGTTAGAAAACCCATTCTGGCAAAATAACGAGCAATGCAAACAATTTGTTCGCGTTTTCTAAATAAGTTACACATGTGTGTTATGCCTATAGATTTTTAGCTGAAAAGTGTCAGATGAATTTCATGCTAAATCAAGTAGTTGCTTGAATCAAGATCGATTTCAAGGAAATTTTGGTTATTGTTTTACAAGCAACAGATTTATTTATTTTACAAATTTTATATTTATGAACGAGCGAAGCGAAGATTTCTTCATTCTTAATAAAACGAATGCAGTATTTGTCTGAATTTTGTTATCCCTTCTAATCGTAAACTACAATAGGCACGAAGATGAAATTTTGCTTTCATAAGTACGCATATTGCACGCAGAAATGCAGAATCATAATTTTAACTTTTAAAATGATATGTAACAGGACAGGAAGCCCATTTTTAAACTGCGCATGCTGACATCGCATGCTTACTGCACATCCTATAAATATCGTGTAAACAAAAACTTTTAAACAGCAAATCAAAAGGTGTACACTTGTAATCATTATGATTTCAACATGATCCGTATATTAAATACCTTTTAGGATTTAAATCTATTATTTTGATTCCATTGTCTTTCTGTATTCTAATTTGATTAATTGATGAATTCAATATTCAAATTCTAAAAGCTTATATACTGTTGTGTATTAGGATTCTCCACATGTCGAAATGAATTTTTTGTACTTCTAATTTCATAATTATTTATTAAAATAAGTTTTAATTTGAAATCTTTCGCAACTCGCATACATCATATGCGCGATTTCATTCAAAGCCCCGTTTTTGGTTAGTAAAAATTATTTATTTTACAAAATTGGTCATAAAATATTTATTTGAATCTAAAACCTATTTGAAGTAGTTGTTATACCTAGATACATTTAATTAAATTATGCTAGGTTTAATACATCCTAGAATCTAAATAATATAATTTATTTTAATGAATTGGGAAAAGAATATGAAGTGTTCATCTAAAACACATGCATAAAACTTATTGGTGGCAACATTTAGTCTTTTGTTAGGAAAATTATTTCCTTAAAACATCTATTTCTCAGGATCTGCTATAGATAGAGCTATGTTGATGACTGATAAGGATTCAGCATCAAATTCCAGAGGAGAATTGGTGGTTCACTAAGAATTTTTTACTTGAAACATATATTACTCAAATTAGAGTATAGAGAAAGTTTAGTTGATAACTGTTAAAGGTGCAAAATTAAATATTAGTGAAGTTAATGTAATTTACTAAGAGTTTTCTTTTCATCTTCCGGTTTAAGAATTGTCCTTTATATATCTTTCTCTACATATTGATTATAGATAAAGCTTAGATAATGACTTATATGCATTCAGAATCACATTTCAAATTCCGGAAAAGGGTTAAGGGGCTCAGTAAGAATTTCTAGATCCGGTTCTGAGTGATCACTTCCGATTTAAAAATTGACATTTTTTTGGAAACATTTTTTCTAGTGATCTGTTATAGAGAGTTAAAATGATGATTGATCGAGATTGGCGATTAAAATTATGGAGGAGAATGGGTGGCCCACTAAATATTTCCATTTCTAGTTGAATTTTTTCCTAGAAACAACGGTTTTTTAAGATATAATTTAGATGATGACTGAATGAGCAATAATTATGAATTTAGCATTAAATTCATAGGTGGTAGATGGGTTCACTTCTGAATTTACACTTCCGGTTTATTTTTCACGCAGGGTTAAAAAAAATCCTTGAAACATAGATTTAATCATGGATAGAGCTTAGATGATGACTGATATGGATTACGCATCGAATTTCGAAGGGATTACGGGTGTCTTCTGTGGATTAACATTTCCGATTTTGGAGATGTCACTTCCGGCTTTCCAAACATTCGTATAACTGTACGAAATAAGTATGGAAAAGAGAATAAAATGCTTAAAAGTTTCATCAAAAATGAAGTGTACAGAACATTTACCACCATATGATTACTCCTTTATAAAACATTGTCCCTATATATGTTTAGCTGAAAGAACTCAGATGAATTACATGTTGCGATCTTGTGAATAAAACTTAATTTGCCTAACTGGTTGTTTATTACCTAAAATTCACCCTGGAATCTGAATAATGTAATTTTTTTATCTAATTGGTTAAACATACTTAATTTTACTCTAGAGTACATCAAAAATACTTGTTATATTTATGTCTATGTAGCTGAAATATAAGAGGTAAAATGCATGTTATAATCTACTGTATGTAACTTGATTTACCGAATTACTCAAATAATGTTTAACTTACAGAAAGAGCTAAATTAAGTGAACCTTCCAGCTCTTTATGTGACAGTTGCTAGCTGAATCACTTCTAAGAATAAGATTGTATATGCGACGTACTTTATTTATCTAAACTCATTAGCATGTTACGTGATGGAATGAAGTAAATATAATTTATTTTATCAAATTGCTTCTAGAATATTTTCATTTACTATTAAACAAATATAATCAATTTAATGTTAATTATATTTTAATAATATTTTTAAAATTATTGATAGGACAGGTGTGAAATTAATAATTTCTAATGTAGGTATTAAAATATTTATACAGCCAATCAGTCACCCCAATTGAACACGTTTTTGAGGATTATATAGAGAATTTTATCTGAACATTTTCCGCGCACTGCTAAATGTATCTTTTGGGGGCTGTTTAGTCAGCCTCTCCATCCAAACATGCGGACGGCAATTTTCAGATTTTTGCAGAAAAATTATATTAAAAGCTTAACTGTTAAAACCTTAAGTTATCTTATCTGCAAAATACAATACCAGCACAGCACAAAATGTATTTAACTCCTTTTAACAAAGGGGGTGGTATATATAGTTTAACTATATTGCTTATATAGTTTATAGAGTTTAAACAATAAGAACATAAAAATTTAACAAGATATTCGATTTTTCATTCATTTATTTATATTTTGCATCTTTTTGCCGTTTTTAGTTTAAGAATAGAGACTCAACCTCATACTTCAGATTTTGCTACTTCACCGGATCTTGGGGCTTGTCTATAATTCCCCTTTTTTAGCGAGAAAAAATATCCTCCACCACAAAAAAATAAGCAATTTATGGTATCACCGGTGTTGAAAAACCTGCAGAGGCACGATAACGACTGCTGCAAACAATTTATGCGCTTACTTAAAAGGATATCCGAGGTATATATTATTTTCACCTGGCTAAAGCTTCAGAATACTTTATGAAAAATTATGTTGTCATCTGAATGAGTAACAGAATCCGTTTAAAAGACATTGTGAACTATTCCATTTTAATTTTTATTTTAAAATATTTTTAATTATCACCAGATTCGTATTTTATAAAATGTTAATATTCAAGGATGTGTCAAGGATAGTCATGGACTAAGCAAATAATATGACAAGGATTGTCATATTATTTTCTTTGTCCATGGGGGAGGGGATATTAGGGTTGTCGTATATATCTTTATGGATGTGTATGGAAAACTGCTGTGGCGTTACTGGATGAGACAACTTTAGTGAGACTGGCCGCTTCTTTAGAGATGTATAATGGAGCTATCCCGTTGCATGTTAGAGATTGGTAAAAAAGGATATTGCAAAGTTGTAGATAGTTGTAAAATTAGAACTAAGCATTTTGTCCATCAGCAAAAGATGGAAATTTACTTTCTAAATCACTATTTTCAAAGATACAATTTTTTCAATCGGCATATAACTATCTAATTGTTGCATTTATAGCATAAGTGTGTAATTTCTAGCAATTTACAGGCCCCACAGAGATATATAATTGAATTCTTATTCTTAATTTTTGACATAGAGTGGCAATAATTTTGATTTTCAATATTTTACCTATTTTGAAAAGGGGGGGGGGTAATTTTGGTATTTTAATATATTGAACTGTTTCGATAAGTTGACATAGAACAGACGCATCCCCATGCTATAGGTCTTAAGCCAAACAAATCGGACTGAATGAGGGAATAAACGCGTTGAATTTTATTAAAATTTTATTTTTCAAGGTATATGCGTAAAACAATTTATACTCCATCGGACTGGAGCCCCCGTTGATGTTTTATTAACAATGCATGTTTATGTTTCAAATTTACTATATTAACGTTCAGTGGTAATAGCAAACTCCATTCATTGATTTTATTCTTCGTTAAATTGTTAAACTTCAGTGTTATATTGTTTACATTAAAATTATTTATTTATATTAACTTCCTAGCTAGAGCTAAACATCACAACTCATACTTCAGGTTTCAGTGCTTTTCAACATCTCCGAGTTTGTTTAAAAGTTTATTTTTTAACCCGGAAAATGGAATATTTTCGATCACGAAAATATGAAATTTATGCCATCAAAGATAAAGAACCTACTGAAGCGCAATAACAAGCGCTGCCAACAATTTATGTCCATACTTAAAATATCCGGAATGCGTGTTATTCCTTCGAATGTACAACTCTGAAGAATACTTTACGAACAAACATGGCGGAAAATGAATAATAGAATATAACTCAGCGAAATGATTAATTATTATTTCATTCTAATCTTAAACCTTCTAATCTTACTAGTTCATATTCATTCATGTATGCTACTAGTACCGTAGGATGCCAATAAATTACATACCAATGCAAGGATGGTCAAATAGACATTTTTCTACATTTTGTTTATTTTTAGGTATAAAATGTAAGATGATAGAATATATGCTTATTTGTTGTTTTTTACACAATAATGGAAGATATCTGTTTGCGTGTCTATATTTTACTTCTGAAACGGAAAATCAAATCCTTGGACTGCTCCTAAAACCAGTACAGAGCCAGTTAAACCCCCGATACGACTGATCTTGTAAAGTTTATTTTAATCCAAATTATTTTAAGCGTTAAAAACTTTTAAAAACGAAATTGACCTTTTTCAGCCTTTTTGTCACATCAAATCTATTCATTTATTGCCAATTCAGACATCCGAGAGCAAGCGTTTTTATTTAAAGGCAGACATTTTGTCTTGATGGTTGAAAAAACATACGTTGAAAAAATTGAAAGAAATTGGTTGAAAAAAAATTATCTGAAACTCCTTTTAACCAAGATCAGAGTTTAAATTTTCTCGATTTATCTATTTATAAGGATAAAAATGGTACAACCGGTTATCGATTCTACAATAAACATAGGGATTTTGGAATTGAGATCAACTATATTATATTAAGGAATTCAAGTCTGCACAAAAACGTGTTCAGAAACATCGATATTAATCAAGTTTTACGTAGCAAACGACTGAATAGCAAAGAAAGTGATCGCTTTGTATGTGACCACAGATTTCTGACTGGAACGATCAGACAGGGATTTCTAAAAATGTTTTTGTGTGACATCGTTTGCGGTTTCTATAGCATACCCGTAACTGAAAGTTATAATTTGTACTTAGATAAAAGTTCAGGTGAACAGTAAATTTACTAGCTTTGTGCAATGGCCGACTACGAATGTTGCATTTCTGTGGTATTCCCTGGACATTAGAGCTCCTGTATCGAAAGTGGAGCATACAGTGTAGTTTATGGGACCTCGTTTCAACCGTACAAAACGTATTTTAATATATTGCAGAGCAATGTTATTGTTGTTGTTGAGACCCAGACCGCCCGACCTACCAGAAAGGTGTAAGGTAACCGTTTGGACGGCCGGGAAGTGCCACCCAATTTAGACCGGAACCCAGTGGGGGAGGCATCCACAGGGACCGTATCCTCCTTCCCCTACCACCAACCTCTCGAAAGAACTTACGGACCCACAAGTTTAACGTGATCGTACTCCGCATAAACACGGTGGCAGTTGTGGCAGCGTGCAAATCCAGCGCGCAAACCACCGGGCTACCGCGCCCGAAATGTGCCAACAGCACGCGGTGTTCCTAGGTGGTCACCCACCCAAGTACTAACCGCGTCCGAGGCTGCTTGACTTCGGTGATCTAACGAGAACCGGTGTTTTCAGCACGGTAGGGCCGTTGGCCACAGAGCAAAGTTATTGTGGCTTTATTTATTGTGGTACATTTGTTTCATGTCGTGTCTCATGGCGGAGAATTGCTTGGCGTTGGTTTAATTGTTAATTGGCTTGTCCTAGTACAGAACAATTTTTCTATGTCTATGATTCCCCCAAATGCGGGCTTATCATATGACTTTGTTTCACCTTGTATATATTGATACCTATATATTCTATTCTCTGGCAAAGAACCGGCTACCGGGAGTGTCGTCGTGACATAAAGCTTGCTTAACCAGGGAGCGGGATTTACAGCCCCCCACACCGGCCATCTTTTGGTACCTTGCTTTCATTTCCTTTTCATTCTTTTGTGGTTATATATATATATATATATACATAAGTATAGATATATACATATATATATATATATATATATATATATATATATATATATATATATATATATATATATTTATATATATATACATATATATATATATATATATATATTTATATATATACATATATATATATGTATATATATAAATATATATATATATATATATATATATATATATATATATTAAAAAAAACAGAAAAAAAATTCATCAATACTCTGCAACTATAACTTTTCTTTAAAAGCCTTTTTATAATTCCATAAGATGTCCTTAAAGGAATAAAACAATTGCCTAAAAATCATTCGTTTTGGTTGAAAAATAATGTTTTCGAGTTCTTTAATAGCTTTAAAGGTGTGGACCTAACCTCAATAGAGATATTGCTTTTAAAACAAAGTGGTAAAGTTTATTTTAATCCTTTTTAAGCTATTGCTTACTTTAAATTATCCTCACAACGATAGGAATAGCCTAAATTAGTTGTTTTTACCTTCCTTATATACATAACGTATAAGGAAAGTATTGTGACGGGGTCGAAAATTCGAATTCGAGTTTTCGACGGGAGAGCACGTTTCAAGCATCCCTGATCACGAATCGAACATTTTTGAAGTGATGTCTGTGTGTGTGCGTGTGTGTGCGAAATTTGGTACAAAAATCACAATCCATAAACACTGGAAGTCAATTGTTTTTATACCCAATCGAATGTTCAGAATCTCCCTAAATTTTCAAGTGAAATTTTGAAAAAATCGTCAAAAAATCAAAACCGCTAATAAAGTTACGCAAATAGACATTTCTTATATAATTCTTCATTAGAAAACGATTGGCATAAATTTTAGAACGCTAAAATGAACCGTTCTCGAGATATTACACATTTTTTCAAAAAATTATAAAAAAGTCATATAAAATAAAAATAAAAATATTTCCTATTAAGATACATGTTCACTTTTCATATGTAATACCATGCGATAAATTGGGTGACATCATTCTCGTGGATCTAGCTTGTTCCATTCATGAAAAAAGATACTTTGCGTAATACTTTTGTATTTGAACGCCAATAGTCATTTATATGCTGTAAGAATAACTTATTTCTTTGTCCATAACGGTTGGCGAGATTTTGGCGACGAATTTGGTGGACTGTGACTTTTTTAAATGTTGCTACATTAACGAAAACCTCGCCAAATGGATAAAAATGACGCTAAATCAATGAAAATGACGACTCATTGACGAAAATTCAATATCTTGGAAAGAATATAAATATCTAATATAAAAATAATCTATTTTTTTGTTACTGTAAAAGTAGTAAATTCATTGCATTATACAAGGAAAGTCATGTAGTGCCCACATCAGATTTTTTTAACTGTAAAAGTAGTAAATTCATCGCATAGTATAAGGAAAGTCATGTGTTGCCCACATCAGATTTTTTAAAATAGAAAGCAATGTGAGCATTAATAAATAGGAAAATAATCACAATTCACTTTTTAAAACATTTAAAACTTAAATACAAAGAATATTTCATTATAAACGTTAGAATTTTACAATGTAAATATCATACTCCTTTAATAAAAAAGAGGCATTTATGAAATTTTGAGATATATATGACATGTACAGCAAAACAAAGCAGATACTTGTAGGCACCATTTTATGACAGTTTTAACCCGGAAGGCCACGACCCCAATAAATTCAGTGCACATAAATTGCAGGTATGGTTAAACCAAAAATATCCTTAGAGCCACGACTTTAATCAAGCATCATTGGACAATAAAGTAGTCAATGATATGATGTTGCTACATAGTACTGAGGAGCAACCAATGAAGATACGGAGGACGTATCTGGACCTCAAGCAAAATGGTGTGGCACAGAGGAGTGAATTTCTGATATATGCAGGCTCTAACCGTCCAAGAAGATGGTGCTCCATAGAATCGGAGTCCAGAATGTCAAATAGTGCGTTTAATAAGCAATGACTATCCAGTAGAGATATTCAGGCAATGACCGACCAAACGATTATTCATTCGGAATTGGAATGCAAGGAGTGACTCAACAGTCACCAAGGATGACTGACCAGTCGCGTTGATATTCAAACAATGAATGTCCAACAGTGCATTTCATAAGCAATGATCGTGCAGAATCGTTATTAGATAAGAATGTTTAGTGGTTATGTTGAAATTTAAGAGTAGATTAAAAAAGAGAAAGCTGACCTCAAACTGTCAGGCAAAGAAACAACCTATACTGCAAGCATGATGAGCAACAGAATGACAAACAGAGGTATGTGCACATCTGCATATATATTAGGTCAAATATATGATTTTGAAAAAATGTGAAAACCTGGTCTCAAACGTGCATTTTCTCCTCCTTAAGAGTGCATATAAAATGAACCATAACAATAGTTTATCCGTAAAAATAATATGTGTTAATAAATAATGTTTATTTTAAAAATTAAAAATGTGTAATTCAATAGGTAGTGTTTGAATTAAAGATTATATTTTAGGATCTCATGAAAAGAAATAATGGCTGGTTACTGCGGCAAATATAGTAATGTACTAATATGCAATTCACAATCATTCCAATTAAGAATCATAATTCAATCCAAAGATATTTAGGATTCAAAATAGTAAACAACTTAATGTGTTTTTTTTTCAATTTCTTTCGCCACCACATGTACATGATTTTTACAATTAAAAGATTTAACACTAGAAAGCCAAACTTTTTCTACTGTCTATAAAGTTTAACGCCGTTATTTTGATGGGTGGAATTAAAATCAGGAAATGTAGTGCATTTAACATTTTCCTTCATCAAAAATTGTAGTGTGTTTTGCATTTGGAATTATCACTCACTGATAAGCATTAAATCTCAATACATTAGTATATAATATTATTTTTACGCCCATATATAATGAGATGAAAAAAGAAAACATTTTAAATAGTAGTAAAGTTATGTTGAGACTGTTTGTTTAACAAAATACGTAAAAAAACTTTCACTAACTATAAGTTAAATACATTTTACGCGAATGTTAAGAAACACTTGAACAGCGATTATAAGCACAAATCACACCAAGTAATGCAGCATACAGCTGTTAAAGAGATATGTTTGATCCCTTTCGTCAATGCAAGAAAATCAACAAACACGAAGGGCAAAAAAACAAAATAAAAACCAACAAAGCATTCGTGTCCATTCTTCTTTTGGACTTCGTGTTTATTGGTTTTCTTACACTAACAAAGGGTATGCAGCTGTATGCTGCATTACATTGTGTCATTTGTACTTTTATTTGCTGCTCAAATTATTCTTATCCTTTTCACAATATGTACAAAAAACGAAAACTCTGAAGTATTTTTTTAGTCAATGGAATTTATCAACGCAACTAGCATTTATCTGTGGTTGTTTTAAATATTTCTGTTCGATTTCTTTACTGCCATGAAAATGACGACTGTATATTGAAAAAGCATCCAACACAATTAACAAAAATAATAATAATAATAATTAAAGTCTTAAAAACGCCCTTATGTCCTTCACTTAAAATTAGAAAAATTCATAAAATTTCAGTAGCCTGAAGTCAGAAATAAAGACGTATGGCTCGAAAGTACATCTGAAACCGTCACAATGACAGCAGTCGTCTTTCTAGTGTTAAGAAACAAATATTTTTAATTAATCATAGATTACTTAACAAATGTAATAATGATAACGTAATAATGATAAATAAAACGTAATTATAAAACAAACATTTGAAACTAATATGAACTTATCAACAATATCAACTTACGCAGTTGAAGTTTTTCACAAATAATAAAAAAAAAATTTCAGATGATTTTAAAATTAGTTTTACATTGTTGTTAAACCATTGTGTGTAAAAATTTTTAACTGTTCAGTTGGAAAAATAGCTTAAATCACATAACTTACAAATCAAAAGAAATGATAACCTCAGTTAAAGAAAATAATCTTTAAATTATCCGGTTTGATGCAAAAATGTTATTGAAGATCAGAATTTAGCGATTAATTCAACAGCAGAAGCTAGAATGTAGAAGACCCAGACCACTCGACTGACCCAGGCGGCTTGAATATTGTTTAGACCCAGATCGTCTAACCTACCAGAAAGGTGTAAGGTAACTGTTGGGACGGCCGGGAAGTGCCACGCAATTTAGACCGGAACCCAGTGGGGGAGGCATCCACAGGGACCGCACCCTCCTTCCCCTACCACCAACATCTCGGAAGGACTTACGGACCCACATGTTTAACGTGATCGTACTCCGCATGAACACAGCGGCAGTTGTGGCAGCGTGCAAATCCAGCGCGCAAACCACCGGGCTACCGCGACCGAAATGTGCCAACAGCACGCGGTGTTCCCAGGTGGTCACTCACCCAAGTACTAACCGCGCCCGATGCTGCCTGACTTCGGTGAAGTAGGCTAGAATGTGTCTTTCCACACCAGAAAAGTGAATAACATACGTATTCTTGCCTTTAAAAGTCTAGCGACGCTGCCTTTTCCTGTTAGAAAGCCGTTTGATGGAAGGTTCTTTACAATGTCACCCGAACTAATCAACCATGTAGGTGAGCACAAAGATGTCGAGGGACTGAAAGTGACCCTAGTACGATTAGCACAGATTCGGTGGACTCTGGTATATTGAGCATCGATTTCAAAACCCAAAGGTCAATGCCCACGCAGGAAGCTTACCTGGAAAATAAAAATGGCAGCAGCTAGCTATCCTGACGTAAAAATAGCAGACTGTGGTTAGTCAGATTATCAGTTGCCGCCAATTTGTCATTGAAGGTGGAGAATGACGAGTCCACTTCGATGATGAGAGCTTACAATTCCGTCCTAGTAGCTCAACGGTAAAGCGTCGGCTGGCCAGTAGGAGGATCCGTGGTTCGATTCCCAGTTGGGGAAGCAAGGTTCTTTACAACGCTTTCAAAACTGTTAATACTGTTAGTACTTTCATTTCGCACTACAAAATCTTAACGTTATAGATAGTAACCAAACCTCATTCTCTTCAAATACTTTAGATTATTTATAGTATATTTTTTATATTCAAATATATTGTAATTAAATCTTAGAATTAGAACCTTCTTTTCGCCATGTGTACATTGTACAGCCATCGTTTCAACAGGAAGTCAACGGAATATATAATATTTCGTACGGAATATACAATATCATAAAACATGATATTCACAATATGCAGTGAATATTTAATATCCTGAGCTTTTCTTTTTCAGATTTCATAAACACGAAGGAAAGAAGTGACATCTACTGTGCTGAGATAATAAACAAGCATATAGAAACACAACATACAAATTTACTTATTTAGATACCCTTTATTTGGGCCTTTGAAAGCAGTTATGCATCACCATTATTTTTGTGTTTCGTGTTAGTTTATAGGAAGTTTTATAAACTTTTGAAAAATAACATGTTATACAGAGCGGTTTAACTCGCCCTTCGCACGTTGTCAATGGTTAGTGGTCATTAAATGAGACACATAGACACTTAATGTTCTGAATATCAAAAACAATTTCAAATTTAATCAAAAATGGAATGGAGCATTTATCTGTTTTTTTGATGCACTATGTACTCACTCACTCAGTCAGTCAATTCATATTATATAGGTAATTTACTGTCCAGTTCGTATTATAGATAATTTACTACCTGCGAAAATAAAAACAACTTTCTTAAATATTTTAAAATTATACTATTTAAAAATTCAATACCTGAAGGAAGTGTAAGTATAAGAATATTCATAACGATCACTTCAGTGTCATCTGTTTCACGCTTTATGAAAAACAAACAAATATTGATAATACAATAAACAGACTATTATCGAAACTTTTAAATATAAGACTTAAGCTTTCTAAGCTTTAAGTAGAAAAAATAAAATATGTAAATATAGACTTTTTCGATAAATTTTCATAAATTTGTTGCGAAAAGAATTTCAATGCAGGTAAATGAATGAATATTTTTCTACAGATATTATCGTAATTATTTGCCAGATATTAGGTAAAAATTCAGATTGGGGATTTTAAGTTCTATAATAAAGAAAAAGACCTTGATTGCCGTAAAATAAACTACTGATTTGCAAGAAAATTTAAAATGTAAATATATCAGATTAATTATCTGAAACATCTAACTGATGATTTAACTTTGATGATTTATCTATTCCAGAGACAAAGTCATGAAGTTTAAAACTTCAGATGTGCATTCATTATAAAGAAATTGGAATAATTCAACATATCAAAGAAAGGATTGTTATATATATATATATATACTCACTCTTGAATCATCAAGGTAGCATCACAAAATTCGGAGACTAGCTTACTTGACGAATATGATGTACTAATATTATGTGTTACACACAACCACCTTCCCCGGCCCCACAATAAACTGCCGTAAGCCTCAGGTTTGGTTGTGTGGTCTGGACCTTCAACACAACCACCTTCAAAGTACTACCCCTCTGCACTTCTGCCAACGGAGAACCTGAATTCGGAGACTAGCTTACTTGACCAATATGATGTACTGATATTATGTGTTACACACAACCACCTTCCCCGGCCACACAATAAACTGTCGTAAGCCTCAGGGTTGACTGTGTGGTCTGGACCTTCAACACAAGCGCCTTCAAAGTACTACCCCTCTGCACATCTGCCAACGCAAGTTCAGTTGCTGAAAACATTCCTAGAAGCCTTTGGTCTGCAGTGCGGCCGTAGCATCTTCCTCAACCTCAGAAGCACTCTTGAAACGGGGTCCTTTGAGTTCGTTTCTGAGACGCAGGAACAAGCAAAAATCGGATAGGGCGAGGTCGGGTGAGTAGGGAGGGGGTGGGAGGGTTGAAGTTCCATATTTGGAAAGTGCGGACTGCACTATGAAAGACCGATGAGCGGGGACATTGAAATGTTGCAGCACGCAATCCTTTCTTTTCCAGAGTTCTGGGCGTTTCCTGTGGATAGCATCACGCAGATGAGCCAGGATCTGTGTGTACCTGTCCTTGTTCACTGTTACCCCTTCCAATATGAACTCATAATGCACCAAGCCTTTCTGGACAAAAAACACCTCCAGCATTACCTTCCCCTCTGGTCCAAACAGAACTTTTTTGACTTCGACGATGGTGACTTCCACTCTGAGAACTGCCGTTTCGTTTGTCAGTCTTACAAAGAACATCACGTCTCATGACCGATGATAATTTTGAAAGGAATGCCGGATCTTTGTCTGAACTGATTGTCAGCAAAGTCAATCAGTTCTCCAGAGATCCGCATGAGCTAATCACACTGATCATCGGTTAGCATATTTGGTACAATGAGTTGGCACACACGATGCAGGTTCAGTTTGTCCGACAGAATAGCTTGGCAACTCCCGTACGAACTTCCTGCTTTTTCAGCAATGACGTTGATGGTTTGACGTCGGTCGACCCGCACAATTTCGTCCTACTTTCGAATGATGTCCTCCGTAATTGATGTTGACGGCTGCTCAGTCGGCGGATTGTCTTTTACGGATTCACGGCCGGCCGTGAATTGGGAGTGCCATGAAGACACCTTCGCACAACAAATTGCTCTCTCACCGTACACCTGCTGCAACATGTGCAATGTTTCTGTCGGCGATTTCCCCAAGTGCTGGGAGAATTTTATATTCGCACGCTGTTCTTCAAACGCCGTTTCCGTTTCCGACGAACAGGAACGACTACAGTTCACTGACATGCATTGTCTGGAAAAACCCTGCACTGCGGACCTGCTTCTTCCTTTTCACATCTCGCGTCACATGTGTCTCTAAGCCATGGTAAAATAGTTCCCCTCTCCTCCAATCAGGGTTGGAGATATCAGCACAGTCTCCGAACTTTTTGATCCTACCTTGTATATATATATATATATATATATATATATATATATATAATCCTCTATGGTACCATTATTAAATTCATAATCCAAACAATTTTTAATAAGTGCAAATAATTTCTTTGTATTATAATTCTTTACCGATCATATATACAGTTGATTAAGCATGTTTCATTATAAGCATAATTTCTATGCCAAAGATTTAAAATATTTATCGATCTATAACTAGGTAATCCTATCACGATTATTGAATCTTGAGATATACGGGACTGCGATCATAATTGAATAACACGATCATTATTTAAGATTGTGGAATATTAGTTGAACATCATTACTGAATTCAGTGGAGCATTATTCAGTTATACAAATTGTAGTATAAGACATTAAAAGGTTATTATACAAACGGTTTAGAATAAATAAATGGGATTATGCAATATTTCAACTGTCTTCGAGGATTTTACTATCACTGTATACACGGTAATCAAAATTGAATAATCACTTGCTCCAAAACCTGCCTATACGGATGTTACCAATACATGCATTTATAACAGGAATATTCGCTTTCGCCCAAACTTTACTAACTATTATGTAAAACCATAAATTTAATTTCACCAGAAGGTTGGCATAGAAATATATATAGATTGAGGTCATATTACACAATATTGCAACGGACAAGTTTATACTGAAAGAACTCACCTACAGGTGGCGTTTCTAAATCGTTCTCAATATATATTTCAGCTTTTACAAATTATTGCGATTTGCTACTAATTTAAAATGAACAAAGTCGGCAAATTAAAATGAAATAATATTAAATTTGGAAATTGAATGTAATTTAAAAAATTTCTATTTAACAAAACTAAAATTAACGTAATATAAAAGAAATAAGATACAATTCGGTAAAAAAAAGGCATATATTCCGGACATTCAATATTTTCATTTCTTGTCACCAAGCCATTTTAGGTTTCGACTTTTCAGCTTCAAGAAATTATATTTATTATTCCATACTGTAGAATAATTACAGTGCATTTCAAAATTAGACCCCCAGTGTGTCGAGAAGAAATAATATGGAAATTACAAACGGCATATAAAGCACCTTGCTTTTACAAAATATATATATTTCAGTAATATTTACCAACAAAATAAAGAAAAGTCCTAAAACACAGGAAAAATTCACATTTTTATTCAAATATGGTGTTGCAAAATCATATAAACATATAGCATCCTGTATATGCACCAAATATTTGAATGGATGTAATAACACGTAATAGCATAGAATTTACTAGACTCTGTGATCAGAGGTCGAGCTAGAATTTTTCTAGAATTGTAAAATACTCCCTGACTTGATTTGAAGGAGTATTTTGCTTTCCAGAGGAGTAAATTTTAACAAATGTACAATTACCCTCAAATTTCCAAGTTAAATTTATTGTATTTTGTATAAAAAATACAGGATCATCGCCCAATAGTATATAAATTTCTGACTTTTCTAAGTTGAAAAAAAATAAGATTTAAGAAATGCACTATAGTCTTTATTTGCGTTAATAAATAAAATACATCGAATATCTGATAGCACAATTAATATACTTTATAAACTGGATGAAATGAGTTTTAAAATGTTTACAAAATTTTTAACTTTTAGGATCACATATTTTTTTTAATTTCCCAAATTTTCTATCAATTTTCCCAGTAGAATAGCAATCTTGAATTTTAAATTCATCATAGTGTAATTAAAAATGTTTTCTTTTTAATAAAAATAACTAATCATATAATTCATGATGAAATATCTTCAATTTGTTATCCTACCTTTGGTTTAGTTTTTTCTATATTGGTGTAAATAAACAAGGGTGAAAAAAAATTAAAAATCTATTAAATAAAATAATTTTTATTATGTATTTCCTTTTTTCTTTACTTTTTCCGTACAACCTTCTTCGATTTTGGCTTTTTCATAAATGAACAGTTTTCTCAAAATCATATTAAAATATTCAGCGTGTACAATTGACCCAACGGCTAACATCGAAAACTGTAACGAGTGTTGAAAGTTAATTTTTATTTTAAGAATGCCAAAAAAATTTAAAAATGTTTCTAAAGTTAGTAATAAAGAATAAAAACTAGCGCCTGTCCCGATTCTATGCTGTTTCGTCACCAATCCTCTGGATGCAGTCTACTTCCGGCGTATATCAATTTGATGTTCTATAGACGATGTTCATACCAGAAAATGTATTTACCGATGTTCGTGCCATCCTCTAACTAAATACGTACGTCAATTTGATATACGTTTATCTTGCGGTAAGAAGCGATTTGTGCAGAAGGATAAAAATCAACTTTTGTTATGGTGAATTTGTAACAACGTGAGTGATGCCGTATAAAATAAGAAATTGCTTATTTTCAAGCTAAATCTTTAATTCGTTATTCTGAAAAATATTATTTTTTCTTTTGTCATTTGCAAAATCGGTGCGTAAAAATACGAATTACTAAATTTATAAAGAGTATTTGCTTATTTTATAGCGTGAAATACGCGTATAGAGGCGTTATCTCGATCTCTGTCTGTGATACCAGTTGATTAATTGTTTCACAATAGAATATTATGGCGGCTAATAATTCAGCAATGTTGCTATATTTCTTAAAATTTTTATAAACAACTTTAATAAACGAACTTCCCGAAATTCCCACAGTGTTTACATCGGGCGAAATGGCAGAACTTTCAATTACGAAATTGCTGAAAACGAGAATAAATAAATAAATAAATAAAAGAAATGATTCTTTCTCTACGATAGTACTAGTCCGCAAGCCGTGCACCGAAAAGGAACCGCAATCATTATTCGTATTTCAGAATAATCTCGCTGAAGTGCATTTTCCGCGGTCCTGAAGTACCTCTGTATGAAACATTGTCCCTGCCCTACGCCTTGACTTCCGCATAGACGACATAAAACACGCACATAGATATATTCTATTATTATTTAAGATACACATAAATTTGATACAGTAGGCCAAACTAAAACAATCCGAACAAGGTTCGTTATTCTGTCTCTTCTGGTCGTGCAGTCAAACCAAATGTATCATTGGACTAAAAAATATTGTCATCTATGAATAAATGTGTATCTGTGGGAGACATTTAAAAAACATTTAGTTGGAGTTATTTTTCAATTCACAAATGAATAAATCTTTGGATTGCATTATTAATATTATTTATTAGTGATCGTGAATCGAATAGTTTGTACATTACTATCGTGGCCTCCATAAACCACCATTACGTTTTTGCACGAGTTCCTAAAATATAATAATTAATTAAAATACTACATATTCACTTTTACATTAACTTCTAAAATGACTTATAATTAATTTACACCTATTATTGTTATAATTAAAATTACATTAATTTTAATAAGGCTCAAGGAGGGAAAAATGCAAGTGGGAGACCAGGACTTTGAATGCTATTCCAAAATCATTAATTGAACTAATATATGCGCAGATTGGCACATACCTACGTATGTTGGACTGTTGCTCATCATGTTTGGAATATTAGTCGTTTTATCTGACATTTTGAGGTCAACATTCTCAACTCACTCAAATTTATTCTCAACCACTTCAATGCTTGCAAACCCAACTCTTTGAACTTTTGAATATCATTCTTATTGAATATCTCAACGCTTCTATTCCTGATTGCTTATGAAACGTACTCTTGGACATTCATTGCTGGAATGTCAATGCTACTGAACAGACATTCTTGTTGATTTCTCTCTCTCGCTCCTTGAATTCCAATTTCAAATATCCATTCCGTTATCTCCTTGTTGCCACATCATTTTGCCTGAGGTCCATATACGCCCCCCGTACCTCTCATTGGTTGCATCTCAGCCACATTTCTTCATTGGCCACCTGATTTTCACATGATGCTGAGTTAAAGCCTTGGCCCCTAGGAAATTTCCCCCAACCACACCAGCAATTCATGTGAAGTTCATTTATTGGGGCCATGGCCTTCCCGGCCAAGACTGTCGTGAAACGGCGAAAACAAGTCTGAGCATTGCTTTGCTGTAAATATTCGTAAATATTAAAACTGCATAATTTCCTCCTGACCTCACAGTATCAATTTGCATAAAGGGTCGTCTTTATATACAGTTGCTCATTATTTTCAAAAATTAAATTGGCAGCACCCAATATTTAAACCATCATATGATTTCTCATGTCAACATTATGATACATATAAATTTGTGTGCTATTTCAAAAATAAATGCAGGAGATACATGGAAAAAAACTTCTCGAGGTTCGTATCCATATTTAAGATATTAAAGTGAAGGTCAAGCATACTACGCAGTTACCATTTTTGTATCGTTGATATGGCACAAACTTTACCAAAACATCCTACCAAATATCTCCTGGTTAATCAATTGAATTTAAAGGACAGTGTAAATATTAATATTAAATGAGGTAAATATTAATATTAAATGAGATAAATATTAATATGAATTTAACAATATATAAATATTATAATATTAATTGAGGATTATTAAAGCCAAAATTTATCTATATAAAGTGTCATTTTAGCGGTAATTTGTTTATACCCATATTTTTTAATATGTACAAAATTAGAACATGTTATCAAATGTGGGAGTTTCTCTTTGAAAACACAAGTTAGTGCAAAGTTTAGAAATGAAGACGACCGCGTATGCAAATTAGATGCACATGTATTTGTAACAGGCATAATTACGAGTCTAATGATATTTTTTGTTTTACCGTATGACTCGATCGAAAAGACGAAATAACGCATGCTGTTCACCTTTTTTTAGCCAAGTGTACAAATTGTTATCGTGGTATGACGTTTATTCTTAATATTATTTTTATAACATTTATTGCAAACTAAACTATGCTTTATAGAAATAAAGAATGATTATAATCAAATAGTTAATTTAAATTTTAATTACATGTTTTTTGTTTATTTGAACAGACGCCGAATTATTTTTTTTAATTTGCAGACTGCATTGGAAGCGTTTTTATACGGATTAATAATTCTGTATGAATTTTGAATTATTAATGCCAAAATGTCTGGAAATTCTGATGAGACACAAGGAAATTCTTCGCCAAAGTCATAGTCTATTACAAACCACTTTACGAAACGAAGAATAATGCAGAAAATATATTTATCATGCTGTCAAAAAACGTTTTCTCTTGTCAAAAAAACTTATGTTTTCACTGTATTATTAAACGGTATTCAAACACAGAAATCGACACGTGGGTTATCTAGACGCAAATGTTGTGGCGCATTGATTCATGAAGTAAGATAAAAAAAAATTGAAAACATAGATAAAATTTTAAGTATATTTATTTGTTATATCTACGTATAATGAAAGGGGAACGGTTCCGGAGCGATCCACTCAGGAACGATTCCGGAACAATCCACTCCTCAAAGAGATAGATAAACCACTAATGTTTGAAACATGAATTTAAATAGAAAATCTATCACCATGGGTTTTTTTACACAAGTTTTTAATCAACAATGAAAAGTATTAAGAAATCAAAATGGTTATTTAATTCAAATGCGTTTGTTAATGTTTATTATTATTTCTTTCATTTGAATAATAAATAAATGGATATAAAAATATATCTTATAAATGAACGGTTTGATTTTTCTTTTAATTGTATTGATTGCGGACTGCATGCATCACTTTCATTTATTTTGGGAAAGAGTTTTCAAGCTTATATAATGTGTTTAGCTAATAAAATCATATATTGTGTTTAACCAATAAACTCAATTAACCGATTGTTGAAACAGAAAAGAGAAGAACTGGTATCTCTTCTAATACAATTTTAGTGTTTTCATTTAGTAATATACAAACGGGATCAGGATGTGTTATTCAGATCTGCAGATTTAGAGCTACGAATTTTGCGGGATATCGCTAACTTGGCAACTTTTCTTAAACGTTGCCAAATTGATGGAAATGTATCCAACTTTATTAAAAACGACTTAAATCAATGAGATTTATTTTGTTTTGTTAGAAGAGAGTACTGAAATGATGTTCCGTTTGCATTTGTCTGTCAGTTCAACCGTCCTGCTTAGTAACACATATCGCGAATTTTTTAAATGTCATCAAATTGATATAAATGTTTGTAAATCCATAAAAATATCTGATCATCCCAGGCTGGAGGTCTGGCCTATAAAGGCTTGAATAGCTGTTTCTCCGGCCGGGAAGCTTGAGCATTTTCATTAAGCTCTTTAATTTTGGCATATATTGGAGTCATTTACTGCCTTCAGGTTTAAAGATTACGGGTTTATTGATATCTTTAATTTATACAAGTAATCTACTAATACAGGTCACATCTTCTAATATTCGCGCATATAAGTAGTACGGGTCCCATACAGTTTTAACGCTTTTATTTTGCATATATTGATTCAATTCGATATATTTTTTTTAATTTGCTTGCGAAAGGGGCCAGGATGTTTTATTCTTCAGATCAGCCAGTGAAGATAATTTTGTATAGCGAGAACAGAGACTCTTAAACTTCATTTTAGGAGTATTAAATTAAATATTTTACCAGAATATTATGATTAAAAATGTCATTTAATATACTATAGGAATTTGCACATGATTGTGAATTTTAAATTTCTTTATATTATATACTCCGTACGAATATATATATGCTCCGTACGAATATATATATAAAATAGTATGCTGCTAGTATAAAATATATTTGAATAACAATATGAAAGAAACTTGTTATGTTATTAAAGCGTTAATTTTGAATATCAATGTATTCGGCAGAATGGTTAATGCGTATATATATATACATATATATATATATATATATATATATATATATATATATATATATATATATATATATATATATATATATATATATATAATAATATACATATATTACATATATATTACATATATATATATATACATGAATATTACATATATATATATATATATATATATATATGTAATATTCTATAGGACAAACCAAGAATCCCTTGCATTTACGTATTAATTTACATAGAAACCAAATAAAGCAGAGTATGACCTTGGATCGTCCTTCTACGAACATAGAATTAAAGCATTACCATGTCCATGAATTTTCCAATTGTGTGATTACAATACTGGATATTGTACCTCGCCTCCGGGAACGTCTGTGGTGGGAGTACACGCATATTATGCAATACGGTTCTGCATTCCCATTTGGCCTTAACACAGCAATTTTCAGTGAAAATTATAATCTGGATCACTGTAAAAATGTACATTCAATCCCGGTATCCAGTTTGTGTCATTTACATAAAACATCTAGATGGAAGCGAGGCAGGAAAAAAAGATATATTAGCTTTAAAGACACTCACGCAAAATTGGAAAATCTCATGGTCTCGTTTAACAATAATACTCCGATTAACAATAATTGGATAAAAAATATTGTTTTTGGAATCAGACGGAAATACTTACGTAGAATTTGGGATTATATCATTGATCATCTGGCATCTTTAGATCCTAATAACAAACAACACTTTTATTTTGCCATATTACTCGATTTTATAAAAATGAAGGCTCAGAAATCTAATGTCTTTTTGAAGTGTCAGCCCAATAAAGAAATCCATAAGGAGTACTTCGTTACAACCTTTAAAAATAAGACATTTGACAGAATACCTTTCAAACTTTTGTTCAATCAACTGAATGAGATGATTCCTATAGCTAACATCAAGGTTAAGCTTACATACCGTTATGTACGACCCTACGGAAGAAAGTTATATAATTATAACCAATTAAGTAAAAATATATCTATGATGAATAGTAAAGTATGTAAGTGCCATCTTAGTAATTTACGAGACAAACACCATAATCATATAATTACAGGTAATCTTGAAGTGATTGATGACTTGCCTTTAAGAAAACTTTTTGAAAAAGGTACAAAATTCCGCAGACAGGAATTTGACCACGTGAAAGAAGATTTTAATCTAGATTTGGATTCTTTCACATACAAATTAGCTATTAAATATGGATTACCCATAAAAGCCTTTGAAGAATGGAAATACAATATCCTAAACTGTTTTGTCAACCAATATCATAGCAAACTCAATAATCAATGGAATTCAACCATCCCCTCTTCTATCAGGGAAGTACAAGAACGTTTTGTAATCACATATACTGACAAAGTGGTATCTAATTAGTGGTAATCCCCTACCCATCTTTCTGACCTACCTAAACCCCACTAAGGGATGGGAAAAAATCCGAGAAATCACCACCCTCCTTGATATGACAATCAAAATAACAGACTTTCAATCCCGCGCAGTTAAGATGTGCTACCGCTGCCAGCGGTACAACCATAGTAGTGACTGCTGCCGTCTTCCCCACAGATGTGTAAAGTGTGGAGAAGGTCACCAATCTAGAGACTGTACTAAACCCATTACAACTCCCCCTAAATGCGCAAACTGCCTTGGCCCCCATACTGCAAATTACAGACTCTGCCCATCAAATCCGTACAACAAGGACGCTTACATCCCGGGACCTTATGTCCCCCCCCCCCGCAACTCGCGCCCCTGCACCGCAGCCTAAAGACTTCCCACCCTTCAGACCCTCATCCCAAAAAATCATCCCCACTCAAAATGCTACTCTAAATCAGCCCACCCCCATTTCAAACGAACAATTTCCTGCCCAACAAACCACCACCCCACCACCCACAACTAAAACCTTTGCTGAAATCACCTCAAACGCCACTGAAAAATCTACTCCCATGCCGGAAAATCAAAACTCAAGACTAGCTAAATCTCTCACGAAGTACACTCCTAAAAGAATTCCCCTTACTGACCCAAATAACTTACCGCTGGCAAATCTTTCCATACATTCTTATATTACCCCCCCTCCCCCTGTCCCTGACACCATTCCACAAAAATCATCAAACCACTCTGAAAAACCAAAATCAAATCTTTCATCACATTTTACTGAGATCTTAAGCATTTTCACCGAAATCAAAAATATATTTCAAAGTTTTGACATCGATATGACGAAAATTAAAAAATTCATTGCCCAAATCCGCACACTAGCTTCAATGAAAACTCAAACCCCCTAAATAAACTTTTTGCGATCTCACTGCTCTTGAAGAAGTCTTATGTCCTGTTTCTAACACCCATGATGAATAGTACACAGCATACCCTTAGGATCCTCTTCTGGAACGCAAATGGACTTACTGGCAAAATCACAGAATTCCGCGACTTCATAAATTCGAACCCTTTTGAAATCCTCCTAGTACAAGAAATCAAACCTGGCCGTCATCCTCCCTCCCTTAAAATTCCAAATTATAAACTCTACTCTGCCTACAGATATCAAAATGCCACCTCCCCCTCCCCATATGGAGGAGTCTCTATCTATGTCAAAAGCAATATCCCCCATTATGAGCTGTCTTCCATCAATTCCAACCTAATTGAAAACAAACTTATAAAAGTCACCCTTCCAAACCACCCGCCAATTGTTATTGGTTCTGTCTACGTCAAACACAGTGGCTCTGTCGACATTATCCCCGACCTTCAAAACATCCTAAACTCAAATCTCAGAACTATCCTAGCAGGCGATTTCAATGCCCACCACCCTTCATGGAACTGCCGCCGCAGAACTCTTTTTGGCACTCAAATTCATAACTTCACCTCTACCAATAATATCCATATTGCCGTACCTTCTAGCCCCACCCACTACTCTCTCTCGGCTGCCCCCTCCACCATTGATTTTGCCCTTTTAAAGAATATTCACTACCCTCACACCACTGACACTCTAACTGAACTAAGCTCTGACCACCTCCCTGTCCTTCTTTCCCTAAATTTAAATACCCTCCTCCCTGTTTCCAATCTCCCAACCTTCACCAACTGGAAAAACTTCAAAAAATCACTCAAATTGTCCACCCTTTTAAATCCTCAAATTAAAAGCCCGGCTGACCTTGATTCAGCTGTAAGTAACGTAACTCTTGAAATTCAACGGGCCCTCTCGGATGCTACATCCACCCGCCCTGCCCCCCGCTACAACCCACTTCCACCCCACATTATTAGCCAAATTAAAACAAGAAACTTCACTCGCAGGCTATGGTAATCTACCAGAAACACCCAAATTAAAACCCACCTAAATTCTTTAAACCGCAAACTTAGAGCGGACATCAAAATTTTCAAACAGAAAAGCTGGAAACATTTCATTGAATCCCTTTCCCCCGAAGACAGAACCATTTGGAGAGAAATAAAGCGTGTTAAGAAACCTTTTGGCCAGATTCCCCCCCCTCCGCACCGCCACAGGAATGGCATTCTCAAACCTTCAAAAAGCCGACATACTTGCTAAAACCTACAAAAACCAGTTCAAACCTAATAATTCTACTAATAACACCCATTTTCAGGCCCAGATAACCCGCCAAGTTGAAAATTTCATGAACCCTCCCCCCCCCGCTCTTGGACCGCATCACCCCTACCACCCCGACTGAACTTTTCGATATCATTAAAAGCTTTAAAAACAAAAAACACCCGGACTAGACAGAATCACTAATAAAGCCTTAAAATTTATTCCCCTAAATATCCTCTTTTACCTCGTACACATCATAAATGCCATACTTTTTTTACACCACTTCCCCGACCAATGGAAAACCGCGATTATCATACCTATTCTTAAACATGGCGGCGACCCCTCAAACCCCTCTGCCTACCGGCCCATTTCATTGCTTTCCACCCTTAGCAAACTGGCTGAGCGAGTTATTCACAACCGCCTTTTCAAATTCATTGACTCCAACAATATTATCATTCCCGAGCAATTTGGTTTCCGCCCTGCCCATTCAACCACCCACCAGCTGTTGCGTGTTGTGGAATTTGTCTCTGACGCCTTCCACAACAAACAATCAGCTGGAGCCATTCTTCTCGACGTAGAGAAAGCCTTTGACCGTACGTGGCATAAAGGACTCATCTATAAACTCATCAAAATAAATGCCCCCCCTCCCCTTATTCAAATCATAAACTCATACCTCCAGCACCGTAATTTCCACGTACGGATCCTAAACACCCTTTCTTCTAAAAATCCTATCAAAGCAGGTGTCCCTCAAGGCTCTATTCTTGCCCCCCTTCTTTTTAATATTTTCGTAAACCCCGCGCACCCCATTCCACCCTCTGTATGTACGCAGATGATACATGTATCATCTCCGCACATCGGAACGTAAATTATCTTCATGCTAACCTCCAAAATCATATAGACATACTTGAGACCTACTATAACCAATGGAAGATCAAAATTAACCCCGTTAAATCGCAGGCCATCTTTTTCTCCTGGAAAAGATTCCCACCCCCTCCAATCGAAATCCACGCTCAGCCAGTCTGCTTCGGCCCTTCTGCAAAATATTTAGGAGTGCACCTTGACAGCCGCCTCACCTTTAATGATCACATCAGCCATGTCACCAAAAAAGCCAAAAAACTTGCCGGCGCCATGAACCACCTCCTCTATTCAAAACATTTAGACCTCAAAAATAAAATCTTACTTTTTAAACTAAACGCTTGCCCTGTCTGGGGCTTTGCCAGTAAGTCCAGTCTGAACAATATCCAAATTGAACAAAACCGCATACTTAGAACCATCAGAAGAGCTCCAAGGTATCTGCGAAACGACGTAATAAGAAATGACTTTAATATTCCAACAATCAAACAAACCATCAAGAATATCTCTTCAAACTTCTTTCAAAACGTTCCTACCATCCAAAATGAGTTACTATTTACAATAACTGACTACGACCCTCGTCGGCAAAGAAAGCGTCTGCGAGCTGTCCTCTTCGAACCCCCTTAGGCTTTATAATTCCTTTTGCCTTCCATTTCCTGCCCCATATTTTATCTGAACCTTTTAAAATTAAAAATTTGTTATTAAAATTGAATATTTATCAAACTGGAGCTTTAAATCTAACACTGTATCTTAATCCTTGTTCGCTCCTGCTCTCTACCCCCTTTTTCTTGCCGCCACTCTCACATTGATGGCAGCACTAGCTTTGCTCCTCTTTGCATTTCTATCATATCTGTGCAGCTCATGAATTTCAAGAATTTCATACAAGAGTTTACCATACCGGAGGTTTAGGTCTTATCGACTCGGCACTCCATTCAACAACCCACATTGCGTACGTACGTAATAGATAAGTATATA